>ML685756.1:15188471-15222263 GCA_007922175.1 Pelusios castaneus | reverse complement strand
CTTTCTTTCTTTCTTTCTTTCTTTCTTTCTTTCTTTCTTTCTTTCTTGCCAATTTGCATAGATGCTTTTAAGACAAAACAGAAGAAAGTACTATCATTATGACAACTTAAATGAAATTGCCTTTTTGCAGTTCCAGTGGCAGGGCCAATTATTTCAATCCATTATGTCTCTGTTACTGCCGCAAAGTAGCCTCAGTGGTGGTCTTTATTATATTTAAGAATGTGTATCACTGAAGGTTCAGTCTAGACAGTTGACATAGAGGTAGAACTGGGGTGTCAAAAATGCAGTCCGTGAGCTGAATGCAGCCCATGAACCTCTTCCATCCGGCCCATGACTGCACTTGGTGGGACCATATTCTCTTCCTAATAGAGAGAGAGAGTGGTCTTGCATACCCAGCACTCCACAATGCCACGAGTGTGTCAGGTCTCGTAACATTAGAGTGCTGGGGGTGTGAAACTGTGTTCCGTAAAACCACACTATCTCTCTAACAGAGAAAGGAATGGATTGTGAAGCACAGTTACGCATACACAGTACTCCGTGATGCCATGAGAGTGCCATAGCATTTTGCTTTATGATATGTACAGCCCACTTGAAGTACATTTAAGTCAAATCTGGCCCACCATAGAAAATGAACTTGACATTTCTGAGTAGAAGAATGTGTGTGCATTTCAGTTTCTTGGTGCACGTGTGTCAGGTTTTTTTCTAATTTAGGACATGATCCTGAGTGGCATAGCTCCCATCAGTTTCTCTAAGCTGCCCTTGTATATCAACAGTATGTGCACATGGGAATTTCTGTGTTTTGTTAAAATCTCCCACTCTTGCACTAGCTCCAGTGGAACTCTACTGGTGAAAATGCAACAAAATGAGCATGGTGGTAAAAATGTCTGTGACTTACTGATCTGCCTTAATTAGCATTCCCATTGTCACTTGAACAACTGGAGCGCCATTCTGATAGCTTTTGAGAGTGTTCTGAGAAATCTCAAACTACTGCTCTAGAACAACAGTAGATAAGGTGAGAAGGGTTGTGGCTGCACAAAATATATTAGGGCCCAACTAAATCCAACTGGGGTAAAGGTGAATTTTACTCTAAGATTCACTATGTCCTTTGCAGTGAGGGAATGCTAACATATATCATAATGGGTGTATTTTCCATTTATCCTACTCTTTAAACCAGATGTTCTCAAAAATATTTCTCATTTAATATGACTACCTTTTTCTCTCTAGATAATGACCTGAACATGGGTGGTCTTACTGGTTAAAGGTAATTATCAGAGGGAGAAAGGAAGACCATACTACAATGTAAAAATTGCACTGGTTGTGGATATCTAGTTTTGGCTCTACTTCCATTTAGGTTAAGAATTTAATTGTCATGAATCATCTCTGGACAATCTCACAAAAATGGCTATTGGGTGACAAAAATATGCTTATGTCCCTTTTTAAAAAATAAGATAACATTTTATAATTTAATTAAAAAATCTCAATATAGTGTTTTTAATATAGTCATTTATTTTTGTGTATTGTTGAATAAAGATTTCAATAAAATACTTGCAATTGGACAGTGGTTAAGGACAATTTGTTTTTTTTCCAGTTGCTGTGGAAGAAAAAAATATGGAAATAATTTGCTATTTACATGTAATGGTTGCAATTCACATATCCAAATAATTATGGGTATTAGACACACTGGGGTCAGATCCTCAACTAATGTAAACTGGCATAGCACAAGTGAGTCTAATAGAACATCATATTAGTTGAACTTCTGAAAGGATTGCCTCTTCAGATTTATTGTGTTGGAATGGGAGATTTTATTTATAAGGAAGCTAATATGATCAAGTAATGTAAGTACTACCTTCTTCTGGAAGTAGAGTCTTTTGGTTACAAAATAGTGTTTGAATTAACATTTTAAATATATTTGTGTTCTTTTTGGTTCTTTCTATCTGTAAAAAATCATACATAATTTTTTTTGTTTATATTGGTATTTGGGAAATGACTGTTTATCATGCAAACATCTCTATTTGCATGTGAACAAAGGATTCTTGTACCAGTAAGAAAGTCACAGTCTCATATTTGTTATTCACTATTTATTACACTGATTTTGAAAAATCTTTAATCATCCATTGAGGACAGAAACATGACTTAGGTGATCAGTCATTCACCACAAATAAAATAAATTGTTACATAGATTTGTCCTTGCACACAAAGAAGTGAGAAAGGACTGCTTCAGTGCTATGCACCTGCAGGTTTTGCTTCCTTACATACCTTCGATGCACTAGAAATCTGATCCAAAGCTCAAGTCAGTGAGAGTTTTTCCATTGATTTCAGTTGTCTTTGGATCAGTTGCAAAATGTACTCATTTCGTCTTCATTGTGCCTGGAGGACACTGTAGTTCACTGTAGTTTGGAGGATTGATGACAGAAGCCTTGATCTTAATCCAATAAACAGCAGCATAAGGAGTAAATATAATCCTGTACCATAATAATGAAGGAAGCTCAACAATTGTCATCTCATCTACCATATGATAGCTTCTGGAAAGTTTCATGAAAGTGATTGCTCATGAATGCAGATGAGGAGTTCACAGTCTGCACCTACAAGGTAGTCTCAGTGATTATTGTTGCTGTACTAATCAAATAATACTCTTTTATCTGGCTTTAGGCTCAGATATGGAGTAGTGTTTAGCTATTAAGCTTCAAAATTGTGAGTAGCTTTTAGCCTGCTTTAGGGGAAAAAATTGGTAGCATTTCAGGCAATCTCTCCAGCACTGTAGAAGAAAAGTAAGAGTGAAAGGAGATAAATATATTTATTTTCCATTTGAATTTAGACTAGTTTCGTAATCTTAGATTCTAGCAAATCTGAGCAAGCAAGTAAGAACTGCACCAGATACCCACTTGGCCACAGGAAAGTTCCTGGAGCTGCTACTGGCAAAGCTATAAATGATTCCTGTATAAAGGATCATCTATCATCCCATGTTACTTGGCCTTCTACATGAAACCATTGTTTGATGATAATGATCTGTTGAATCATGACTTTGTCTTAGTTCACTTTCCTGAGAAAGGTTATCAAGAAGCTAACTCCAGAAGTGCTTTACTTCCCACAATATCTTAGACCCCTCCAATGTGGTTCCACACTTGACTGTACATTGATGGATGAAAAGCGGCAGAGACATGCCAAAAGGTATGCTAATACTGTTAGATACATGGTTGGATGTTGGCTCTATTGATCACGATACTATTAGGATCTAGTAGGGTTATACAGAGAAATAAAGGAATGGATGAAAAACTGCCTCACGAACTGCACAGTTAAAGATTTTTTTTTTACTTTGAATAAACTTTTTTTGATATTATTCCTAGACAAACTAAGAAACCCAACAGAATCATCATTTTACAAATTCACTTTTCCAGCTATATCTGCAGTTTAGTGTTCACAAAACTACTGATATGAATTTGCTGTTCATTTCAAGCCATAGAAGTGATCATTGCTTATTCATCCCCAAATATCTGCCAAATTAGCACATGCCTAAGAGTCATGCCAATTTGACAAGAATTAAAAAACAAAAACAAACAAAAAAAAACCCCAACCTTGTGATTGGGAATGAAGATACATGAACTATTTCAGATAAAGTAAAGGTAGCCCATGTTTTCTATTAAAACTCAATTTAAACAGTCTTTTTTGAGTGTCTAAAGCTTCTAAGTTTTTAATATTTTATACACCATTGCATTTTGTTTTCATATATGACTGGCAGTAAACTACAGCAAGTGAAAGCAAGACTGATCTTCCTTCCCCCACCCCAATTCAACCATTAACAAAAAATAATAGAAATCTCACAAGAGCTTGTTTTTATATATTTCCATAATAAATTTTTGATGAAAAAGGATTGGGTAAGTTTTGGATGCTTAGCTTTAACTATATCTAGAGTTTCTTTGTAAGGTTTCCTCGCACAAATTTTATGAAGAAATAATGACTATGAGCAGCAAAGGTATGTTCACTTAGGGGTTTTGATTCTTTATAAGGATTCATTGTATGGTATTAATTTGCAGAGGGTGAACAGCTGGGAATAGTTGCATGGCCCAAAATGCAAATCAGGTCTGGGAAAGGGTTTCTGAGATTTCATGTGCATATAATAACTATGAAGGAGAGGATTCTTTATGCAGAATTACTGAAAGTATGTTTTAGACGTTCAAGGAATTGAAGGTGGTTATGTTGCACTTTCACAAGAAATGGGTCAAAAGAGAGAACAGGTCAGATGTCACACAAGATTAGCTTTGTGGATTACACCAGGGGGAAGGGAAATAAGCTATTTCAAGAATTGGGAAGCTTAAATCTATCATCAGAGTCCCTGGTCCTTTATAAAATTTACAATAAACTAAAACTTTATTAGTGCAGCTAATTGACTCTGTCTGAATAATTATCTTCTAGATATTGCAACATGTGAATATAATCAAAGAAAATATGCATTGATAAACAGGTCTACTCTTTTTAGCAGGTATGCAATTATACGGGGTGAATAGTCTCAGGTTAAAATAATCTGAAATTTTTGGTAGTACTTTTTCCATGGCCAAAAATGCAATTAATTTTCAATTTCTATCTGGTTCTATGCTTGTTGCCTGGTCACAAGTGGCAAAATAGGATATGTGGCATCGATATTTAACTTCTGGATTGATAAATCTCCAACATATTTTACAAAGACAAGAGACCATTTATCTCATTTTACAAATAAAAAAACTGGGGCACAAAGAGGTCTAACATCTGAGTCCGTTCTCACATTGGTTTAAATTAGATTAGAATTGTCCCTAAGTAATTTGCTGAAGGCCACATGCCAATCTGGTGACAAAAGCTAGAAAAAAATCCAGATTTCCTGACTTCTAGCCACAAATCCTGTTGGTTTAGCCACACTGTCTGATTTAGTACCATGTATTATCCTATGGATGAATAGCAAACTTTTTTATACAAAATATCAAGTGATTATAACATGTTGGTTAACACCATTTGAAATGTCTATCCTGTGGTAGTGATATGAATGAATTCTTTCGTAATGCATTAGATCAAGATCAGAAGACTTTTCATCCTTAGGTTTCCTCATCAGAGAGATTATATTTAGCAGACTAGTATACCCATCAATTTTGCAACTAGTACAGTTGTCTTTGGGAAGAAGAAATTATCCCTGGTAAACCTGAATGAGAGAGTGAATACTTGGCATATATTCGCTATTGTTTTTCAGTAGCATTTACATCTGCAGTGTAAAATTAAGCATCATGATTTAAAAAACAAAAACAAAAAAACAGTTTTCTTTGTAATTGCTGAACAGTATTTTTTTTTAAAAAAAAATCATGCATCAATCAGGGATTTCAGAAGCATAAAGATAACCAGTGATTGCTGCCTCCATTTATGAGTGACAAACTTGAGATCTTTTAAATAAGTCTGATATTCAGAAAATCTTTCAAAAAATCAGATCCCCTCTGAGGTATTCAAGTTGAGTACCAAAAAATTGGGGTACACAGAATCAATAGTCACTTGAAGAAATCTTTGCCATATAGTTGAGGCATAGCTTTTTTTGGCATGAGAACAAAACAAACAAATGAAAACACCATAGATAATTCATTAAATACCGCAAATGTAGAAGATAGGGTTCATAAGAACATGTTTTCCTTGGGAGACTAGCTACTAATAAACCTGATTTTAGACTGAACATCAAACATGGGGTTCTTATCAAAGGGAGTTCCATGGAAAGAAGTAATGTGTGTACTAATGAGAAAAAAGAAAAATAACAGTAAAGGCATCAAGGGGAATTTTTTTATGATGCTGTGTTTAGTTAAGATGGATTTCTAGCATGTATTGCAAGTGTGGACATAGCCAATATGTCTGCAGAATATAGTGGTGATTAGATACATCGTTTGCTGTGTGTGGGATGTATGTTGCTGTGGGGTGGGTTTCCTTGCCACCAAGCTCTGGAGTTTCATTTATTAAAAGGCAGAGAGACACTGTGTGCCTTGAAACCTTTAAAAAGATACTTAGGCCATGTCTACACTGGGGGCTGCTCCAATCCTGGGGCTACCAAGCCTGCAGCCTCAGTTGCAGGGCTGCGGGAGCCAGCAACAGCCTCAGCCGGGAGCTGCTGATCCCCCATCTGGGCTGTGGGGACTGGCAGCAGCCCTGGTTGGGGGCTGCTGATCCCCCAGTGGGGCTGGATGGGCTGGGGGCAGCCGCCGAGGGGGAGGCCAGTGTCTATACTAGGGTTAGGGTGAATTACTAAATTCACTCTTAACCCTATGCCTCCTGGAGGGGTGGATTTATTAAGTCGACTTCTAAGGTGGCTTAAATTGACCGTCTAGTCGCATCTGCATGAGCGCTGGCTATAGAAGGTTGAAGTAAGCAGCGTTAGATTGACCTAACCCCTCAGTGTAAACCAGGCCATGGTCCATTTATTTACTATCTAAAATGCTCACCAGGAACTATTCACATCCCCTTTCTATCTCCCTTTCTACGAAAATCAGGTCACATAGTTAAGTGCCTAAATATGAACTTAAAAAAAACCCTCAAGTTCATGGTGACACATTTATGCCCTATCATCTATTTTCCTTTGGCTTTCCTTCTCGTTTTTTCCTACTCTTATCTGAGATAGTAAAGGTGCTATCTTAAGTCTTCAAATCTGAACTGTGGACCATTCATTTATTTGCCTCTCATTCTGTAAGTTCCCCATCTTCAAGCATCTGATGAAGTGGGATTTTCTCCCATGAAAGTTTAGGCATTTCTTTCAAAGGGTAAAATTTACAGAAGTGATCAAATGACAAGATCACAAATTTATGCTCTAGTTCAAAATATTCCTTTCCTGACAACTGCTGCTGGACTATGGAGCTCTTCTAAGCCCCAGTGATTATTTAAACCAACTTCAGTTTAATGGAATACATGTTTTATAATTGCAGTGTTTGTGCACAGAAAAAGTTAGTTCTGAGTCTAAGAGTATTCCCAATTCTAGCAGTATTCCCCATTTTAGGCAGGGATTGTCTCTAGAACTGGAGATATTTCTAAAGCAGGAGTTAACTTTTAAAGTCCCTGATGTACAATTTATAAAAAGCTATCTATGTCAGTCTAGTGTCTGAGATTGTATGGCCCTGATCCTCTCTGGGTGTTGCTTTATTACATATAAATAATCATTCTGATACTGTTTCACTTTTTGCACTATGAGCCTTGGTCTGTTTCCTCAGGCCCTGATCCTACAAGCTGCTGAGTGTTACTGCGGGTCTTATTCAATGCCTTGTAGGAAGCATTTGACATCTTACCTATATTATTTCCAGTACTCGCCATATTGCATGTTCGGTCTTCCAAGCTACATTACTTTCTAAGCACAGATTTGCTTTCCGTGAGTTAGATTTTGCATTCAGGCATAGCTTTGAGTAAATTATGTGCCACCTCAGGACACTTACCACCTGGGAGACACCGTGCCTTATACACATCTCTCTGTGGCACAGTTCTCTCATGGCTTCCCCACTGCTCTGGGGCAGGGTAAAGGAGTAGTGATTTGCTACTAATTCATATCAGCAGCAAATTACAATATCCTCTGGGGTGGCTCAGTGGGAGGAGGAGCCAAGATTGCACTTACTGTCCCCCAAACACACATAGGGGCATGACTAGGGTTCTTACTGCCTTCGAACTGTCCTTTGTGGGAACACAGTCCAAGTCACAATCCAGCCCTATGGCTGCATTCTAAAGCTGTCATTTGTGTCAATGCAGTGAAAAGCATAGAGTTGGCTGGTTTGTATATAGTAACTACTGTTACTTTTAAATAAAAAAATCAAAGGTTAGTATACATACCAAATATAATGCCTTATTATATTTGGTATGTATACGAACCTTTGATTTTTTAATTTAAAAGTAACAGTATATACTACAGTATATACTACAAAGTATAATTCTACAAGTTAAGTGATCCTTAGGAACCACAGTGCAATGTAGCACCAGTGCACATATAGGTTTTACAGTATTGTTATATCCCTAGATAGGGCCAATGACTTAAAATTTGCAGATATTGTAAGAAATGTATCAATTTCTAATAACAGTTAAAAAGGAAGGTCACTCTGTTGATCACTCAATGGCCTCTATATAGTAAAGTACACAATAGTATCAGTAATGTATTGTGATTTGGCTTACGTTTAATTTTTTTCTTAGCTGTAGTTTTCTTTGCAAACACTAGATGAAGCCCTGCAGCTTTACACAATAGAAACAAGAGAACTCAATGAGTTGTGCATCAGGTTACATAACTGCTGACTTCTGTTGCTTCAAAATAAGTAATATACATTCCACAGAAAAAGGGATCTTTTCTGATCTTCCACTGTGTCCCCAAAGGTCTAAGATAGTAATCTAATATGTCAGGTCATTTGACTATAAAAAAGAAAGAGAAATGGAAGTGAAGAATAGAAAAGTGAGTATCATGCAGGAAATAGGATGGAGGCCTCACATTTCCCTCTTTTCTTTCTTTCTTTTTCTTTTTTTCCCTTTTATTCATTTTTCACTTTCTTCTTTCTTTTCACCCATTCTCCTCTTCTCTGAGTACTCTATATTTTAATGTTTTAAATTCAGCAAAGATGCACTTTTCCATAATGTTCATAATTTACTGAGTTGGAATATTAAGCTCCAGTCCTACAAAAAGAATCCTAGTGGGAAATCCCTTGAGTCTGCTCAGAACACAGCTGATTTCAGTGGGAATCTACTCCTTTGCAGGCAAATTTCAAAGGGGAATGTACAGAATAATTAGTGCATTCCAGGAAAGTCCACACAGACTAGTCAGTGCACAAAACACTGGAATGCATTAGAAATTTTACTCCCACTGCAATTTAACATAAAATGTAGACAGGCCCTAAGGCTTTTAACATAGTCCCATATGACATTCTTATAAGCAAACTAGGGAACTGTGGATTACATGAAATTACTAGTTAACTGTTCTCAAAATAGTAGTTACCAAGTCTTAACTGGGAGAACAAATTAAATGGGGTCTAGCTCTCTCAA
Source organism: Pelusios castaneus (assembly GCA_007922175.1). NCBI lineage: Eukaryota > Metazoa > Chordata > Testudines > Pelomedusidae > Pelusios > Pelusios castaneus. The sequence continues at coordinate 15,213,269 of ML685756.1, read as the reverse complement.
TATTCAATGTTTTCATTACTGGTTTTGCTTATGGAGGGGAGAATGTGCTTATAACTTTGGTGGGTGACATGAAGCTGGAAGGTGTTATAGGCATTCTGAAGGATGCGACCAGAATTCAGAATTATCTTAATAAATTGGAGTTTTTCATTAATAAGATAAAATTCAGTAAAGATAAGTGGAAAGAACTACACTTCTGGAGGAAAATTAAATGCACAAATACACAATGGAGAATAATTGGGTAGACAGTAGTACTGCAGAAGTGACTTGGGGAGTCATAGTAGGTCACAAACTGAATACGAGTCAACAGTGTGATGTTGTAAAAAAAAATCTAATGACATAACAGGGTCTGTTAATAGATGTATCTTATATAGGTGTGATGGGATGTCTATCCCATACAGGATTAAAAGGGTTTTGGTGGCCAGATAGCCCAGTTAACTACCCAGGATGTACCTGAAGGAGCAGTGAGTGGAGTACTCTGTGACAAGTTGGTGGAGAATGTGGGCAGTTGGTCACCCCTGATACATACAAGGATATCCAATGTACGACTGGGTACATGATTATTTCTGACAGAAGGATTAATTTTGACTTCTGTAAGAAACTGTAAAGGATCGTCTAAGCCAGTCACCCCTGATACAAGGGAGGGTAAAGTGACTATATAGGAGCTGCCCAAGCAGAAACTTTTCTTTGCTGAAGGCAAATGTACCTTCCCAAATTGGACCCAAGAGTTGCCACTCCCATCTAAGGGAGGCTGAGAAACAATTAAGGGGAGGGAGTTTCAGGTCCTGATTAGGCAGGTCTTAGAGACCCAACAGAGACAATAGAAAATACAGTTGTCTATAGATTTACTGGGCAACATTGGCTGAAGAGCAACAGGGCTTGCTTAGGATTCTCTGGGTGCAGATTAGCATGGGCGATGGTGGCCAGGAGAACAAAAGAGATTCTGGGGCTAGGAGGCCAAAGGGCCAGCCAAGAAACTGTTATGACTGTGAGAAGAAGGGAAACCTAAAAAGTCAGTGCCCCTACATGAGTTGTAATAAGAAGCTTTGTCCTGGTAAGAGAAAAGCAGGACAGTCCAGAAAAGTTCCACCCATTTTTCTTGTGGGGAAGTAGGACACAGGAACAGCTATTGTCCTCATAAGAAAAAGCAAATCAACCAGGAAGAGGACAAGGAGTCAATGAAAGACTAGAGGGAAATGGCAGAGGCCCAGAATGACTGCAAAAAGGGGTGGAGAAGGGAAAGAAAAAAAAAAGACTTGGAATGAGAAGAGAAAGGCAAAGTTAAGAGATACAAAGACCAATATGGAAATTAATCAGTGTGGAATGGGAACTCAGACCTTAACGATAGGAGACTGGGGGATTTGACAGAACAAGTAAGAGCACTACAGAAGAAATTAGAAAGAGCTGAGCCATCTTTACAAGAAGCTGCAGCAGTCTTGGAACTGCAAGTATGAGGACACCATGGAGGAGAAAAACAGGTTACTTGTCATGGAGGGAGATCTAAAACAGGAGATGGACAGACTACATATTCACACCATGTGAGAAGCAGGGCAGATGGTACCCTTCCCCCATGGATAGCAATCTTGAGGGGAAGTCTATGCAAGGGGTATCCACCTCACCTGTTTAGAAGTAGTTAAAGTAGCTGGGTAGGCCAATTAATTGCCCAGGCTGCACCTGGATTCAGTGACCTCTCATGATTCCTTCCAGTTTCTTTGATTCTATGGCTGGTTACCCAGATGGAGGACCAAGTCAGGAAGAGTACACTGCAGTTCCTGGAGTGAGGCAGATCCATAAGGTGAGAGGATGACCAGAGAAGCATCGTTGGAGAGGGCATGACAGTTGGCAGAGATAATCCCCAGGATGGCCAAAAGGAGGCACCATGAGTGGTGAGTGGACCCCATAGTAATAAGATATGGTAGCAATTATTCCTTTCTTTTTGGCATTGGTGAGGCCTCAGTTTTGGGTACAGATTTTAAGAAAGATGTGGACAAATTAGAGAAAGTCCAGACGATCGGGAAACAAATGATACATTTAAAAACATGATCTATAAGAACAGTTTGAAAGAGCATGTTTAGAGAAGAAAAGGCTGTGAAAGGGTCTTCAATCAGTTTTCAAATACATAAAAGGTTATCATAATGAAGATGCTGATGAATTGTTCTTCATGTCCACCAAGAGAAGGACAAGAAATAATTATCTTAGTTTTCAGGAAAGGAAATTGAGATTTCATATTAGGGGAAAATTTCCTAACTATAAGTATAGTTAAGCACCAGAACAGATTACCTCGGGATATTATAGAATTTCTGTCCTTTTGAGGTTTTTAAGAACAAATTAGACAAACACCTGTCAAGGGTGGTCTAGCTATTATAATCCTGCCTCAGCACAGGGGCATATACTAGATGACCACTTCAGATGCCTTTCAGCCCTACATTTCTATGATTTTATGATGATACACAAACTTAGCTTTATTAAATAACTCAATGACCTTATTTTTTTTTAAATAATAATTAGAACTGGAACTTGGCAGCCAGTCAAATCAGTTATTCAGAGATAGACCATCCAGCTGATTGTAACTGAAATGAAATCTCCGGTCTCTCCATCTATCTTCATAAAGATTACAGCACAATGGGCCCCTGTTTTGACTAGGACCTGTTGGCACTACTGTAATAATACATATTTTTTTATTGTGCTAGTATTTAGAGACTCTTGGCTGATTGTGCTAGGGAACTGAACAAATGTATAACAAAAAGATGGTCCCTGCCCCAAAGATCTTTTAATCTAACTAAATATTAACATCAATGGGTGCGTCTACACTTGTAAATTAAGTCGACTTAAGTTTCCTTAAGTCGACTTAATTTACTCTGCGTCTACACTACACTTTCCTTAAGTCAACTTAAGCAAGCTGCTTAAGTAGACTTAAGGAAAATAAAGTCGACTTTATTAAACCTCCTTTTAATTCGAGTTTACGCTTAAATCGACTTTCTAAAGTTGACTTAAGCCAGGGTAGACCTGGAGTAGCCCTAAGTCGACTTAGAGTTGATTTAGGGCTCTCCAGGACTCCCCCACTGCCCTCCCTGCCGGGGGAGGGGAACAGGGGGAGCCTGGCATGGCCCCCCACAGGGCAGGGCAGAGCCCTGCCCCTATGCCCTGCCAGGGTCCCTATCCCCCTTTGCCCCAGTGTACCCAGGTACTATGGGGCAAAGGCTGAGCCCCAGGGCACTGGGCAAGGGGTGCCCTCCCTGCCACCGATGACCTGCCCAAGGTCCCCCTAGTCCCTAGAAGTCAACCTAGGCATCCAGTGTGGATGCTCTTGGTTGACTTTGTAAGGTGCCCCCTAAGTCAACTTAAAATTTAGGTATAGACATGCTTCAGGTATGTATCCATTAGTGTGCTGCATCAAAAAGGCCAATGACTCTTATGGGTGACTGTAATTTAGCAGTGTTGCTATAAACATTAGAAGTTGGGCTGAAGGGAAAGTACCAAACCAAAACTAAAATGACAAACTCATGGATAGCTCAATGGGTACTGTCCCTGAATATTCTGTTGCATTGGTTTGATACTCTATTTGTATATTGATTCTCATGCCTGCTGAACTACATTTTTTATAAAATGAGCTTAATTGATGAGTATGTTGATTAGGGAATAAAAATTAAGCATTAAGTGTGACCTCATTGATTTACCCAAGAGCTGAAACATTCAATAGCATTTTAAAAATAAGTAAATATAAATTTCAAGCAATTAAAAAATAGTTCCACTGAAAACTTTCTATTTCAACAGCAGAATTCAGTAAAACAGTGTGTTTTTGTTTAAGAAATACATAAACTAATCCTTTATATGTGCAATGAAGTGACAACAAGTTGTTCAAGAGAACAAAATGTTCCTGCGCATCCAGATGAAACATAATTACAAAGAAAATAAGGTCTAGGTGGCAGAATCTGACCATGAAAGAGCAAGTGTTCAGCACTAGTTACAACAGTGCCTCATTTTTAGATTTTTTCCCCAAGTATTTCTAGCCAACAAACACCAGTTTCTGCCATATTTATGATAAGAAGTATCTTACTCCTCAAATAGTCCCACTTGTTCCAGTGTGACTACTTGAAATGTACTTCAGCATGAATCATGATGGCAGGACTCTAGGGGTATGTCTACACTTGCACTGTGAGTCAACTTAACAACGCTTAAGTCAACCTACAGAACACTGCGTCCACACTAAGTGCTTCCTTAAGTCGACTTAAGTGCTTCCTTAAGTCGACTTAATAATTCCACCTCTGAAGGTCAACTTAATGCCTAAATCAACCTTGTTAGGTCGACTTAAAGCTGGTGTCGACAAGGAATAGTCCTAAGTCGACCTAATTGGCCTCCAGGCCAGGGGATGGGCTGAGGAGAAGGAGAGCCATGTTCAGGGGATTGGGCTGGGGAGAAGGGAGAGCCGCGGCTGGAGAGACGGTCCTTTGGGGGAAGGAAGAGCCACAGCTGGGGCTTTGGGGGAAGGGATCTGCTGCTGGGGGAGATGAGGCTTCGGGGAAGGGAGAGCCATGGCTTGGGAGATGGGGCTTTGGGGGAAAAGAGAGCCACGGCTGGCCCATCCCTGCCTTCCTGGGTGTTGATACTTCAAGATACTGAGCACTCTGGTCTGACCCACCAAAGCATTTAAGTATGTACTTAATCTTTAAAAAAAGTGAATAAGTTCACTGAAGTCACTTGGACTACTCCTGTGCTGAAAGCTAATTATATACTTAAGTTCTTTGCTATATCAGCCAGAGAAGTAAGCATTACGTAGCTGATGAGGATTTTTTTTAAATAAAAATAATTCTTCTGTACAGGAACATTAGGTGGAGAGACTTTTTGAGAAATAGCCTCTGGGCATCCTGAATGCAGAGGCATAAACACAAATGTAGACCAAACTCCTTTTGTAAATGAAATGATCTATAATTATATATTTTCTGCTTTAATAACAGGGCTTTTCCTACGGAAGCAAACATTAACTACTGGGTTTTCTTCTCTCTTCTAAATATATTATTTATATGTTTCCTTTACTAGGATTGGAATCTTTTCTTTTATCTAACAACATTTAATATTTTCCATGACTGCTCACCTACTACTAAAATACCCTTATGTCATGAGGAATTTAATAGAGTGTGCCTAATACAGTACACTGATCTATGTATGTGACTCTGTGTATTCATATCAGACTTGCTCAGGTGTTACTGATCTCAACCTGGACTGCAAAAGAGATCTTTGGAGAGGTACTGCTACATAGCTCCCAAGAACAGATGATTTTCTATCCCCCTTCCACACCTCTATAGAATTGAGGATCAAACACAGCAGGTCTCCTGTACTTCCCAGTGGAGAGCAGCATCAACATACACAGCACCACATGAAAACTGTACTGATTAAAATGGGCAAGATTTTGTCCAGGATGTCCTCAGAAACTCTGCCAGGGGTGTGGAAGGGTAAGTTGCACTTGGGGTCCCTCAGGTAGGGTTCCAGCTGAGTCAGGATCCACTCCCATGAGTGTACGACTCCAGATCAGTGGTTTCACCACCTTTGGCACAGGTGCAGCATTTCACACACCCACCCAATATTAGTTTTCTTCCTTTCTATTTATAAGTTTAGGTACATGCATGTCTGTTTCCCTCTGCTGATTTTCATCCACATAACTATGTCAATCGAATATCTAGCTCTGGAATGCATCAATAAAGGGAATGTAGTGCTCTGTTAGTATTACTTTTCCTCTAGGCAACCATTCTCTATGGGATGCAGTGAGGATAGAATTTAGTGAGCTCCTTGAATGGCAGGCATTCTGAAGAGAAAGGTTGTACTAATTAGCACTGTCTTATAGCTCCCATATAATGTTACATAATACAACTCTGAATGCCTGATCAGAAAATGGACCTCCCTAAACAAGAAGTATTAATTTGCAGACTTTACATAAATGGGATTATCACAGATCATGGGCTACAAATTATATCATTTTGGAGGTGTTGATCTCTTTAACAAAATGAAGGGAAAAAACCCCTAAGAAAAAAAATCCATACTAAAGCACTTGTAACCTCAGTCTAAGGAGCAAAGGGATGAATGTACAGTAAAGCTGGCAGGAACACTTCGAAGACTCTAATCAGCTAAGAATTTGAATTTTATTCAGGCGCCAGGAAGGCATGTAAAGAGGAGTTTCATCATCTAGCTTCACATAATGGCATGCAAGAACTGACTGTAACAAAAATATCTTTCTTTGTGATGAAAAAATGAAATGTGTTGAATGGACAGTTGTGTGAGCGATTTTTTTACAATGTGAAATCCAAAGGTCATCCAAAAACCTCTCACATGCTATGAAAAGCAATAGTCTCAACTTGATCTGAGTTGCTGGGTGGCTTCTGCCAAGTGCATTGTCTCATAAAGCATTAAGACCTCATGATTTCACATCAGGACAATTGCAACACAGAAGTCCGTTGGGTTTTGTTCCACAGCTCATGACTAGGATGTCAGATGGCTGGGATGTGGAAAGTTTGCGTGGCTGCCCCAGCAGATCAAGTTATAACATTATTTTCAAGCTCATGGATCTGCTCAGAAAACTGTAACCAATTGTTTTAAGGCTGTGGAAACACATTTGACTAATACATTTTACCTAATTTAAAGAACTGATTATGATCATAGAGTAAAATTAAATATTGGGGATCAAAAGGTCACATGAAGAGATATGAAATAGACTACTCTGACTCCTGGATTAATATATTTTACTGCAAACTTCTGCAAACATGCCTTTAACAATGATTCATATTACTAGATAGATAAAATTTAATTCTGTTTGTTAGACTTCCATAATTTGCAGGGATGAGTGAACCATTGTGGATAAAATATAAACTATGGTCCTCAACTGAAATCTCTGTGGTTCAAAAAAAGTTCAATTAACTTTGGGGTTTTGTTCTTTAATTTTTTTCTTTTCATTTTTTGTTTTTGTGGTGCCTTTATTTCCACATCATACTGTAAACTAAGGAAATGTCTATGCTACAACATTATGTTGACCTAAATTACATTGGAACACAGCTGCCACAGTTATTGTATCCCTTGTGAGTGTGTGCACAAATTGGCTTCTTCGGTCAATGGTGTGCATCCTCACCAGGAGCACTTGTAGTGATGCAGAATGCAATGCATCCTGTGTAGATATCCTACTGTGCAGTGTTCTGCCATCCAGGTCAGAGCCTTTTGGGAAGTTCACAGAATGCCTCATGGGGCCAAAATGAGTCATGTGGGTGACTGGGAGCATGGGGTCAACTTCCCTTAATGCAGTGTTCTGCATCCCATAATTTTCACACTTGAACATCCCTCTTCTCTTCCACCATCGTTGACAGAAGTAAGAAGCCTGTTCAGCTCCACACTATTGTCATGAGCATTACAAGTACAGGTCCTTCAGTATTTGCTGAGCCGTAAGGAGATCTGCAGGAAACATTACATGCCCCTGGAGGACAGATAGCTGTGAAATATAGAAAGAAACAATTCAAGGTTGTTGATGGCATTCACAAAGCAGCTGGAGATGGTGGTGCACCAGTTCTAGGCACTAACTGATAGGAGTACATGATCATGCAGGTTTGAGATGACAAATATTAGTTGCAGAACTTTTGGATGCACGAAGCCATATTCCTGGGTCTCTGTACCAAACTCACCCCAGTCCTTCAATGAAGGGACACCACAGTGAGAACTGCAGTGTCAGTTGACAAGCAAATGGGGATGACACCGTGGAAACATGCAATGCCAGATTGTTACCAATCAAATGGGAATCAATTTGGAGTTCGGAAATCCCCTACAGAGCCATTGTCATGCAAGTGTACAGGGCCATTAATCGTTTCCTGCTATGCAGGACCATGACTCCGGGCAATGTGCAGGACTGAGTAGATGGCTCTGCAGCAGTGGGGTTCCCAAACTGTGTTGGAGTGATAGATGGCACACATATCCCTATTTTAGCACCAGAACATCTGGCCACAGAACACAGCAACAGAAATGGCTGCTATTCTATGGTTAAGCAAGCATTGATGGGTCATCAGTGTGGGCTGGTCAAGGAAGGTGCATGATGTGCATCTTTAATACAGGAGTGTTCAGAAAGCTGTAGGTATGGACTTTCTTTCCTAACCAGTGGATTACCACTGGCAATTTTGAAATGTCAATAGTGATCCTGAGCAACCCAGCCTACCCCTTGCGTCCATGGCTCATGAAGACAATACCAGCCACAATAAGAACTTCAACTACCAGTTCAGCAAGTGCTGAGTGACAGTTAAATGTGCCCTTGGTCATTTGAAAAACAGCTAGCATTGTTTCTTACAAAATTGGACCTCAGTGAGGAAAACATCTCAGTGATGATAACTGCCTGCTGTATCCTGTATATTACCTGTAAAGCAAAGGGGAAAAGTTGCTGCTAGGGCAAAAGGCAGCAGGAGATTGTCTGCTGAATTTGAATAGCCAGATACAAGGGCTATTGGAAGAGCTAAGTGCGAGCTATATAGCTCATGAAGGCCTTGAAAGACCAGTATTGTTATGAGACAAAGTATTATATGTTGCTGTAGTGTGCTTTATCTGACCTTGCTCTTTTGTAGTCCAGTATGCATCTTTTCTGCATATATAGGAATATAATATTGTCAATGCACCATTAATATTGTCTGTGAAAGATGGTACATCTTCTGTGACACTTTCAATAACAGGAAATTGGTCACTGTCAAACCTGCTCAGCACCAGCCAGCATAATAATGATGAATTTTATTCCCCAAAACAGAGTTTTATCTTGTAAAATAAACCAGACAATTAAAAAAAACATAATAAATTATGGGAACAAAACTTCTGAAGAGTACATATACACCAACCATGGCATCTGGTGGTCAGTGTATGTGAAGCTGTGATTGTTTTAATAGCCCTTCCCCTTGTGAAGTAGTAAGCCACATGGAATGTTGACGAGTATAAGTAGATTCCAATATGAAGTTTTCAAAGGGATGCAGAAAGGTTTATTGAACCTGCAGGTCCACCAAAGTCTGCAGCATCTAAGTTTGCTTTCTGAGAAGTGCAAGGAGTGCTGAACATCTCACTTCTTTCACTGTACATTTCTCCTTTCCACTTTGTACTTCTCCATGCTATCTACCAGAGTGATCCCCCCCCCAGGCCCTAATCTCATTCTCGAATGCAACACTGGCTTGCAGGATCTCCTGGAATACAGCATCCTAAATCCTCTTCTTTCTCGTCTTTGTCTGACTTAGGTATTCCACCGGTGTGGATGGGAAGACACTGAAGACTGCAATGGCATCAGCTGCAGATAAACACACAGAGGTATCACTGTTAGTGTATTCATAATGGAAATCGAAATTTAAGGTGCTGAACAAATTCTCCTTGTTCCCCAAAACTTGTAAGTGGTACATTCTCATATCTCTATGGGGCTGTTACAAAACTGTGCCATTCACAGCACCAGCACCAACCATGGTGAATATATCCCTCCAGAATTGGGGGAATAACTTGCTTGACTAATTGAATAGTTGTATAGAGCAATGGAACTGAATGCTGGCACCATTTTCCACAGGCAATGGTGATTTTAGCTGATACCTCACTCCTGTGGGTAACTGAGGCAGAGAAAGCACAGTTGCTGTTGGCATACTGATGTCACACAGGTTGATATGCTGCTAGCGTATGTACTGCAATGGTACTACTGACGTAATTGCTGAGTGGTATGGTAAACTGTCCTAAAAGGGAGAAAGAAATAAGGCAGCCCTTCCTAAAAGCCTTTGTCAGAGGACTGCAGAGTACATCCTTGGAAGTTTCATTCAGATCTCTATAGAGGATTCCTAGAACATCCCAGTGCACATAAACAAGCTGCTCTCTGTGGCCTCTTTACTTTTCTCAATTTTTCCACTGTCTTTTCTAGCAAAGGTAAAAATGAGTAAATCAAAGAATATCCTGCTAATATGAGGGAGATCCGTTTAATTTCAGAGTAAATAGAGATTTCTTCCCTGCATCAGCCTCACACAGGCTTGACTGTAGGGACTGCCTGGACTGTAGTGGAGTTACCCTTCTTTCCCTGTATCTTGGATCCTGGCTCACTGAACAACTGTATCTCCAAGTCATGTGTCTGCCATATTCCTTTTCTCTTCCTCATCCACTTCCTCCTCCTCATTCATGGCAGAGGCCTGTGACTTGGGCTTCTCCAAAGTATCCATGGGAATCTTGAGGTGGTGATGAAGTGTCTTCCAAGGATGACATGCAGCTATTTGTAAAAGAGCAGGTCTGCAGCTCAACACCAGATTGATTGTTTGCCTCCCTGGACTTCTGGTATGCCTGCTGCAGCTCTTTGACTTTCATGTGACACTGCTGCTCACCCCTGTTGTAGCCCTTCTTCTACATCCTCTGCACAACCTGCTCATAGGTGTTCATGTTCTGATTGGAAGCTGTGCCTGCACGGTGTCTTTTTTCTACATGCCCTGAAGCTCCAATATCTCCTTACTACTTCAGGCAGAAGCATGTCTGCGGTGTGTAGCCAGCACGGTCAGGTAGTCAGTTACACTCAATGGAGAGCTGCTAGGTGTGCTCATCTAGCCTAGAAAACAAGAAAAATAATTTTAAAAATTCACGAGACTTTACCAGGCAGGGGCAGCTTCCTGTTCACCTCCTTTGGGCTGCAGAGTGATGACCAGAATAGTCAGTCTCGGGCATTGTGGGATGGATGCTGGAGGCCAGTAATGGTTAATGTAATAATGCAGCATCTACATACACACTGCCTTGACCTAATTATATCCACCATGACTCTCCACCTCTCAGGGAGGTGGTGTTATTAAATCAGGGTAATGGCACACTTAAGGTTGGTGGGAACCAAATTTAAGTGAAGGATACATCCAAAGCTAGGTCAAGAAAGCTGCCCGCTCTTGACCTATCTATATAGTGTAGACCAGGCCTTAGTGTGTTTAGAATATGTATTTGTTCCACAAAATTACACAAATTGAGCCTCAAAAATGTGTAGGGCCTGATTTTCATTTACACTCTGGCTATGTAAAAGTATCTTAAAGTAGATAAATAAATTAGTAGTAAATTACAGTTAATTTCACCTTGAGTACTATTTATACTGCCTGAGTGAAGTAAAGTGTCTACAATTTAAACGGAAATCAGACAGGCCTTGATGGCTACATATTATGGACATAATTCTGATCACACTTACACTAGTTTATACTCATATGACTCCAATGGAATTATGCCTGATTTACTTTTGTTTGATAAACTCTTATTAGCATTAGTAAATATTTGGCTGCATACAAGGCCTGTTACATCAAAGAGGCAGAAAAAATTACTTTAAAAAATCTAATGTGCCAAAAGTCTTTGCTCTGATATGTAAAATTGCAACATTTGTAATAAAAGCTCACATTTTGATAAAACTCTCATTGACAACCTGGAATTTGGAGTAAATAGGGATTGCAATATCAAACCCTTTCTTCTTTATTTCTTCTTTCTTGGTTATTTGGCCATTTCTCCTTCTCTGATTAACTCAGCTGACTCCCACAGCAAATAAAATCTTCTTATCCTCGCTATCACGGCCTTTCACCACTCAGCTGGTTCCTGCTTGTCTTCTCAACTCTCCTAACTTGTCATTTATTCCTCATGCCTCCTTCATGCCACCAGTGATCCTTACTGCATTTTCTTTGGTGGTGGTTTCTTTTATGACCATAGGTGTGCCTTCTTTCCCCCTGTACTATGCCCATGAAATGCTGGCTCTGTCCACCTCAAAACCTACATCTACTGTGATACTAAAAAAAAAATCTGTCAATTCATGATACCAAAGTTGAAGGGCAGAGAGAGATGGCCCACATTTATTTTTTCTATTGATACAATAATAATATAATATAAAGGCTAATGTATATATGTGCACAAGATTTATTTATATATGCCTGGATCCCTTGCTCCCCTGTGTTTGTCTGTTGTTTGTCTTCATAGGTAGTCAGGTCTTTGAGGCAAGAACTATGGGCTAGAGATTCAGCTGACACAATTCGGTGTAGTTCCTTCAAAGTTAACAGAGCTACATTGATTTGCACCGACCAAGAATCTGGCACCACATCCTCATGTTTATTAAGTGTCTGCCATAATGAAGCCTCAGTCATGATTGGTAACCAATGTTAATATGAAATAATTACAGGCACAAATACTGCAGTCCTTATGCATTTGAAACTCCTCCTGCCTCCTCTGTCCATCAGTTGGCTATTGTTCTTTGGAAGCCTTTCTGGGAAATGGCATTGGTTACAAGTTCCTTTCAAGTGCTGAATGGGGTACAAAAGTAGTCACAAAAGTTATAACTAGGCTTAGAGGGAAAAGAGAGTTAGATTAATTAAATAAATTAAATAGGAATCTCTTTTAAATATAGGAAGTACAGTGATTTAGCTGATTTTTCGCTTTCCGCACCTTCTGTTCCCTTTCTTTGTATCCTGCATCTGTGGTTTTTAGTCATTCATCTTATGCAGTATTTTGTCCCTATTATGTGGGCTTTCCTTTTATTCACAGACCAAGTAACAACAGTTAGCGGAGATAGTAAATGAGGAACTGTTGCTGCTTGGTTATAGTAGATTTAAAATCTATCTTTGCAATGAGTTTTAGTTCACTACAAAATCAGTTCTTTTGACATACAATTTTATCACAGCAGCACAATATCAAAGACAAATGACAAATCAAATGAACTACAGTAGATTTCACTTACACACGTACATCCACAGCACCATGACATTGCAAGCCAAGAGGACATGTAGATGTTTGGTTCACTGTTGTGATACAGAGCAGAAGGCAGACTTCCAAAACAATGCGCATGATGTTGAAATTGATTCCCTGCTGACTGTCCTAAAAGTGATTCATCCAGAGATTGGCGGGGGAAGAAGATGGGAAATGTTTTATGTACAGCAAAGAACACACAGCAGGAACTGGCTGCCCTTTCTTCACCATTTGATAGGCAAATAAAGTACAGAACAGATCATGAATGGCAATATGCATAACTCCTAGATACAGTTTGTAAATCACTTAAACTGACAGACTGCATAATCTTAGAAAACTTTCAGGTACTTGCAGACGTGAAGGTGCTCACCTGTGTACCTGTGATCACTGCCCATATTAATCAGATGATAAAAAAGAACATTTTATAATGTTCCCCATTTATGGACTGCTCTGTATATACATTCACTCTTTATGGCCTTTTAAATCTACAGAAAGGGACAGGTTTTCTACACAACTGAATACCTAGTAGCTTCCATTTAGGAACCAAATTAAATGACAGGATTTTCAAATGACTTCAGCTTTCATCCAGACAGCAGCCCTCATGCTGTTCTCAGTTATGAGATAGAGGCTGTTGAACCGTTTTAATAAATCACTCGCAACATGGCACCCTATTTCTGATCAACTGCTATACACCAAATTGAAGCATCACCATGGGCTGCCGTTCACTACTGTAACCTACACTCCCACTGAAGAAGATACAGATATTTATAAAGACCAGTGCTATCATCAGCTAGCAGCACTGTTGCAATCTGTTTTGCCACACAACAAAACTAGACTAAGAGAGTGCGTCTACACTGGCAAGTTAGTTTGAATCAAGGAGGTTTAAGTCGACCTAAACAAAGCCATGTCCACACTGGGCTTTTCTTAAGTCAACTTAAGCACTTCCTTAAATTGACTTAATAACACCTTGTTTTAGGTCAACTTAAGCCTTAAATTGACTCCTTAAGCCAGTCGACTTAACAAAGTCGACTTAGCTTTTCCAGTGTAGCTATAGCCAGAGATATTACCACTACACTACGTTGTCCCAGAAATGGCTTTGAAACTATTCTTAGGCCATTCTGTTTTAGAATAATAAATGATAACTCTTTTCAGGTTTTATGCTCCTTTTGTTCTTCCTCTAACATTACCATCACTGGTAATTGGTTCAAGAGCTTAGATATTTATCAAGAAACCTGAAACTGAGTTTGCATTTAACCATCTTGAAGTGACTATATGTCCAGATCTGGATGAATTAGTAGTAGATGCCAGCCATGATGCTGAAAACTTGTATAGATGCTTCTTTGTTGGAAGAGGCTTGTTCCACCATAAAGAAACTGTGAAGCCAGCATACTGCTGGACCTGACAGCACAACTCCGAAACTTCTCAGTTATGCCACAGAAGAGAATTAAGAAGGAGTACCCTCTCAGAAATAGTGTCAATGGGCAATTAGGACAGAAGCTTCCATAATGTCTGCAGAGGCACAGAAAGGACTGTGGTCAGCTTGCCATACTTTTAGAAAGAGTACACAGTACTTTGCATTCATTCCTGCACTGTCCTCTTTTCACTGTTCAGGGTCATTTCCACAACCTGGGTGCACCCAGATACACCCCCTGAGGTTTGGAGCACTGCTGGCAGCCCTAGTATTCTTTCTAGATATCATAGAATCATAGGGCTGGAAGGGACCTCATGAGGTCATCTAGTCCAACCCCCTGCTAAAAGCAGGATCAGTCCCACTAAATTATCCCAACCAGGGTTTTGTCTAACCGAACCTTAAATATCTTCAAAGACGGAGATTCCACCACCTCCCTAGGTAACCCATTCCAATGCTTCACCACCCTCCTAGTGAGAAAGTTTTTCCTAATATCCAACCTCAACCTCCCCAGCTGTACTTTGAAACCATTGATCCTTGTTCTGTCCTCTGTTACCACCGAGAACAGCCTAACTCTCTCCTCTTCAGAGAACTCCTTCAAGTAGTTGAGGGTTGCTATCAAATCCCCCCTCAGTCTTCTCTTCTGCAGACTAAATAAGCCTAGTTCCTTCAGTCTCTCCTCGTAAGTCAACAGTCTCTTCTCGTAAGTCATATTCAGGGAGAACCAGCTACAGCAGCGTGGCTAACTCCTGACTGGGTACACTGAGCTATAGGCTGGTACTTTGTAATGTATTTTAGTTTAACCTTTATATCAGATATTATGAGACCAATATATAAATTCATTCATTCATTAACACTGAAGTATGTGCTGAAACATAGTATAAAGGAAGTGAGTAGTAGCCATTATGGGAAATGAAATAGACACCAGTCCAGCAAATACTTAATTACCCGTGAAGCTTTATTCATATGAGCAGTGACTACGATTGCGATACCTCATGGGACTGTGTCAATGAACATGAGGGTCTTAGTTTGAATGCTATACCATTGGCCACACTGCAGTATTTAGGTAAGACAACACAGATACAGTACAAAATCAAGCAGGAATAAGAAACCCTCCCATCTTTTCTAGCAATCCTTTTCAATGTTAATTGACTTCAGTGATATGTAGATAGTTTCATAATAAGAACAAAAATAAAAATAGCCATATTGAGTGAGGCCATGGTCCATCTACCCAGTATCCTTCCTTCTGACAGTGGTAGTGTCAAATGCTGCACACAGAATGAACAGAACAGGGTAATTATTGCATAATACATCCCCTGTCATCCAGCCCCAGCTTCCAGCAGTCAAAGCATGGGATTGCATATCCCAGACCATCTTAGATAGTACACATTAATAGACCTATCATCCATGAAGTTACCTAAATCTTTTTTTAATCAAATTATAATTTGGGTCTTCACAACAACCCCAGGCAACAAGTTCCACAACATTGGATGAAGAAGTACTTCCTTTCATTTATTTTAACCTGCTGTCTATTAATTTCATTTTCTTTCTCATTGTTACTTCCCTCAGCTATATCTAGCAACAGTTTGGATCAGAAGATATTGAACAGTCTATTATCCTCACGACAAACTGTTTATAAGCTTCATACTCCTTTCAGTTCTGCTTTTATGAGAGGTCTGATTGGTACTCAAATATCTTTAGCCTAATGTTAAAAGAAAACACACAGAGGAAATAACTACAATATGGTGTTGGAGATTATTACAGCATTCTCAAACCTGTGGTGGGCTATATGCATTAGTATTATATTGATTAGAAAACTTTAGAACTATGTTCCCATTATTAGCCAAATAATAGTAATTATAGCATTTATTTAATCCATTTTAATGTTTTTCATGTATACTTTTCTGTTAGGACTTTTCCTAATTTCCTAGGACTTTTTGTCTGCCTCTTAAGAAGTGCACTTATGGAAATATGGCAATTCCTTGCTCTCTTAGCTGTAACAAGGTAACCTGTCTATTTGTGTTGATTTACATATCCCTTTTAAAATCCCTTAATAACAATGCTGAATTTTAGGTAGCTAGCCAGGGGAACTTGCCAAAGATCCCACCCAGTATTATATTGATTTAGCATAACATATGATGACTCATCATATAGGAAGGTCCATATTTTCCAACCTTTTGGGCATATGGTGTGGCACAATCAAGTATCAACAAGGGTGTGATTCTTTCTGTGATTAAAATAACTGGCAAGTTACAGGGGCTGTTTGATAATTATTTACATAGAGCGATAGGCATGCATTGTGCATTACAGACATGTTATTTCTTAGGTGGGATGGACAAATAGAATGACTTGTTATCTTTGATAACCAAAGCTATATAATTTGCATGTTGGCCTTAGCAATGAATAATCTGAACATGCTCTGGGCCATCATTGATAGGGGCAAATATAATTAAGGAATTTTTATTAAATATTTTTAGTAAGAGGGTGTGACCAGGTGCTGGGAAGTGAATCTCCTTGTCAGACCCCTGCCACACTAGAGTAGCTTGCAGAGTCTATAGCTGAGCTGAGGATGATTGCCTGAAGGGAAGTAGCTGGGCAGGGGCATACAGTGAGGAGCTTCCCTGGGGAGTAATTCGTTCACAAGCTGCAGCTGGCCGAGAGGCATTAGAAGGCTTCTAAGCCAGGCCAGAGGGTTTGGGAAGATGCAGGGAAAAAGAATCAGTGGAGGGACACAAGGCTTGCCCTGAGCAATCCCTGTGAGGACCGGCCTAGGCAGGGCACTGTAGAGTAGTGAGTACTTAAGATATAGGCTGTAAATACACTATGGTTAGCGGCAACTCTGTGAGTCCACATGTCCTTTGTTGGTCCAGAGTGGAATGAAAGACCGGGGTGCTGAACAGTTGATGTGCTACAGGGGGTAAATGATGAGGCTGAATTGTGAAACCAGTGCTCAAATTGATGAGTTTTTAATCACACAATTATTCCCACTAATTATTTCTCTGAGTAAGTGCTCACAAAAGGAAGTTTTGCATAATCCTGCATGTACTTTTTTAAAAGATGACTTTTTTTTAAAATGGATTGAAGATATAGGGGCGGGGTGGGGGAAATGTTTTGTATATTTGACTTTCTTGAGAATTCTGACACCTATAAAATACATTAATGTGTTTTGTAGAAACTTGAACTCTTCAAAATTTACCCTTTCCTACTAGGAAACAAATATACTATAGCAATAGTGCCTGTTCCTGACTTGCTTTGTCTTCATTGTATTTTTCAGTTATGATGAAGGTAGGGGTGAGCAAAAAGGTGGTATAATTTTTAGGCAACAAAATTACTGGGGTTAATCAGAACTAGTTTCTGAGGAACCTCAGTGGGGGCTAATAAAACTAGATTAATGAGCAGCCCAATAGTCAATTCAATTTTAGGTAATGCGCAATGGAAGGAATAATGTGAACTATTCATATAGGGTGCTTGGTTCTCAGTTAATTGAAATCCACCCAGAAGAATTGCTTAGACCACTCAGTGAATAACTCTGCTTAGTGTGTGATGGCAGTCAAGTCAACAAAATCTTAGGGTGCTGCCATATTAAGGAATGGAAAACAAAATAATCCAGAAAATGTTATAATACTTTTACAGTGTAAACTCTTTGAAGAAAGGACTTTCATATAATATATGTGTGTACTTAGTATAAGAAGACTCCAATCTGCTTGACCTCTAGGCTCTACAATATAATAATTGTTAATATTAATAATGGCAGTACATTAATCAGTGGTTTGTTCTCATTCG
The DNA here is from genome assembly GCA_007922175.1 of Pelusios castaneus. Classification (NCBI taxonomy): domain Eukaryota; kingdom Metazoa; phylum Chordata; order Testudines; family Pelomedusidae; genus Pelusios; species Pelusios castaneus. The sequence goes on along the minus strand of ML685756.1, from coordinate 15,195,373 downwards.
GAAGGCTATGTTCAGTTCTAGCTCAAAAAAGATATAATTGCACTTCTTGTTCACTGTGAACCAGAAGATTGTCCTGTTCCCACATTAAATTTAGGTACTGTAGTAGAGAACATCATTTGTGAAAATTATGCACAAATGTTTCTTTTTTTCCATACAAATGTTATTTTAAAAGAGAGCAGTAGATAAGAAAAGCTAGAAGGATGGGAAATTTGCCCAGTGTGAACAGAAACTTACAACTTGGAAACTGTGTATCAAACAACTTTGGTGGCTTTTTGCAGCATTGTCAGATCTCTGTGCCACAGCTAGACATGGGTGAAATTCTGTTTTTTCTATATAGGGAAGTTGTGCAAACATTTTTTTTGGTCTTGCCAAGGTCTGCTTAAAAGCACCTTAAACATGAGGCTGCTCTCAGTTTTGAATTTGTAATGAAAACTGAAACCCAGTGAGTTTCGAGTGGTTTGGGGTTTCACTGTAAACATTATAGCCTGATCTAATCACAACAGTAGCAACAACGGCAAAATTTAATAATGACTCATACTTTCTAATTTATCCTCATGCTTGCATCATACACCACAATACATATTTCATTTCTTTTCAAGTAGGCAGTTTGTTAGGGCTGAGCTATTGTTGAATGGGATATAGCTTGTGAGTGGAGTTGTTCACAACGTATTCCTAAGGGAACATCCTGAACAGGAAGAAAGATTTGTTTTATTTCACATACAGCAGCCAGTATATTTTAAAGTTGATGGCCCTTTCATTTTGTTCTTCCCTCATGACCTAGTCTGGATCCTGAGTCTGTTCTGTAACCCCAGGAGTGCTTGTAGAATGTCACCTGTGGCTCATAGAAATTACCGCAAGCCCAGACAATTTAAGACCGCTGTAGTTCTAATTTCTAATCTTGACTCAGCTAGTATGTGTTAACCCGCCCCCTCCCCAAAGAAAGCTCCCTGTGCTCTCCTTATGTTGGCAATGTGAGCAGCTACAATGTGGTATACAAAGCTTTAATTATTTATTTTTAAAAGAGATGATTCCATAATTCCTGTGAGATTAAAATCCAATTTCCAGACAAATCTTGGACAAGAATCACTACTGACAAATAAACAAGCCACAAGACCCACAGCTGCATGCAAATGATCAAAAACAGTCAACTTGCTGTTGGTGTTAGACGGAGCACAATTATGTAGTCTGTACGTCATCAAATCATTATATGATTCTTGTTCAAGCCATTCATGAGACATGAGTTTAAAGGGGATTTTTTTTTCAATTTGAAAAGCTATTAGTTGGAAGAGAGCAAATTAAATCTTGTTTCACTGGTATTCATATACTATACCTGATTGTTCTTTCTGTCACTGTAGCAAGCTGAGGAAATCGTCTCAGTCGAGCTGAAACAGGCCATTCATTCTCAGAAATAAGAAACCCCTCTATATTATATATTTAGATTTTAAATGTTTTTCATTTTATTCACACTTTTTTCATGGAAATTTGTTCAGGAGCCATCCTGTCAGCCATAGAGACAGAACAAGTACATTAAAGAAAGCAACAGTCAGCGGCTCTTCCCTGACGGCAGCAAATTTGCCGCTGTCAGGTCAAACTTCCTGATTGACTGAATAGATCTGTGAATCCTGCTCAGTTGATCACCACTCCAGCAACTGGGTAATGCTGGTTCAAAGGGCAGCTCCTCCCTTTAAACCAGTGCAGTGTGTCTGCAGCAGGTAGAGAAGCCAAATGTAGACACGCAAGTTATTTTAGGTACTTCCGTATCTACATTCGGCTACCACTTAAAAGGTCAGGCAGTGTAGACCTGCTGAGTGCCAGCATATTTTGGCTTAGAGGAATGACCTCTGTGGCTAAAAAGGTACTTAAGGATCTTTGGCCCTGTTTCTTTTTGCTTCAACTTCCAACAAGGACTCCAACCAGAATGGTAGTGTTTTTGTAATATGTGCACATGTCCAATTGGAACTGGACTGAGACCACCCAAACTCACTTCACATGAGGCAGTCATTAGTCAGTCAATTGCTGGCTAGGCTACATTTGAACCAGTGACCTGGAGACAAAAAGTGCGTACATGTGTTCATATTCTGCACGAACACAGGCGCACACATACACATACTCACGCAAGCATGCATGAGCTTGCAACTGAAATGGTTTAAATGAAAATGTAGAAGTGTATAAAACTTTCCTTTGGGACTGAAATTAAAAGAATTGCATTGGTGTTTCTCTGCAGAATTATTCCAAAATTAACACTTCAAATTCTTCTGCATTATTCAGAGTTTCACTTTTTGGCAGATTGGGCTAGGGGGGGAAAAAAACAGAAAAAGTAAAAAGAAAAAAGCCACCATTCTTGTGTGTAAAAACTCTACAGCATAGAGTCAACGTCACTATCTTTATCTAAAAAGCTGACCTGTGCCATTCTAATTTGTACAGAGGCCTTTCTTCTCCTGACATTTTCTGTTTACTGGATGTCATTGAGGTATATAGGAGGTTGGGAAATGTGTCTAATCTTGAACATCAGAGAAGATGGATGGAAGAGGGTGTAAGATAGTCTTAGATTTTAATGGAGCTGTTTAAGGTCTTACAATTTTCATTTGTATGTTTTAAGATGAGCTTTTCCAAGCTTCAACGGTGCTATTTTTAATTAGGGGTGATTGTTCCATTATCTTTCTTTCATAATCTTTTTTCATGAGCCAAAACTGTCATATTAATAGCACCTTTGATTTAGTTCAAAATGAAGCAGCTAAATTTATTATTACATAATGGGCTATGTTTCCTCAGCATTATTACAGAAGAGAATGTAGAAGAGAGATCTTCTTTAAAAAGCCCACAGCTATTATCTTCCAATGCAACCTTCCAGGAAAATCTTGAAGAAAAATGTATTCAAAGTGTCTGTTTAAAAGAAAAAAAAACTATGTTCATGCAGGTCTGGCTCCCCCCAGGACAAGCCCCCCTAGCCTGGGGAGCCGATGCTCCAAAGGAGCTTCGCCTCTCCCTGGACCTAACCAGTTGACTTAGAGAGTCTAGTTTAGACTCTCTAAATCAAGTTAGTAAGGCCAGCTTTAAGTTGACTTAAGAGTCCAGTGTGGACTCTCTAAGTTGACTTAATAAGGTTGACTTAAAGTCGACTTAGTAAAGTTGACTTAGTAAAGTCGACCTAAATTTCTACGTGTAGACATAGGCATAAAGACTAACACATTTTCTCAGGCATAGATTTTTGTGGGCTGCAACTCCATCTGACAAAGTGGGTTGGAGCCCACGAAAGCTGATACCCAAAAAAATTTGTTAGTCTTTAAAGTGTCACAGGATTTTCATTGTTTTTACACATTACAGAGTTTATTCTACCAGCACCACTTATTTAAAAAATACAACTTAGCCCTGAGGAAAGTGGGGTATTGACAGAACTAATCACAGAATGCTGCAGTGATAGCTCAGGCTTCACCTTACCGCACTTCCAATGTGACTCAAATGTGAGCTCTGATCAGTGCTGTGCTGTGACAGTTTTGGTCAGCATGCTGTTCTACATTTAATGTAAAAATAGCATCAATCCATGCAGCATAGCTTTTCACATATTGTACTCTGTACACTCTGTACTTCATGCAGTGCAACCTCACACATATGATGTGTGGAAAGGCACAATGTGAGGAGGGCACCATCTTGTTCTACAAAATGGCATTCTCTCATGTGCGTTCAGGGGCCAGAGAGAATCATCCCACAGGCTCAGCCAGTTGTAAGGCATGTGATAAACACCCTGCATACACAGATGATACGTTGCAGGTTCTGATAAGATAGTGTTTCCTCCATTCCTAAATTCTTACTCTGTCCACTAAGACAGTGAGCAAGTGTGCCAATTAGATTTTTCTGATGTAGACATCTGCATAGTTTGAACAGAACTGCAACCGCCAACTCCTGCAACAAAGGCAATTGAAGTGCCAGCAGGCAATAACAATTTCTCGTTAGTAATAACATTTGTGTGACTTATGTGAATGAACAAGAAGATAAAGATAATGTGTTGTGGGTTCTCAGTGGGGCTTTCCAATCATAGTGAGCAAAGTCAAATGAATTAACATGATTTAAAAAAAACTCATGTTGTCTGTGAAATCAAAGCTGAATTGACAGTGCTGGTCCACTTCCTCCACAGGTATGGAAGGCCTTGAATACAGAGGAACTTGCATTTCTCCTAAGCAGGGACAGAGCAAGATCTGGGAAGCTTGCCATAGAAGTATGGAGTCTCTGCACTCCACAGAGAATAGCACTTTCAGAACTCCCTGAATCTTAGTGCATAGGGAAATTTAGGGAGCAAGGCACTCGGACAAGGGGGAGGAGGGGAAATGAGTCCAATGGGTCCTCGATTATGGAGTTTCACACCTCAGTCTCTCCCTTTACAAAGGTTGGAGAGGACTTAGCAGCCCCAACTAATGCTGCAGGCCTCAGGCTCTGGAAAGCATTTCTCAACTGGTGTTCCACTGCACACGGGTGGTCCATGGACATAGAGAGGGTGTTCTGCAACCAGCCCTGACCCCTTCCCATCAGGGAGGGACTGAATGGGGAGGGAGGAAGGTGCAACAGTGAACCAATGTGTGCCTGGGACATTTAAAAACCCCAGCCGCAGCAAAGCCTCCAGGTGCACGTCGGTATCCACCACTGCCTTGCTCCTTTGCTGCGGCTGGGGCATTTTAAATTTCCCAGCATTGTTACTGCTGGCGCTGAAATTGCTTGGATATAACTTCCAAGGTAAGACTTCCTTTGATGAACCTTACTCCAAGAATAGATTCACTTTATTTGAACATGCAGGCCCAAAATTTCCATTAAAACACGAGTAATATCATTTTTAGTTTTAAGTTGTGTGCATAATCATTATGTATATAATTTTAAGAAATAAAAGCATATTATATTCATTAAATGGTATTTAATTTGATTTCCTGCATCATTTTTGCAAGAATGCGTAGTACACATATATTACCAAAATTAGTCGGTATATGCTGGCTTTTTTGAGAAAGTTTTCATCAGGTGTTCCGCGTAAACTAATTAGTACCTTTAACTGTTCTCCAGTCCACTAAAAGTTGAGAAACACTGCTCTAGTAGCAGCAATGTAGTATATGCCCCTGAGGGGATGAATTCCTTCCTAGCAGATTTCCTTATGCCACATGGCACAAAATTTGGTTCTAAATTCACGGGCAGTTGAATTGATTCTCTGTGGAAGGAGAATGGTTGTTTTCCTCTTCATATTGTACAGCTCTTTTTCAGTCACAATGAATCACAAGATATAACAAAATAGGTCTTTTCATCCTCCTGTTGCAAGAGGGCTTGACAGTAATGAGACTGGCAGGAATGGAGGTAGCTTTCTCTTATACATTTTGGGCTTGCATTCTTGAGCCAAACTAAGTGATACTTTAGAGAAAATATGAACTTTTATAGTATAAAGTTGTTAATAATAATAATACATTTACTTTTTACAGTGCCACAAAGCACCTGAAAGACACTGATGAATTCATCCTGACAGCACCCTGGGGAGTTAAGTGAACACTCTCGGAGATGGGGAAACTGAAGCACAGGGAGGTTACATGATTTGCCCAAGGTCACATAGAAAGTCAGTAGCAGGGAGAGAATTTGAAGGTAAAGATTTTTATTCCTAACCCCTCTTTTATAAACCACTAGCCTACATGAATCAATGAGAGTCACCTGACACAGTTGCCTTTAGCAAAAATGTCATCTTCCAAAATAGGTTTAACTTCACCCTATCTTGGGGTGGAGAGGAGTGTTAAATCAGTTTCCCCTCATTCCTGAAACTTCAAAAATTATTAGTACTATAAACACATTCTGTTTATTGCATACAAGGTTAGGACTGAGTTAAGGTTCTTGGGTGCCTTAATTATGCAATTCCTTATCTTCTTTTCTTTCTTTCCATAACTTGTTTTCTTTAAGATTAACTGTATCTCTGAATTTTTTGGGTTTGGTTTTGGACTATTACAACTGGATGTGTAAACAAAACAAAAAAAGTAGATTTAGTCATAATGAAATGTTTCATGAATCTATGTTGGTTTTGCCAAACTGTTCATGTGAAAATAAGAATTCACAAGAGTTGATTTTTAGTTTGAAATGACTTTTTGTTTTGAAATTTCTTTCAATTTTATTTTTTTAATAAAATATTTTAAAATACTAAAAATTCAAATGGAAAATTTTGTTGAGAAAAAAAATATTTAGTTCACCCCAAAATGATTATTTTCTAAATCCTTGATTTAAAAAAAATGGCTCTGAGTTGATCCAAAATGATTGTTTTCCATTTTTCAGAATTGCCAGAGAACTGAAAAATTAGTAATTCTCACAGATTGAATTACAAACATTACTCAAATGTTGTGATCCTTAAGTTATTGACATATACTCTTGACTTTAATTCCAATTTAATGTATTTTTCTTCTGGGATTTATGGCTAAGAGTCAGCTGTACCAATTAAAATAAAGAACCCTCGAAATCTTCATTCCAAACTCAAGCCAAATCTGAACTTACTTTTTAAAAGTTGTGTTTATTTTCACCTGCCTCTATATTTCATTGCTCTATCCATTCAGAGCACTTATTGGGTGTGTCTACACTTGTAAATTAAGTCGACTTAAGCTTGCTTAAATCGACTTAATTTACTCTGTGTCTACACTATACTTTCCTTAAATTGACTTAAGCAAGCTGCTTAAGTCAACTTAAGGACAATTAAGTTGACTTTGTTAAACCTAGTTTAAAGTCGACTTTAGGCTTAAGTCGACTTTCTAAAGTCGACTTAAGCCAGTGTAGACGTGGAGTAGCCCTAAGTCGACTCTAAGTCGACTTAGGGCTCTCCAGGACTCCCCCACTGCCCTCTCTGCCACGGGGATGGCACAGTGAGAGCCTGGCATGCCCCCCCACAGGGCAGGGCAGAGCCC
>ML685756.1:15086442-15188371 GCA_007922175.1 Pelusios castaneus | reverse complement strand
CCCCTTTGCCCCATTGTACCCAGGTACAATGGGGCAAAGGCTGAGCCCCCTGGCACTTGGCAATGGGTGCCCCCCCTGCCACTGTGGACCTGTCCAAGGTCCCCCTAACCCCTAAAAGTTGACCTGGGCATCCAGTGTGGACGCTCTAGGTTGACTTTGTAGGGCCCCCCCTAAATCGACTTAAAATTTAGGTGTGGACATGCTAAGTCGACTTAGCTAAAGTCGACCTAAATTTACAAGTGTAGACATAGCCATTGTGCTGCATATGAAATGTTGTCCATTAATATTGATAATAAATATTGTATGGGTCTATCTTCCTGCTGCAGGACAGGAGTTCAATCCTATAGATTTATCATCTAGTTTTGGAAGTCAGGGCCCTGAAGTTCAAGTTTCACAATACCACAACATGGCTGCTCAGGTAACATTTTAGCCTGATGTGAAGGAGAAAAATAATGGGATCCCAGTCATACAGACATAAAGATTGGGATTTTCAGCATGAACTAGATGTTACTATACATCTCCCATTCATTTTAATACAAGTGGTGTGGCTAAATCACCTAGTCAGTTTTCAATATCCCAAAGGATAACAAGTGGAAACACTTTAAGTCAACTTAGTCCACTTTGTTAAGTCGACTGCCATTAGGTCGATTTAACAAAGTGTACTTATGCATCCACACTTGAAAAGTAAAGTCGACTCTGTTAAGTCCCTTTTTGCTGGGATCCTCGCACGGGTTCGGAGCTGTGGGTCCCTTCTCCCGAGTGGGTCCCGAACAGAAGGCTCCTTTCTGGCCGGAGCCCATAGGGTCCTGGTGCGCCTAGGTCGACCACATCATCTTTAGGTTGACTTAACAAATCAACTTAATTGTTAAGTCGACCTAAAGACCGATAGTTATATACACCGATAGCCAGGTGTGGATGCGACTTTCTTTAAGTCGACTTAAGCCTCCTTAAGTCGACTTACATTGCCAGTGTAGACATAGCCCTAGGGATGTAGCCTTCCTTCAGACTGAGCATTATCTGGATTAATCTCTAGTGAGGTCTAGGAGGCTCTTCAGAGGATGTCCAATTGCTGGAAAATCCAATTGCTCCATGACAACTTAATCAGGCAACCATCTTCTGTGTGCTTTTTCATGTAGGGAAAAGAGGAATCACTATAGCTGACAGTGTTTATTTAGGCTCTTGTGTCGTGTCTTTGACCTTAGTATCCAGATGTCTGTTAGAATGAAGCATAAGTGAGAAGATTCTGCTTCATGCCTCCAATTCTTATGTCTGGAGCCTCTGGAAACATTGATGAATGCATTAGAACTTCATGAGAAGACAGGAAGGCAGTTAGTACCTAAAAGGTCTCTGTGGAAATCTGTTCTTCACCACAGATGCTGTGCACACAACTTTCAGTGCATCATGATCAGACAGGGCATTGCACTTTAGACTCAGTGAAAGAAGACAGATGTCATAACAGCAAGCCAACTTTTAATTCCAATGGCTATACCTACACTAGAAAAGTTAAGTCGACTTAATAAGGTCCATTTTAAGTCGACTTAAAGTCGACCTTATTAAGTTGACTTAACAAAAGTCGACTTAACTTTTCTAGTGTAGACATAACCCCTTTTCGACATTATTAAGTTGACTTAATAAAGTCAATGTATGCGCTAATCCCCATCTACACTGGCTTAAGTCGACCTAATAAGGTCTACTTAAGCGTTAAGTCGACCTAAAACAAGGTGTTATTAAGTCAACTTAACTTTTCCTTAAGTTGACTTAAGGAAAGCCCAGTGTGGACGCCAAGTACTTTAGGTCGACTTGAGCCTCCTTAAGTTGACTTAACTTGTAAGTGTAGCACCCAATGATTCTAAGAGCTAAAAATATATGCTAGCATGCACCTCTCCCTGCTCCATACCCATGGCAGGCCCCATAAGATCTTTTAGTCAAGGATGGAAGCAGGGGAGGTAGGGAGACAGGATTTTAAAGGGACAACAGAAGCATGCAGTCTTCACAGTATAGAATCTACTCTGTATGAGCTCCCTTCACAGGGATTGTTAGGACCATGGCATGCAGAGGACTGCTGCACAGTCCTCCAGCCCTTATGTAGGAATATAAAAGTTTACTTCAGTCTGAAATGTTTTTTGCCAAATAATTCAGCCATTCTGGGATGCTGGGGTGGGGGGGAAAAGGGAATTGATTCTTATCCTCGGAGTATTATCCAGCCTCTAGACAAGCTATTGGGCCCTGACATAAGTATTTTAGCCCATTTGGCTAGAACTTACCTTTGACCTTCCCAATGATGCAGACCATGGAACACTGTGAAACACAGAGGAATGCCATTTGTTCATTGGTTTATCATGCTTGGAAATAGATAATGAAAGAACAATTATCATGCAGTGGAGTAGCATTAGAAATTATATAACCAGATGTAAAATTGTTACCTTTATGCTGTCTAACATGGAAATCGCCATAGGGCATTGACGGGTTGCAATAAAAGAAAGCAAAATTACATTGCCATTTATGCATGAATAATAGCCACTCAGACAGTATTCCCCTTGTTTATTCCTCTCTTCTACAATCTCATCTAGTTCCTTAAACCAGATTTAGCAATGCTGCTTGGCAACAAGGAACCTTTCCCTTTTTTGCTTTATGAAGAGTCCTTTCTTCTGTCTACTATCTTTTTATTCACCAGTAATGCAATAATCACCTTTATCAAGCTTGTGAAAATATGTAAAGGCTGTGGAAATGTACCCAGCTTCTGATTAAATTATGAAAACAGTCACTGGGCCAGTACCCTATGCAACTAAAATTCAAGCTTCCCATACAAACATTCCTTTAAAATATGGAGTGAAACCAAAAGCAATCCAAGATGCCATCTAACTTAAGTATATTACTACTGCCAAAGATGATTTGTGTGGACACTTCTAAATGGATTGCATGATGTCACTGAAATCTCTTAAACTGGCTTCTTTAACCCTAGAAAAAACAAAATGTAAGGGATAGCAGAAATTAGTTGGACTCCAAATAGGACAGCTATATATTATATCTTGCGTGTTACCTAAGCAGTCAAATCACACTGTAGGGAGGGGGAAGCTGTACTGGAAAAATATATTTTGACAGAGAAATAGTAATCTGGAAATTTGGGAAGAAGAATGAGATATTACTGCCATAATAAAGGTTTCTGCAGACCAGTGAAAATTCACATGGTAGAGTTTATCAGAATTGTTTAAAGGCTCAAAGGCTGCGTCTACACTTGTAAATTAAGTCAATTTAAGCTTGCTTAAGTCGACTTAATTTACTCTGCGTCTACACTACATTTTCCTTAAGTCAACTTAAGCAGCTGCTTAAGTCGACTTAAGGAAAAATTAAGTCGACTTTGTAAAACCTCCTTTTAAGTCGACTTGCTGCTTAAGTCGACTTAAGCCAGTGTAGACATGGAGTAGCCCTAAGTTGACTTTAAGTCAACTTAGGGGGCTCCAGGGTTTCCCCACTGCCCTCCCTGCCAGGGTGGCTGGCACAGGGAGAGCCTGGCATGCCCACCCTGCCCCTGTGCCCTGCCAGGGTCCCTGTCCCCCTTTGCCCCATTGTACCAGGACAAAGTACAATGGGACAAAGGCTGAGCCCTGCCCCCCCCCTCCCGCCACTGTGGACCTGTCCCAGGTCCACCTAGCCCCTACCAGTCGACATAGGAGTCCAGTGTGGACATTCTAGGTTGATTTTGTAGGGTCCCCTCTAAGTTGACTTAAAATTTAAATGTGGACACAGTAAGTGGACTTAAATTAACAAGTGAAGACATAGCCACAGACTTTAAGGTCAGAAGGCATCATCATGTTGGTACTTCCTTATTTGAAATATATAATGGGACTTAAGTGGATGCTTAAGAGTTTTTCTGAATCAGTGCCTATGTTCTTTTCTTTCCACCTCAGTTTCTGTGACTGAGAAATAGGTAAAAATGTTTAGATGCCTTTTAGAGTGTCATGAGACTTAATTCCTTAAGGTCTTTAAAATATTTTATGATCCTCAAATGGAAGATGCTCTAGAAGTGCAAAGCATTTTATTTACATGTTGGTCATTTGCTGATGCTAGTCCATTTTTTTTTCACAATTTCAGTCAATCTTATTTAGATCATTAGTACTGAATCTAATCAACTGGCCTGATGTATTTTGCTGCCAGTAGCCTTTCCTCATTATTATTTGGGGAAGAGCAGATTGTGAGAGAGAGGATTTCTCCCTTTGGCATGTCTCCAACATATATTTTACTTTAATTTGGGCTTACAAACCCTGAAGGAAAACTTTGGTTAATGAGTATGTATTAAACTCCCACTCAGTAAATACTTTACCATTACACAATGGCATAATTTGTTGCCTTTTTGATTTGTGTCTTTTCATGAGAAAAATACTTAAATGTGATCTTATCGTGCAGTAAAGACTTTGCAAAAGCTCTCCTTAAGTAGCTCAATAAAGCCTACATTTCAGCCCACAACTGCTACGTGCAAATTTTCCCTCACATATAGTTTATACAGTAATGTGCAAAAGCCTGTTGCTTAAACTGACATCATAGTTACTAATGCCATTATTTGTGTGTTTGCTGTTGCCCAACTTGCGGACAGGAAGTGGATTGTGCTGTGTATTTGGTTAGGGTTAGGGTTTTTTTGATCAATTACATCATCAGAGTTCTCTTTGCATTGCATCTTTCCAAACACAGACTCACTACATTTCATTTGTTTGATCAAATGGGACTTTCCCAATGAAATAATGTGACAGATTTGTTGAACTTTGATAGTTTGTTTCAACTGTGGTTAGAAATGACTTTTATCTGTACTTTTAAAAAGTCTATTTCCTCTTAACAATTGATTCTTTTAGTTTTGTACTTTATTAGGTCCATGGTGGAGCTTTACTGTTAGAAATGGGCAAATACTTAGGGAGAGGGAGAAAATGCATGGATGGAATTCTAGCTTCATTGAAATAAAGTTCAGAGCTCTGAGTTCAGTTGGGCCAAATTCAGTTTCACCCAAATTCATGCATACTCACATGAGAATAAAAATGTACCAGCTGTGCTTGAACCCCTTTTGTGTTCCCTTCCTGTGAATACAGAGTGATGAAGTGTATGTTTTATAGGTGCAGATGTTAGCACCTGAAAATGCCCACTGTGAAGCATGCTTTTTTTCCCCCCACAAGGTATGCAGAGTGATGCAGTGCCAGTATGCTTGTGCTGGGGTTGGAGAGGAATGATAGAATTTATGTGTGAATGTGTTTTACCTAGAGCTGGTTGAACTCCCTGCTCCCTTATTTTTTTGCTCTTGTGAAAAATTTTACATGCCAGATCTTTTGTTTGATTTAGTTTATATTACTATGTATTAGTAAATGAACATTTAAAAAATTTACACTTTGCTGAGATTCAAAGAAAAAATGCAGTTTGAAATTAAATAAAGCAAAAAATTAATTTAATTTCAAATTTTGTGTAAAAAATGCCATTTTGGTTAAACCTGAGTTTTTACTGGAAATTTTTCAGTTTTATAGATGCAGATGTTAACACCTGAAGAATGCTCAGTGGGAAGCATGCTTTTCCCCCACCCTTCAAGGGAGAAGCTTCCATAAAGGTTATTACAATGTCCCCCTTCAAATTCAATCTTAGAAAATTTCTTCTGTCACAATGCCTTCAATATCTCAGCTGTGATCGGGTAGATGATGTGCGGAGAGGCTGAGTATACTACCCATCGGTTTTGTCTCACTAATATGTGGTGGTCCTGTCTTTGTTATATATATCAGTAAGCATCTCATCTTAAGATTGCAAACATTTTCATTAGGGACCATCTCTTTGATATATGTTTGTACAGTTTCTAGCAAAATAGGCTAAGGCCTCATGGCAATATTTCGATGTAAATACAAATAATAATATTTTGCACCCTGCAAACTGCAGGCATGTGTATAGTCAGATAAATACCCTAGTAAAAGCTTTCCTCTGCCATAATAAAATGTCTTGTTGGAAGCACATTAGACAGACATCATTTGTTATTTGAACTCTTTTCGTTTGGTTTAAAAAACACAAGTGTGAAATGTTCACACATCCAAGAAATCTTGATGCACTAGGGACACTAGTTCAGGATGTTTAGTGTAAGCCAACTAACCTCTGGGAAATAATCTAAGGACCTAATTTTTCTTCCATATTCATTGGTATAAGCCACGAGTAGCTTAAATCAACTGGTGTGAGAATGAAATGAACAAAATCTAGAGAATTTGTGGTAATAACCTATTCAGCTGCTCAAATACATCTACACATTATTTTGGGAGACTATAAAACAAATGTTTCCTAAAAAAATTGTATTAAAAATGTCATTTTTCATTGTCTGTTATATTTTTCTGATTTAGAGTGAAATTTGTTATCCAGGAGAACACTTATTACTAACCAAATCAAGGATCTAGTAGTCTCCTATGTATTAGTCAATGTTTCAATGTCAATTACTCAGATAGGGAAATAAGATATTTTTAATACTGTTTTCTTTATTTTGCAAAATGTGGAATTGATAATGACAACAGTGAAAAGGGAAAAATGTGAGTATAACACTTCAGACAGCTATGCCTGCTCATATTCCCATCGTAATGTTTGTTAGTGGAGCAGATGCAATTAAGAAAGTAGTAAGCTGTAGTAAGTCACTTATGATGAAACTGTAGAGAAATTCACATGCATGTTCTTTTTTCATTTTTAGCTACGGAGCTTTAAACTGACAGAAAAACATAGACAAAACACAGAAAGGTCTCGGATGCATTTAACATGAATTATCTGAAAGATCTCCCTTTGTATTTCCTGAATTCAGGTAATAAACTGTGAATTTCTCTTCCAAGTACTTACAAGTTTGTAAGAAATCCCATTTTTAGTAAAAGCATTTTCAAAAAAACAATGTTATTGTGTGAAGAAAATTGCATAATGAAAGGATAAGAAGGCAACTGTGAAAAGGGTGATAGTTTCACATGATGTCATCCCAGTGGAACATACCTTATCAAATTTTGTTGCAATGTCTCTGTTTGTTTATTAATCTTATAATGCTTGGAGTGAATTCCTTCTTAATGATAATTTTCCATTCACAGATTGAAATGTATGTACAGCTTGTGATATATTTAATTTAAATAATGAGTATTCAGTCTAACATTAAATAATCGTAAGGAAACTTTTGCCACATTGCCACTAAATAATTTAATATTAGGGTTTTTTTTAAATCATATTCAGTAGACGATGTATGACAAAGGCTCTGTATCAGGCTGTTATTTACATAGATTAAACTGTCAAAATTAGGTAACACAGCACATGCCATTGACTTCAATGGGATTTGGATCAGATCCCTGGGGCAAATTTCTGAGCTATAAGGGTGCATCTACACTGGCAGCTTAGGTCGACTTAAGGACGCTTAAGACAACCTACACAAAGCCGCATTTTCATTAAGTCGACTTATCCACTTCCTTAAGTCGACTTAATAACAGCTTAAGTTGATTTAATAACACCACCTATGAAGGTCAACTTAAGCCTTAATTCAACTTCTTAAGTCGACTTAAAGTCAGTGTGGACGGGGAATAGCGCTCAGTCGACCTTATTAAGTCAATTTAAAGCCAGTGTGGATGGCTGTCTACTGTTAAGTCGACTTAACAAGGTCAACTTAAGTCAACTTAAAGTATAGCCACTCTGTTAAATCGACTTAAAAAGGTCGACCTTGTTAAGTCAACCTAACAGAGTCGACTTAACTTTACAAGTGTAGACATAGGCTAATAGAGTACCATAAAACAAAGAGACAATATTAAAACTTCCTGACTTCCAAAATATCTATGTGCTAAGAATTAGGAATGAAATAAAAAGAGAGGATTCCAAATGTAAAGTATTATCAAATAACCAAAATCATAACAAGAAGAGAAAAAAATTAAAATAGGACAGAAGATATAAATTCCAACCAGATCAGCTTTCTGTTAGTGATTTGTATTTACCTCTTTAACTGTCTAAGACCTTGATTACTATATTTTGAGCTTTGGTTCAATTAGGTTTTTCGAAATGTTATTAGAGTGGTGGAAGCTTAGCTTATTTTGTGTTTCCGTTTGCTAATTTTCCACAGTTGATGTAACTGGATTTTACCCAGCAATCCCTTCCAAAAATACCAGACATACTTTGTGAAGACTTTCTTGCATCATTTCCAACTTTTTATTCTATGAAGGTGTCCCATCCAAATGTCTTGCAATTGATTTAATTAAACCAAATTAAACAGATTTAAAAAATTTTTACAATCCAAAGATTTGAAAGCTAAACATTTCCAGAAATGCAGGCAATTGTCATATTTTTAGGATTGTAATATTTTTGTTGGAGATTAATGAATCTCTCTTCAAAGTTCATCACATCGAAAAGGGAAGCACATATCAGTGGGAATGCCAGGCCAAATTTAGTCAATTCTAAAAGTACCCAATTTTACATTCTCATAAAGTCCTTTTTCTCTCCCTTTCCTCACTTCTCCTCAAAGAGAGTTTCTGAATGGGGAAAGGAAGAGAAAAAGATGGAAAGAAACTCTCTTTCTCACTCCCTTACACACTTATGCAGGGACTGGCAGTAATACCTTTAGGAAAATAGTCTGTCAGTGCCCCTGGAGGTGCTAAGTTTTTGAGAAAAAGGAAAAAAGATGGGCTGAAGGTAGAGCCTGGGGTTTACCTCCCTTACCCTTCATTAACCTGTCATGCTGGCAGGCTTGGAGGGAAGAAAATAATGTACCTAGAGCTGTTCAGGAACCAGAATTTCCATTTCATAGAAAATATCCACATTTTGAAATTTGTTTTCTTTCCAAGTGAGACATTTTGAAATTTCCCATTCAACACTTTTTTTTCCCAGTATCCAAGGTAGCTTGTGTCAACACTGATAAATACTATTCATAAGCAATCTTAGTATAATGAACAGTGAGTATGTTGTAGTGGAAGATACCTGAGTAATGACTGAGTAAAATCTTAGTAAGTACTTGTGGATAGGGACGCTTGATTCTTTTTAAATGAACAGCTATTTTTGATGGAAGAATGATACTAGGTGAGTCACAATTTATAAGTAGAAATGCTGAGATCGTATCATGGTCTTTGTTGTACTATTTAGTACACCAAAGCCTCAAATCAAGAAAAGGAATTTAACATACGTTTATTTTCTCTAGTATTACACATAAAATCCTTTCACCTGAAACTTTATGATGCCACTTAATCTGACTACATCAGCAGGGTGTGTCAAAAAAGGAGTTATGTTTCCAGTGCAATTATAAGGCTTTGTGTATGTGCAGATCTGTCTGGAGTATCATGAGACACAGCAGAATGACAAGTCTCAGAGCAGCACAATACCTATGCCATTAAGGTGAAAAGAATTAAGTGTTTGCAAAAAAAAAAACCTAGTGATAACAGCTATTGTTTATAGAGCAAATCACAGTTAAGACGAGGTAACTGTCACTCTGGTATGAGCACATATTTAAAAGAAGTCAGAATCTAACAAAGTAGGTCCATGTTTAAAATTACTCCTGTTTTGTGAATCTGGTCCCAAATATAATGTGATGATTGGCTAGTGGACTTTTCAAACAATTATAAGTGTCAGTTCAGGTCATCATGATTCTGATCAATTCAGGTCATTCAATACTACATCCGAATGCTGAGATAAAGTCAAAATAACTGTTCAACATGACAAATGTTCATTCAGATCATGAATGCTTCCCGCAAAAATCTTCACACGTTATCCCACTTCTCAAAACCATTCACCCAAATCTTATCCCAGAAAACACAAGTGCCATTCATTCCCTGACATCTGAGGAAAAAAGGCAGGGTTGCAATATGCCCAGAAGGATCCAGATTCTGTTACCTTAAGTGCAGAGGAGGAAGAAGGAAAGGGAGGAAAACACCTTGTCCAGTTTTCCTCTACCATTTTAAACTTCTGTCCAAGCACATCTGCTAATCACTAAGGTGATCTTGTACTTCTGACGTCACCCACACTATATAGGGATTGATAAGGTAAACTCGGCGTCTTGTTCTCCTCTCGTAAGCCAAGAAGCAATCATATTATTGGTAATTTTAACCAATCTGGGCCTATGCAGTTTGTTTTTCAAAAAAGAGTATAAGTATTTAAAAAAAGAGATGGGGGAGTTTGGACCTGGCTGATAGCTGTGTGAATTACAGAAAACAATTAGCAATTTAAACGAAGTTCTGCTGTTAAGGAGCATCTTATTCAAGAGGGTTTAAAAAAAATTAAAAACCTACATTTTATAACAGATCAAATGTTTAACACGATGTATCATTCTGAAAAAATTGGAGCCATTGTTATCAGCAGCTCCTAGGCAGTCTGTGTCGACACTGATAATCACTGTACTTAAAATAACTTGGCTATAAATGGCACTAAGAAACTGAAGGCTAAGTTATAACAAACAAAATGCGTATGCACATCATCACTAATAAAGTTTAATGTTAAGAGGTTTTTTTAAATGTTGTTGATTATTTTCCCTGTCAAATAATAGGGTTTTGTTTAAAATGAAATTTTCATGAAAATATTCAGACTTATTTTGAAAAACTGAACCAAAAATGTCATTTATAGAAAGGTTTACAGCTGAAAAATGTTGTCTTTTCAAGAAATACCTAAAATTGTTCACAGAAAAAATTTCAATTAAGAAAGAAAGAAAGAAAGAAAGAAAGAAAGAAAGAAAGAAAGAAAGAAAGGTCAACACTTTTCAGAAGAAAATGTTCTCTTGACCTGCTCTGTTTAAGGTACAGATTCCTTTCCCTTTGCATATTCCCTTTTTCTCACTTATCATGCAAACGCTATACCTTAAGAGTTCAATATAGATAGGGTATCTTTAAGATTCAGCATATGCAATGTACCATGTATTTGATTGTAAACAAATTCACAATGACCAAAGTTTTGGGAAAACTAAATAGCCAACCTTAATTTTGCCCACCTCTGTCTATTGGCTAGGTAACATGGGACATAGCTCCATTGACTTCAACAGATTTATGCTATTTAGCGATCTGGCACCAGATGTTTATTATAGAATTTTATGATGGCTGTTCACATATATTGTATATTACCAAATATAAAAATGAAATTTGTATTTGAAGCTATTGCGACAGACCCATAACTCTGTCTGAGTGTTCTGGATGTTGGTTGGGGAAGCACTGAGGGAAGATGGCTGTGAGCCTTTTTTGCACCTCCGTAATCTTGAGGCCTGTTTGTGCCACAAGAGACTCCTGGTGCAAAGTAGAGAAGCCCTTTAATGTTTATATAGCTTCTGCCATGTTTCCATAGCTATTCCATCAGCTGGGATCAGCAGAGCATAGGCATTAGAATGATGCTACATTTCCCTGGACACACCTACCTTGCACTGGTAGCCAGGAGGCTAAGATAGGAACCGCCATTATATGTTTCCTTGGGTTATAAGTGTTCCTATAACGCCTTCCTGACTCCATACAAGGTAGGATGATATAACAATATTTAAGGGGTGGGTTAATATCAGTGCTCTCAAACAAAGCTTCTTGTTGTGCAAAGAAGTTCTAAGACTGACTTAATTGGCCACTGGAGGATCCCTCTGCTTCAGGGAATCTCAAGTCGAATACAGCAATGATGTTCTCTTCTTTGATTCTCATCTGTCATCTCAAGAATGATAACGGGACTAAATTGTACCTGCTTCACGCATTAATTTGTTCAATATTGTTTGTCAACATGTCCATCCAATGAATCCTCAGTCATCTGGTATTTCTAGTTCCTTGCATTTTTGTTTGTATCACCATGTATGGTATCCTTTCAATGTCCATTCTTGGCACATGTCCAAACCATCAGAGTTGTCTTTCTTGATTATTCTGTATCAGCATTATTTCTAACCCTATGCATTTTCTTGTATCTTCAGCAGTTTTGAAACTTTCATTATTCCCTTCAGCTAGTTCATTTCTGCAGTAAACGTCTTTCACTCATCACATTTCTCATACTGCATCATCCCAACCCAAACAGCAATATTGTCACAATTGTTGTCTCATAGAAACTGACTTTTGGTTTCAGAATGTCTTTAACCTTCTGGATTTTTTTAGAGTTTTCCAAATTCAGTAGCAATTAGACCAATTTATCTTTTTAGATCATGTTCACAATTTCCAGTCTTAAAAATTAGTCCTTCAAGGTGCCAGCATTTTTCCACTTGTTTTAGGTTTTGGACTTGAAGTTTGATCTTTATTTCTTTCTCTTGATTTCCAATTGCTATCATTTTTCTTTTCCATGGTGATCTCCAATCCATTTTTTTCTCCTTTTGCCCCTCTATGCTTGTCATTTATTCTCTTGTAAATCCTTTTTAGTCAGTGCTGGGAGGTTAATATCATCTGCTAATCTAAGGTTATGCACTGTTTTACCACATAATATGATTCTTCCCATTTCAACTCTCACTTCTACAGCTATTACTGCTTCCAGTACCAAGATGAACACATCTGGTGATGGTGTGAATCATTGTCTCAATCCTGTAGTTGTTCTGAACCATTCCATCAGCTTCTTGTCAACTTTCACTGCACTTATCAACTTGGTGTAGATGTTTCTATCATCTTGATTAGTTTCTCAAGGATGCCATATATGCCATAACTCTTTCAGCCAAGTGTTATCAAAAGCCTGCATTAAGTCTATACGGCTGATTAGGATGAATTCTATGTACTTTTCCAGCATGTCTTATCACAACTAACTTATCTGTAGTATTTTGTCCCAGCCTAAATCCCACCTGTTCCTCTGTAAAATCTATTTTATCATACTTTATTCTCCTTTACAAGCATCTTGGTGAGTGTATTTCCGAGCTCACTCAATGAGCAGATTCCCCTGTAGTTTTTGTTCTCATGCTTATCTCCTTTTTAAAATAAATCTATTCTAGTATCACTTTCCCCAGTTGCTCAGCCATTACTCTTACTTGTAAATCTTGTTGAAGAGTTTGTGCATCACCTTTACCATGTATTCCTTTCCTGCTTGCAGTAGCTCTGCAGTTATGTTGGCTCTCCTTTGTTTGTCCTGGGATGTTTCTCTAAGATCTTTTCATCTATTGTCTCCTGCACATTGTACAGCTCTTCAAAATGTTCTTTCTATCACATTCTTTGCTTGTTCGTCAGTTACTTTTCTGTTTTCTTTCACTGCCAAAACCCTCAATTCATGTCTCACTCATTCTCTTCTTTTGCAATATGACCCATATTACATTTTTCTTTGCATATTCTTCTACTTCTTTATATTGTCCACTTCTTTTAGCTGTCACTCTTCACTTTGTTTTATCTCTCTGAGTCTGTTTTACTCAAGTTTTAGACTTTCATCCTCCTTGTTATCCTCCTTCAACCTCCTATTCTTGTCTCTCAACTGCAACAGTTCATCTGTATTTTGAACTTGTAGCCCAAAACTTGTTCAACTGCTATTGTAATCCCATTGTTTACACTGTTCCATGTCTCTTGAAGGTTCATTTCTTCTTCCACCAGAGTCATGATGTTTTCCTGCATGACTTCTTTGTACTCTTTCCTATACCTGGCACTTTCAGTTTGTCCACATCATAGATGTTAGTTCTTGGCACTATTTTATTGCTCTCAGTTTCAACCTCATTGATGCCAGGGTTAATTTATTATCTAATCTGATATTGGCCATAAATAAGCTGCATGACAACATACTTTATTTCCACCTACAATTCATAAGAATAAGTCTATTATGTTCCTTATTTGCCTATCAGATGATATCCATGTCCACTTCCTTTTCAGTTTTCATTGTTGAAATAATGTGTTTGTTTTCATCATATTGTTGCTTAGGTAGACCTTTAGTAGCCTTTCTCCTCTTTCATTATCTTCACTTAATCCAAATCTGTCTATTGCTCCAGCTCAAGAATTCCAATCCCATCCTACTTTCTCATTAAAATCTCCCATCACCAATAACATGCCTTGTTTTATAATTTCTTGTAATGTTTTCTGTAGACAATTATAGAATTTGGGAATTCCTTTCTGTTGAGGTTAGGACATATACTTGCACTACCATAACTGCACAGGATTTTATTCTGATTATTGTCTATGAGGAATTCAATACGATAAGAGCTGCATGACAACATGCTTGATTTTCATATGCGATTCACAAGCTTGCCTTTGACTTTAGTTCCAATGCAATTCCATCCTGGTTTCAATCTTCATCTCTTCCTGATGTCAGTATCCTAAATTCATCATGGTATAATTCTTTTTTGCTTTCCCACCTCATTTTCCATAGACCAATGTTTTTTCACCCATATCTTTTCAACAAGTATATCATTGCCACAAGTATTTACAATACAAGTTCCAGTAACTATCTTAATCCTTGAGTTCATCACATAACTCCCTGATGTGCATGTTTTTTGTTTGTTTGTTCTGATTGCATATATTTTGCCCCTGCTTTCATTTCTGAGCAGTGAATGTGGCCTTTGTTTATCTGGGACACAACTGAGATGGCATACTTTTCTTTCTTTTTCCATTCTTTATTTGACTTTTCTAGTCCAGTGTTGGCCAAGTGTTCAGTCATGAGTCTCTGGATTTGTGGAATGTGGTTCACTGATGTAGCTTAATACATCTTCAACATTGCCTTTAAGCTATCCATTAGTTTGCTCCAGCACTGTTTCCACAGGTGTTATACTTTGAAAACTGTTTTGCCAGTTTCATGAGAGAAGACTTCATACTTTGGACAACTAGCTGTGCCCTTTCCCTAGTGATTATCATTTCTAGCTATCTCCACCAGGTTTATTATATCAGCCAGAGCAAGGTCCTGGGCTAATTTTCAAAATTTAATATATGATATTTTTTAAACAAAATCCATAAAATGTTTTATTAAATTATTAATTAATACATTTATATGTGTACCAAGTTATATCAGCTGGGTGTATAATAGGAGTTAACATGTTGAAACAAATTTTTGAATATGTGATATTAATTTAGTCAAATAAATTAAGTGACCATCCCTAATCAGAAGTGGTAGTATGTTTCCATTGTCTGCAAATCTAGCACTCACAGAAGATTTTTAAATTTTTGTTAGAGATGGGCCTTATGCAGCTCTTGCCTAAAACTTAGGGATACAGGTCTGAACTTTATGGCATGGATGTGGCTGAATTGGAAGCCCAAGTCCAAACAACCTTAAAATTGAAAAAAAAACCTTAAGCTTTGGTTCGGAATGCTGTGATCTAGGATGATAAATAGTTCTTGTCTTTTCGGTAACATCCATTGGTAATTTAACATTTTTTGTAGTGAAGGAGGAAGGTTGTTATTACCTTATTTCCTAAGCTAATTCCTGTAATGTTGTGATTGCAATAAAGACAGATGTAAGTCTTTAACATGTTGCAACACTTATTTCCTTAAGTTCAGCATATTATACACAGGATATACGCAGGATGCACTCTGTGAGCTGCCAGAGCCCAGCTGATAGACTGCTAGAGAGGTAGAATTCTAGACAGTTAGACTAACAAGAATCCCATTCTTGGGATGTTACTCTGTGATAGCATTATACTGCCCTCTTTTGGGTTTTATTCCCAAATTTAAATACAGATCCAAAATTTTGGCTCAGTTCACCAAAAGATTTGCCAAATTTCACAAACCTTTCAAGTAACACAGAATTTTTTAAGCCAATACAAGGCATGTGTTGAGAAAAATCTATGTCAATTTTGAATATGTGGGTAATTTTGTCTGCATTTCACTTTAAATTTTGGTGTTACGTGGTATAAATCCACACAAACTGAAACCAACTAATTTTTTCACAGCATTTAGTCCTAATCTTAGAAGACCTTTACTTCTTAATCATGAAGTCTATATAATAAACTATGTTTTTCTTGATCTTCATTTATAAGCAAATACCTAAACATTTGCACTAATTATTTTATATCTGTACTTCTGAAATGCAGATATGCTGCATGTTATATGATCTTCACTGATAACACACGGTGCTCTTAAGAATGACAATTGAGGAATCAGATTATGAGCTGTTGTAAATCAAAGTGGTTTATACTCAAGTCAGTGTAGCTATGCTCATTTATAGTAGCTGAGGGCTTGGATTTGTCCTCCCAGATTTATTTCTTTTGGTTCTATTGTATTAAATGTAGCTGGATTTTAATCCCTACAAAATTCAATTGATTGAAAAAAGTAGGATAAACATAACACTGTGGTACTGTCAGCGAGAAGGCAGGAGGCATAATTATATTAGAACATAACCATATTCATGTAATAATTCTTGTAGATTGAATTCCTTAGCCTAAGCAAGGCCTCTACAGGAAAGAAATCCTCAGCATTTTCTGCTTAAATACTGTAATTAAATATCAGGATAACCACAGTTTGAAATATTTTTGTTTATTAATATGGAAATGTCAGATCAAAATGAATATTAGGTCTCACTGGAATGAAATCCAAAATACTGACCTTTTGCAAAATTAATAATTTGAAAATCCATTAATTATAGGCATGTTGTAAATGTAAATTATGTTTTGTGGGGGGAACAGCTACCTCTGTGGAGCTTAGTTAATTTTTGTAATATTTCAGACTTTCCACTATATTTTAATGTCCAGGGTAAGTCCACCATAGACAAAGATGGTAAAAATTCCTCATTGGCTCGTGAAGTCTACTGCTAACTTACAAGTGCCAAATTCTTCTTACAGTTACACCAACACAACCTCATTCACTGGTGTATCATTTATGAAATTTGCTTATCAGTTGCCTGTGGAGGTGAACTAAGAGATTGAAAGATTAATTTTGTTGTTAGGAGAATACAACAGAAATTATGGACTCTTCTAATCAGGGTATCACAAAAAACATGGCATATTATGGCTGCTTCATGGAGGTTTGAAGCCTCCCTCTCTGTGTACCCATTATCTATTTTTTCCATCAGCCCTAGTCTACACTTCCCGTACTTTTCGGTGTCAATCGACAGGAGATATGCAAAGTACATAAAATACCTTGCATAGCTCCTAACGACTTACTAATTACTCCTTACACACTATGCTAAGCCAACCGGAAATGCCTTCCAGTCAGTTTACCAATAATCCAGTTCTGGGGCTGGAGTTGCTAGGGCAAATTACCGATCAACTGAGTGCGTCTACACAGACCGCTCAATTGAACCCGGAAGATCATGCTGACAGCAGCGATTTTACTGCCATCAGTATAGACTTAGCCTCAGATAATGCATTATCTTCCCTCTCATCCATAAACTGGAAACTATATGTAGGCAGCTAACAAGTCACCAAGGAACTACATGAGTTCAGTCCTCTAAAAAAGTTCAATGGATAGCCAAAGTAAGATAAGGCACACTAATAGAAATAAACAGGTTAGCTGACCGCAATACAGCAAGACTTGTCTTTCTGAGGAGAAACATCTGGGACTCTCATTTTGAGCTGCACTTGAGTTTTGCGTGTCACAACTTGAGTGAGAGGAGCAAAGGTGGCCAATCCAGTTCTTGATGTAAGTTAGAGCCGCCCTAAAGCTACTTTAGGTTAGCCTAAAGTACACAGCACTGAAAGGCTGTACCAGCAGTGTGAATAAGCAGAACCCAAAGGTGGCCTAACTACACCCCTTTTCCAAGCTATGAGGTAATAGTATTGTTGAACTATCATATCCTAAAGTTGCTAGTTAAAGTGGTTTTTTCAACTATGTTACTACCCAAGAGTTCTTCTGTTAACTTCAGAAGATACTGGATCAGTCATTATTCAGACATTTTTAATTATACGCTTAATTTTTTAATAAAACTTTTTGCATGTGGAGCTGATCATTTCAGCTGCGTCTGTGAGAAACAGAAAAATAAAAGTGGCAGTGGGAAGTAACAAAGGAAAGACTAGCAGAAGACAACTGGTAATTGCTGCCTCCTGTCACCACTAATATTAAATACACCTCTGTTCATTCCAATGAAATTATTATCATAAGGAAACAGTGTTCTTACAGCAAGCAAGTAGTCAAATGTTTCCCATTAGGCTTAGAGAGACGTGGCTCATAGTATAGAGATGCCTTAGATGACAGAAGACATATGGGGAACAGTTGGGGGCATAATTCCCTTAGGCTCTTTGAAAGGCTTTAATTTATCATTGAAAAGTGATATTACATTGTTGGCTGAGATGAAATATAAAATTACATGGAAATGTAATCATACATTTTCCCCCCAAATTAATAAATTGTTTATTTGTTGTATCAGCTATATCATGCCCACTTTTCAATAAACTTTCTAATTTTTATTAACCATAATGTCACTATGTTTATGTACAGTTCTTTCTACCCACAAAATTTGTTTCCATGTAACTTTTTATTAACGTCTGTTTTTGTTAACCAGCATATGTGTACCCATTTCAACATTATGGAAAATATAATTAATCATACACTCCCTCAAACTCTTCTACAAAGTGGTCTGATTTGTTAAATAACATAAGCAGTAGGTTTCTAATAAGAAAACTTCCCATCAGGGCTGATGGAGCCCTTCCCCCACTCAAAAAGATAAAATGAGTACCATGCAGTTTGCTAAATGTTCCAGAGAACACCCTACAAAACTAAGCATATTAAAAGTCCCCATGACATTTTTTGTAAAATCAAGGCTTTTTCCTCTTGTCCTTGACTACAATTTTTTCCCCCATAACTGATCAGTTTCATATCGCTACCAGAAATACATACAACTGGGAGAAACGCTGATCTAAAGCCTTGACCCAGCAAGCATTGAATGAAATCCTGGGCCCATTACAGTCAAAAGCAGTTTTCGCACTGACTTCAGTGGAGCCAGGATTTCATTCACTGACTTCACTGTAGCTAGGTTTGTGGATAAAGCTGAGCACAGGTTTAACTGCAGTTTGGGCACTTAACTTAAACATATCCTTTGGTTTTGCCAGTACAGATGGTGAAATAATTCAAAAAGTAACTTGCTAATACTTTTTCAAATAAGAGCTAAGTGGGGGGTCACTTATTTGTAGGGCTCAAGTATTTGTTGTATTGTTCCAAAGTATTTGTGGGTCTGAAATGTATTGATGAACATATTTGTGAATTGCAAAAGTTTCATGACATTTAGAATGATTAATCTCTGTAGCAGACTTCAGGATTCTACATGGCTGCCTCCAGGGTCTAGACTGATTCCAATAATTTTAATATTAATATTTCTTGAGTATATTACGTATATAATGTAAGTATATAATATATAATAAGTATAATATATAATATACGTGGGGTGTGTGTGTATATATATATATATAAAAAATTCCTATTGATGTCAGTGGAAACTTTGCCTTATGAGTGCAGTTGGATTAGACCCACTGAAATTAAACTGTAATTGTCTTTTTATTTTGTTAGCAGTAGCATCATTTGGGGGAATGGGGCAAATACCATCCTTCATCACCCCCATAGTTTTTGCACTTTTTCAGAGTTCCATAGGTCATGGAGACCACCCACTTTTAAGCCGTGATCCTGTATTAAGTCCCTATGGCTGCTACTGGAGCAGTCTGAAGCATTGTTATGGCTGTGTTGTCACAGTATCACTGAAATATGAACCAGCTGCCCTTAAGTACAGAATTATGGGGCAGCTGAGTCGAATTTCAGTGAGAGGTATTGTTGCCTGGCATAGAGGATTAAAATACCACTCAAAATTTGGATTTTCTTACCCATATAGTTGTTGTCAGCTCTACATTTTACATGGCCAAACCACTTGAGCCTGCATTCCCTCATTTTTCCCTTTCGAGTGTGACTTTGAGCATGTTTCTAGCCTATTCCTCACAAGGTCCTTCTTGTTCACACCTTTCATCCATCTCAACATTCACATTTCTGTAGGACAGGACAGATCATTTGCTCATGTTTCTTCTTTGTTGCTCAATACTCAGCACTGTAAATTCAAACTGGATGAGCCACTGTTTTATAATCTTCCCCTTTTAATCTTCCTATCTTCCTCTCACATATTACACCACTTAATTCCCTCTATCTAAGCCAGCATTTGTTGTCCTAGCTCTAATTTCACCCTCCAGTTCCCCTATTTCCTGCATTCTAGAACTCAAATACTTGAAACTTTGCACTTTCAGTATTGTTTGCCCGTCTAGTTTCAAGGACAATTCCTACCAGTGTTCCCATTATTATAATGAATACAGTGTGTGAAAATAAAAGGTCTGATCCTACACACTCTACTTACACAAACATCGCACAGTGAGTTCTGTGGGAGGGTTACGTGACTATGGAGTGCAGTACTGGGCCCTTAGCCTGTATCAGAGATGAATAGATCAGTTTACCAACAGTCTAAGTAAGGTAATTTTCTCATGTAGCAACATGCTAATTTATTATCCTTGTACAGACCTGCTGAAGTCTATTTGGATTCCCCCTTGTTAAGAAGGATAAATTAATAGCCATAGATAAAAATATTTTTTATTCTAAATCAATGCCGAAGCATATTAGGAATGTTGGCTACTATGCAACATTTAACCATTTTAGATGTATATCTCATATCACAGGTAAATATTTATACATACCTAACAACTATTTTTTCAAGAGAGACTTGCATATTTTATCTTAGGCTCATTAAGCAGCATGTTAGTAAAACAGCCATCTTCAGACCATCTTTTGCTGTTCATCAGAGCTATTGCCAGTCTCTAAAGTATGAGAAATTCACAATTTGGCATTAAATAAATCTTCAAGGAGACATTTTTAAGGTTTTAAACAGTAGAATTGTAAATGGAAACCAGTTTAGTAAAATCAGTTAAGGTTTTAAGGAAGGATTTTTCTCTATTATTTTTTTTTCTGAATGTTTCCTATTGCTGTCACTAAATAACCATTTAAATATTGTATCAAGAAGCAATATTTGCACAGTTTTCAGATGGATGAGAGCACCTGCAATGATTTGTGTTGCTTATTTATTTATATGTTTAGTTGCTTTTTAAATCTAGATTGAATTTTTTTTCTAGAAGATACGCTAAAGTTCAAACAGAAATTAATTCAGAGTAGTCCTATGACCTGTGTTATGCATTAGTTGGAGTAGAATCAGTGGTTCACATCCTTTCCCTTTATGCAGATCACTGCAACATCATCAAAACCTTTGGGGACTACGTTCTAAATGCCAACTGTGCAGAACGTCAGTTCACATTGATGTCACATAAGAGCGCCACTATTTAAATTCAGAGAATGTTATATTACACAAGAATGTTTGTGAAGCAAATTACATTGTGAATAATAATATGATACATCAGAGGTCCATGGGATTATATTATTATTACATTATCTGTTTGTCCCTATAGACTACCTGCAGTACCCTCATGGACCACCAGCAGTCCGCAGACCACAAGTTGGAAACAATTGGACTAGATGATCGCAATGGTCCTTTCTGACCTATATAATACAATCTTTCTTTCGTTCACCTAAAAATGCAATGCAACTAAAATAGTATAATCTTAACTATTTGTTTAGTTTCTTGCATAAAATAATCAAAAGGCAAAAGTAATGGACTATTCATCATCTTCCAAGGAACAGTTATACATGGTGACTGGCAGAATGTGCTTACCCTGGGAAATAATAATTAATGAGTTTCACCATCCTGACTCCTAAATTAATTTTTTTTAAGTTTGCAATTTGACTTCCATTAAAACTCAAACATTTTGTTTGTTTGTTTGTTTGTTTGTTTGTTTTGGTGGTAAATTCACAGTCAGACTCCATTAGACTGGCTATTCACAAAAAACCAGTTTGGGGATTGTAGATGGTTATGCTTCAGAACAATGTGGAGGTT
Source organism: Pelusios castaneus (assembly GCA_007922175.1). Classification (NCBI taxonomy): domain Eukaryota; kingdom Metazoa; phylum Chordata; order Testudines; family Pelomedusidae; genus Pelusios; species Pelusios castaneus. Next base: position 15,166,693 of record ML685756.1, on the reverse strand, counting down.
ATATTAAGCAGAACAAAACCAGTTGAGAAAAAATAGTGGTCCAAACCCTTCAAAAACATTTTTTTAAAAACCAGCAAAAAACCTTTTTACATGGTGCCTCATAGGAACTATAGTTTGGGAGCCTGATGTGCCCATTTTCCCCTAAGGGCTGGGCTCCTCAACTGGATTAAATCTCCCATGATACCCTGTGGCAGTTAAACCAGAGAAAATTCTGAAGTGTCATTCAGCCATGGACTTCTGTCCACAGAAGAGAACGGGTGCATTAAATAAAATATTTTTTAAAATTTTAATAGATAGAACCCCTAAAATGTATGGAGAGACCAAACATGCTAATAAGCTATCATCTAACTTTATGAGGGTTTTGTGCAGGAAATGGTGCCCTTCTTAATAAAAGCCAAGTGGTAACTGAGAAACTGATAACCATGTGGATGTTTCTGGTGTTCATAGATTTTTTACAGCAAATATAGTGGTAAGTAGACAGCGTTGAATGAAAGAATGACATACAGTATAGCAGCTATTTCATACTGTTGCCAATCCTATTGCAATTCCTTTTCTAGTTTTCATCACCCTTAGGCTAATGGTAGCCACCCACTCATTTTGTTTAAAATTATCCCTTGTAGGTAATGCTCTAAACTACAAAGGAAGCTGCTTAGTGAGACATCCCTGCTGTATATATACCTAAAGTAAATGTAAAGGGTGGATCACTGACTCCTCATGACTTGAAACTGCTTTAAATCAAAGGATTAAACCTTTTCTCTAGACATGGCTCCAGGCTAGCACATCTGTGAACTGACAGATTTTGTGTGTTGAATGCTTAACAAATCTATCATAGCCATCCACTTAATACCATCAAGAAGAACTGGATTAAGCAAAGAAACTGAAACTACCAGAGTTCATGGGCAGATAACTATATATTGGTTTTCTGTGGGTAAATTGTGATTCTGTTTGTCCAGATATTGGTCATTAGAGTTGTGTGTGAACCATGATGATTTTAGGAATTATGGATTTCATTGGATTTGTTTGTCAGTTCAAGTTCACACTTTTTTCAGCTTTGGTCTTTGCTTTGAGAGTTGGGTAAATATCAATTTAATGTACAGAAGGAATGAAAAACCCAAAATAAAACTAAGCTTTGTTAAATTGCTGTATTGTGTATGAAAATGCAGAGGTTTGCAAGAATTCTGTGGCATTTGTTCGACCCAGGAAACAGGATATGCTCAACAGACATAAGGTTCATTATGAAACAAAAATTAAATTTTGTTAAAATGTTCATACCTAGGCAAATGCAGAATTCATGGCTTTTAATCTGGTTACTTTAACATGGTTTTAACAAAATTTGGTATGCTTTATTGAGACAAAATTCTTCTCTTGAAATGACTGCCTCCACTGTTTTAAAACATCATATACCAGTAGCAGATTGTGCAAAGACATGAGTTAAAATATTCAACTTATATTAAGAATAATTTGCTCAATGTCCTCTACCCACCTGCTAAATAATAAATTGATAATTTAATTAAATCATGTTTAAATTTAATACAAATCAATGTTATCCCTAGTGAATACATAAACTACTGTGAGCATAATCTTCTGTGGGACTGAGTGCCCTCACATCCCATTGATTTACAATAAGAGTCATGGACACACAGCAGTATCTAGCCTCACTGATGTGCCCAGAGTTACTATATTTAAAAATATTGTCACAGGTTTTGCGCACACAAATATTCATTTGGCTGTTCAGATACCAGTTTTTCATGCACAATATATTACATGTACCTGTAGTTTTTTTATAAATCACTTATAATTTTATTTTCAGATTAAAGGCAAACTGTTCTTGAGTAAAACATTTTAGCTAATGCTATAGGAGCTTGTGAACATAGCACAAACATATATGTTTTCTGGTGTGTAATGTATATAACAGTTGTAAGAAATGTTATGGCATATTGTCAGATTTCCTAAGAAATATATGGGGAAAGAGATTATGATGATTCGTATGCTCTTTAACCTATTGATAGTGGGAGAATAGACTGTACACAGGAAATTTACTTCCAAAGATATATTTTTAGGAATATTTAACATTGTAAAACACTGAATGAATGGGCACGGATTACATAAAGGAAAAAAAATACTAAACCCCACCAAAAATGCATGATTGAGTTTGGAAAATTTCATCTGGCTTTCTTAAGAGTGTTTCCTTACTGGGCATCCTACCTTCAGCTGTTGGCTGAAAGAAAGTAGAACCTTTTAAGTAACAGGTAGCTCAGTTACTGCCTTCTAACAGGCAGCCAAATTAGTCACAGATAACATGATTTTTCAAATGTATTCCCATTTGCAGTTATTCAAATGTTGTTTTAGAATGACTTGCTGTGTGAAATTAGAATTCTGAAATTCTAATTTGTATTAATAGATGTAGTGCCTAGTGATGATTTGTCATATGGTATTGTTTTTCCTTCCCTGATTGGGTGATAGATTCAGATGTGTAATCTGAACACTCATAGAAAGCAGATTTAAAATGTGCTTTCCATGAGCTTTTGAGCTAATAATGTTTGGTTGCATGAGTTTTCACAGAAAGCAAACACAGAACAAAGCCTTCATGTGGTTTGTAGTGGTCATCCACTTCTACTTTCTGTATCATTTTGGTCTAGACATCCAAACCTCTATTTCAGGAATACATACCTCCAAAAAGCAAAATCTCATTTATGCCTGTGTGAATCCCACCAATTTGGTTAAATACATTTTGAGGAAATTTATCTGTAGGCTCATTAGATAGAAAGGGTATGTGAAGTAATATCTTTTATTGGACCAACTGTTTGTTTCCACCTCTTCAAGTTTTGATTAATTTGAATCCTAACATCCAAAATGTAACAGGGTGAACAACAGGGAGGTTTCGCTGAAACTTTCCTGGATTTGTCCTTCCAGTGGGTCAACTAGTGTCTAGTAGCGTAATAAATTTAAACTCTCAGGCTCATCTTTTGAAAGCGTTGTGCAGGTTTCCCTTAAGGGTGAGGAATGATAGATCAGATACAAAGTAAGAGTTTTGTGAAAAGTGTTCACCCACAGGTGATGTGGTGGTTTGGTCTTTATTCATTTTCCCATGTGAGTTCATTTGAAAGCATAATGATTGCCTGGTTTCCCATGCATAATTGTTATTGGGCCACTTATAAGATACCTGGATCTTTAAAGTTGTTGGTTGATCATTGTAGCAGTGAAGATATGTCTGTAGATTTTGTCTCTGTTGTTCTAAAAGGATCTGTTGTCACTTTGAGTTGGTATTTCCTGGTCTGTGAGAAGCTTGATGAATTGGACAGATTGGGGGATGGTTGAAGGCCAGAAGTGGGAGATTGGGAAAGATTTCTTTCAGGGTGGGATCCTCATTGGCTATGTCTACACTTACTAAAGTTAGTTTGAATTAGTTAATTCGAACTAACTAATTTGAACTAATTTTAGTTAGTTCGAATTAACTTAATTTGAACTAGCAAAATTTAGTTCGAACTAAGCAAGTGCCATTCATGGCACTTGCTTAGTTTGAATTTGTGAATTGCATTGAGTTCAATGGGCCGGTTAGTTCAAATTAAGCAATTAGTTCGAACTAACATGGCCATATTGGTTAATTCGAACTAACTAGTTCAAATAAACCCTTAGTTCGAATAGCATATTCAAATTCATTAGTTCAAATTAAGGAAGCCCGTTGTTTGAACTAATGAAAGCCTAGTATAACCATGGCTTAAGTTAGTTCGAATTAAGCTTCTTTAATTCAAACTAACTTGCCAGTGTAGACATAGCCATTGTGTATGGGCTATAGTTGTTTGATGATGCCCAATATGGTTTCCTAAGTGAGATGGTAGGTGATAGCTAGGGGTGTGATGTCATAGGGGGGTTTATTTCTGTATTGAAGTGGGTTCTCTTGGGGTATTTGAGTGGTGCATTCATAATGTGATCTACTTCTCTGGTGGAGTTTCCTTGTTTGGTGAAGGTGATGTTAAGTGTGTTAATGAGTATTTGCCAGATTTTTTCCTTTGCACAAGGTCTATGATATCTGAGTGCCTGGCTATAGATAACAAATTTCTTGGTCCAGTAGGGGTGGTTTCTGGCTCTCTGAAGGTTAGTGCGATGATCTGTGGGTTTCTTGCATATGGCTATCTATAGGTTTCCATTGTTAAAGCTGAATTTTAGTGTACAGAAAGTTCATGTTAATGTGGGAGTTTTTCACAGAAAGTTTAATGGATGGATGGGTGGTTGTTGAAGTTGTGGTAAAAATCTATGGGGGAGCTTAAGCTGTCTATCCAAAGCATGAAAATATCATTGATATATCTAGTTATATTGATGGTTTTGTGGTTCATTTGTCCAGAAATTCTTCTTCAAGATAAGAGCTTTTGGTGAGGCATCCTAATACTCATGGCTGTTCTGATGGTTTGGACAAAGTATTTGTTGTTGAATGTAAAATGGTTGTGGGTGAGGATGAAATATATGAGTGTGGTGATGTTTTTGGGGTGGATATCTGAGAGTTGTCCATTGTCTTGTAAATATTTGAGGCAGGCAGCTAGATAATCATTGTGAGAGATGTTTGTGTAAAGGGAAGTGAAATCCATAGTGGTGAAGATGGAGATCTCAGGGAGGTTGTAATATTCAGAGTTTGTGTTGGAAGTTAGTGGTTTCCTGGAATAAGATGGTTTTTTATATGGTGAGTGGTTTGAAGATGGTTTTCTATGAGTTTAGTATTCCTTCAGTAAGATAGCTGTGGCCAGATACAATAGATGTGCCTGGTTACCTTATTTACATATCTTGGAAAGCATTTAGAAAATCCTTAGGGTGCACTTGTGATGGATGAGTTTGTAGATTTTTTTCTTGGAATTGTCTGGTGAAAGATTTGATGATTTCCTTAAGTTCCTGGGTAAGCTGTGGTGTGCGATCTTCTTTGAGTTCTTCATAGTAGGTGGTACCAGAGATTTGTCAGTTAGCCTCCTTAACATAGCCATTACAGTTCAGCATTACAATGTCACCCCCTTTATCTGCCAACTTGATTGCTATCTGGTGGTTAAAGTTCAAGGACTGTCCACTTGGCAGTGGAGAGATTATGGTTCATGTGATATTTGTTAAGTTTCACAGTCAGTTTTTTTCCTGAAGAAATCAATGTGATGACTAAAAATGTGATTTTATATACTTTTTGATGTCCAGTCAGATGAGAGAGAGATGGTGATGGAATTCTTCTAATTCAAGTAATTTTCCTGTTTTTTTCCCTCCAATGTGTGGGAGCATATGATGATTTCTTGTTTGAGTTGGATCCTTCTGGCATATGTGTTGCACAATAAGTGGTTTCTCTGGGATTCTTCTGCAGAGCTGTTCAATCTGTTTGAATTTGTAGGTAGTGGTCAGAGGGTTATAGAATGGTGTTTTGGACATGGATTTTTGTTTCTTGCATTTTCTTGGGAAATAAGTTGTCACTGGTAATGTTTGATTCCTTTTTCATCATGTTGTGGAGTTTCCATATCAGATAGCTAATAGGAGAACTGGAATGGATATGAATTTTGAGTCTTGAATATATAGTAAATACGATAAAATTGCTTTTGCCAACTATTAGAATGTAGCCTTCTCTTCTACTAACAATGACTATGTCTACACTGGCAATTTAAGTCGACTTAAGGAGACTTAAGTCGACTTAAATTAAGCCGCGTCCACACTAGACTTTCATTGTCGACTTAAGAAAATCCTTAAGTCTACTTAATGAAAGCTTAAGTTGACTTAGTAACTAACAATCATTAGATTGACGTAAGCCTCCTTAGGTCGACCTAACTCTTCCTTAGGTCAACCTAAGCCCACTGTGGACTCATAAGTCCACTTTGTTAAATCTACCTAAGGGCAGTTAGGTTGACTTAACCAAGTGGACTTAGTCGACTTAAAGTGTTGCCGCTTTGTTAAGTCGACTTAACAAGACCTTATTAAGTCGACTTAACAAAGTCGACCTAACTTTTCCTAGTCTAGACATAGCCAATGGTAGTAACTATATAGCAGCTATTGTCCTGATCCAGACAAGCCCTGAGCCTGCTTACTGGTTCAGCCTGCAGAGCCAATCTTCCTATCGTCTCCTGGTTCAGGTGTCACTATGGGGCTTAGATATCTGAACACCTAGCATGGAGCTCCAACCGTACGTATGTATATGCAAGAACATAGGCACCAAGGAACTTTGATGCCAACTATGGAACTTCAAAAGTTTGGGCTCCTGCAGGGCTTGGAGGCAATGGACAGTGGTTTTATAAATCCCATTGAAGCCTGATTCTAGGATTGAGGCACATAAAGTAGCACCCAATGAATTCTGTTTTATTGGAATAAAAGCAGAATAAATACTAGTGTGATAAATTAACGCAAACCCATGTTTGTGATTTTTTCTGAATACTGATTTTCCCAAGTTCATCACCTAAGAAATGAGTTCATAGTATTTGTGAAATGTGATTGTTCAATTCTCTCACATTAGTGCTCGAAATATCATTTAGAACCAGGATTAATCACTAAGGTTGCTTCTACACTGGCAATTTAGGTCGACTGAAGGGTGCATAAATCGACCTATGCAAAACCGCGTCCACACTGGGCTTTTATTAAGTCGACTTAAGTGCTTCCTTAAGTTGACTTATTAACAGCTTAAGTCGACTTAATAACAAGACCTCTGAAGGTCAATTTAAACCTTAAATCAACATCTTAAATCAACTTAAAGTCAGTGTGGACGGGGATTAGCACTAAGTCGACCTTATTAAGTCAATTTAAAGCCAGTGTGGATGGCTATGTCTATTGTTAAGTCGACTTACCTAGGTCGACTTAAAGTGTAGCCACTCTGTTAAGTCGACTTAACAAGGTTGACTTTAAGTCAATTTAAAGTTGACCTTGTTAAGTCACCTTAGCAGAGTTGACTTAACTTTACAACTGTAGACATAGTTTAAGGGATTTTCTACACAGACGACTTAAAAAGTTAATCTGAATTAACTAAAGGTATGAATTTAAAATACTACAGGACACTTTAATTTTGATTCTGAGCTTCCACACAGGAATTTTATGCAGTGTGTCTAATTTACTTTAAATGTTCATTTGGATTAACTTTCTTGAATGTGTTGTATAGAGAAGCCTGAAGTATAGTAATTGGCAATATAGTAATTTACTGGGTTACAGCAAATACATCACTGCCTTCTACTGGATGGAATTAGTATTATGACCCTGTGAAATACTTACACGAACTACTTATGACACACCTTTCAGCTTGCTTGTCTGAAATGTGATGATAGCTGAATATCATTCTGATTTTCAAACAAAATTGCATTCTCTGTGCAACATGACTGTGCACATTCATGGGAGATCATGGTGCATGAAGGATGCCATTCTGCATTCTTGACTAAAAATATCCTAGCATGCCACTGGCTTTGAACAAGTTTATTGGCGGGTTTTGGATTCTGGTGGTTCAGATCTGGATTCCATACTACTAGTGATCAAGAAGGGGTGGGAATTAGGAGTGAGCATGTAACTTATGTTAATCTTTTTGTGTGTGATAGTGATAGAATTATCCAGTCATGAAAGTGCATGATAACCTTACTGACAGTAACCAATGCTCATTTACATTTAAATAACATATTGAAACCTACAATCTGCTAAATATTTATTAAAGACTTTTTTTTTTCACTCATAAAAAAATCTGGTTTATATCAACTTCATGATTACTTAATTAAGCCTCTCCCCCTTAAAAAAAAACCCCAAAACCCTTGAGTTCTCTCTACACCCATCATGCAAGGAAGTAACAGTACCTTTCAAATATACCTCATTTTGGGGGGAAATCATTGATCACTCATTTTAGTTTTAAAGTTCCCAACAGTCCACACAAATTTGGTGTCGCACACTTTTGTTGCCGAAAGTTACTTCCTGTAGAAATAAACACTAATAAAATTGAGAATACAGAAACAATTCTTTACATTAAAAGAAGGAATCTCATAGCATTTTAATTTTCTTATAAGACTAATTTGCCACTCATTATGGCCTTTGTTCATGCTGCATCCACATTTGGGCCTTGACAGCTTAAGAAGTATGGTAATAGAAATTAGTGCAAATTTCATGCCTGAATCACTCCAGAAGTGTGTGTGAACATGAATAAAAATCCCATGAGAGGGTGTGAATGATAGTGAAAATGTCATGTGATATAGAGAAAACATTTGCAGACTCACTTATACTTGAGCTTTTAAGGTCCTTGACTGAAGTCTTCTCCTTGACCTATAAGAAAAGGCCCTTGCTTCTGTTAATCAATAGCCAGCTAGACAGCTTCTTACACCCCATCCAACCTTAAGTAAGTTTTACTGTGTGACTTACAATTCTATGCAATCAAGTTATATTTTTGCCTCATTACTGGTCTACTTATTAATAATAATAGTAATCATAATTAATAAGTAATTAATAAGAAGAATAAGAACAGCTTGTATTTATATAGTACCTTTCATCATGAACCATCCCAAAGTACTTCACAGATGATAGAAACTTTACAAATTATATATAATGTAAAGGAAAGACATTAAATGTTTCATTAAAACATTAGCATCATAAACTATATTCATTACAGTACCTCATAAAATATATTAGCATGCAAAAATTCTAGCAATCTTGTTAGTACTTGTATATGTTTGTTGCCAGAAAGTATTTAATAGACACATGCCTGGATCTTGTGCTGTACTTTTTCTCATTAGAATTGTTTAGTGATTACAGAATCAAAGATCTTAAAAGAAACCCTTCTAAGCTACAGAAAAATGTTGAATAGTTGATCACATTATTTTTAATGAGAGTTCACAAGTGGACAACTTGTCAGAAAATCTTGACATATTCAAAATGTCACCAAAACAGGGCAAAAATCCACACTTTTTTTGCAGACATTTTAATCCCTTTTTGACCAGCTGTACTTTTCATAAAACTTACCAGTTTCTTAAGGGAAATATCACAATTCTGTATAAAAAGAACATTGGTTGTATGCATTGCTCAGTTTTTGTAGTTTTTTAGATTTATAAAGATTAAAACTTTCCTGCATCTAATTTTGTGTAGCAGATTTCAATTTGATTTTTCTGGGAAGTTGTTCTACTTACCTGCAAGGTTCCTAAATCTACAACCACTGTTGTTAATTGAGTCAGCTTGCATAAATCAGTCTGCATATAGATCAAAATATACTTCTGTTACTTAATACTTAATACAAAAGGCTGGCAGTGAATCTGGCCATTTTTTTCCAATACATTTTAAAATACAATTTTAAATTTAAAAATTAAATTATTTAGCAGTAACCACACCAATTTTGTGTTAACAGACCTTGAATACTTTAATAAGCTAGTTCAAATGAATGTTTGCAAAATAAATTTTAAGTGTTTGTATTGGAAATTTTATATTTTAAATAGGATGTGACACTGTTTAACACCTCAAAAGACAGAATTTCTAAATCCCTGTTCCATAGCTTTGATACAAAGCCAATGAAGTGCTGGATCCAATGCCCATTTAATTAAATGGAAAGACTTCTATTAATTTCAGGTTAAATGACTCAGGCTGAACTGTTCAGTGCTTGCACCACATAAACATATGCATTTACTTTATGTGAATGTAAAAAGAGTTAATTATCTAAACTCTGCACCCAGTCAATAAACCTTGCAGTAATTAATTTTTTTTAGGGAATGATGCTTCACGCAAAGCCCATTTAGCCCATCGAGGCAAAGGATTAATATTTTCTAAAATTTCCCAAACCCTGTTTATTTGCTTTTTTCCTCAAAATTGCCATGTCTTCTAGAGAGATTTAAAACCTCCATGACTACCTTAACTCTGTATACAGAGATGATTTAGGCTCATCTGATCAGGTAATAAAATTAATACCAATTGATGTTTGTGACTAGAGTTAAGTGATTGATCACAAAAAAGATTCACAAATATTAATTCACATAAAAAATTTGGCATCACTATATCACCAACAGTTTTCATAGTCATCTGTGGAAGCACAATTTTGATTGCAACAAAGATTACAGAGAGAGAAAGTCCCATCAATCAGCATTTATTCATGCTGGAAACATTTTAACAAACATCTTTAAATCTTTGTGGGTTCTGGAGTAGGGCTGGCAAAAAGTTTTCCATTAAAACTATTTGTTCTGTTTTGCCCAGAAATTTGTGATCTCTTATTGAGCACCAAAGACTTGAAAACTCAGATTTCACAGCAAAAAACAAAATACTTTGGTGAACAGTTCAGCCTGAGTCATTTGGCCTGAAATTAATAGAAGTCTTTCCATTTAATTAAATGGGCATTGGATCCAGCACTTCATTGGCTTTGTATCAAAGCTATGGAACAGGGATTTAGAAATTCTGTCTCCTGAGGTGTTAAACAGTGTCACATCCTATTTAAAATATAAAATTTCCAATTAAATTTTGATGTCAAGTGAATATTTTTCATAGAAAATTTAGCAAAAACAAAATTGTTGAAATTTTTTCCAGAAAAAGAACCCTGTTTTCTAAACAGCTCTACTTGGGTGCATCCCCACTAGTAAATTAGGTCGACTTAAGCAGGCTTAAGTCAACTTAATTTACTCTGCATCCACACTGGAGTTTCCTTAAGTCGACTTAAGCTGCTGCTTAAGGCAAGTTAAAGTCGATTTAATAAGACTTGCTTTTAAGTCGACTTTAATGCTTAAGTTGACTTCTTAAGTCCCACGTTGGACGGGCTCTCCCCAGGACAAGCCTCTAGCAGCTCATCCCAGCTCCCTTCTCCCTAGGACCGCTCATGTCCTGGGGAGAAGGGACCATGGGGCTCCCTTCTGGCTGGAACCCCAGTGGTCCCGGCCAGAAGGGGGAGCAGAGCTCCTTTCTGCCCAGGACCGAGCGGTCCCAGGGAGAAGGGAGCGCAGGGCTCCTTTCTGCTGGGACCCCAGCAGTCCTGGTCAGAATGGACCTCTGCGGCTCCTTTCTGGCTGGGACCGCATTCCAGCTGCTGGGGAGTGTTGTGCCGGCAATTGCCAGCGCTCCAGCAGCTGGGGAGCCCCCAGGGTCTCCCCAGCAGCTGGAGCGCAGTCCCAGCCAAAAAGAAGCCACAGGGCTCTGTTCTGGCCGGGAACACTGGGGTCGCAGCAAAAAGGGAACCCCGTGCTCCCTTCTAGCTGGAATGCCCATGCGTCCTGGCAAAAACGCGGTCCCTTCTGGCCAGGACTGCAGGGACTCCCCAGGACCGCTAGAAGGGAGCTCCCTGGGACCAATCGATCCCAGCTAGAAGGAAGTGTGGGGCTCCCTTCTGCCTGGGACCTGAGTGGTCCTGGCCCAAAGGGAGCCGAGCAGTCCGGGCCAGAAGGGATCTCCGCGCTCCCTTCTCCCCTGGGCTGCTCTGGGGCTTGTTGCATGGGGCTGGGTCTCCAAAGGACAAGCCCTTCTTCCCTGGGGAGCCAAGGCTCCAAAGGATCCTCGCCTCCCCCAAGACCTAACTAGTCAACTTAGAGAGTCTAGTGTAGACTCTCTAAGTCGACTTAGTAAGGCCAGGTTTAAGTTGACATAAGAATCCTCTATGGACTCTCTAAGTCGACTTAATAAGGTTGAATTAACGTCGACTTAGTAAAGTAGATTTGGTAAAGTCGACCTAAATTTTTCAGTGTAGAAATAGCCCTTGAGGGACATCCATTCAGGAAGCAGAAAAAGTGTCATTTGACTAACGTGAATAATCATGCATTTCTGTCAGAAAATTGCAAATATTGAATGCTCAAAGCAAAAGTTGTAGCAAACAGTTTGGTCACAACCTATAGACTAATATATTTATTGCATAAAAATGACTTTATGTACAATTTACATACAGAACAAATTATTTGTCCATTTCAAATATTTTATCCAGGTATGTATGTACCAAACAATAACTAACCATTTACATTACATTTTGAATATTCACTATGAATAGTTCATAGTTAAGCTGGAGAGTTTAAAAATACCCTTGAAAAAATACTGAGGAAATCATAACCTGGCAAACATTTCACAAGCAGAAAAGAGATTAAACTCATTTTGAAATCAGCCAGAAGGAAACCTTTGTAGCATTAATGTATTGATTCTTCTGTTCATTTTTTACTGGGCTCCAATAAACCTTGGGTGCACCAGTAAATTCAACCACAAGACTTTTGGATATCAGTCCCCATTCATGACTGTAGTTCTTCTGAGCTACCTTATGTTCTAATGAAAAACCTTGGTACTTCAACACGCTAATTAAACTATTACTCATTGCCCCTATCTGGGGAAAGATAGTGTCAAATTCTCGAGAATTAAAATAAAGCCCATTTTGTTCATTCTTCTGTCAAATAAAGCTAGTTCCCTATAGCTGGGATGCTAACTAGTTGAACATTGCCATCGTAATAGCCTCCACTATTTAATGCTTCAGAAGCAATATAGGTTAATTCAACAGTTGTTGAAAAACCTCTTTAAAAACAAAATGTAAAGACAGAAAAAATAGTGTAGGCTGAACAACAGTTATGTTATTGTTCTACCTAGTACAATTCCTTGATGGAAAGCTGGAAGCTTTTTTTTTTTTTTTTTTTTTAACAAGAATGTAAAATGCATCCCATGTGAAAATGTCCCAAATGAGAAATTCATTCATGTAATGCTATTCAAATCCTAATTCTTCCCTCTTGTCATTTGGCCTTAATATCTCGAAACTGAGTTAACCAAAATTGTATACAGAATACCACATCAAAGGCAGATGGAGAGAAAGGGAGGGAAAGGAAAGAGGAAAAATAACATAAGGATTATTTTTGTGTAAGCATTTCCAGTTTTCTTGCTATTTTTTTACATTCACAGCATATTTTTTAGTGCAGACATTCAATTTGAACCAAACATCCAGACAATGGAAAAATGTAATAAATTTGCTTCCTAAGACATTGCATCAGGTTAGCTGAATGCTGCTATAACTCAGTCACAAATGATATTACATCACTCCATAAGGTGTGATATTATTCTCCACTGACATGACAGGAAAAGTCAAACTTAATGTGAGAAAAAGTAGGAACTTGACCAACTTCATAAAGGCCACATAATACTGCTTTGATATAATTACAGTTCTGGACACTGGGAAAAATGACTTATTTTAATAAGCATTCCCAAGGCTGGATATAAATATAATTATCTCCATTTATTATATAGTGCATGAAAGAAAGACAAGGTTTAATTCAAACAGTTCCATGTCTTTAACATAGATTTAATGTCAGAGAGCAGATTTACTGTGTTTGTTGTAGAATGCAGTTCTAAGAACTAATTCTAAAATTGAATTTGAGGGCAAGAGGAATAGTGGCATGACATTTAAACAGGCCCCAAAACATAACTTTGAATTGTGCTCTCCTGCTTATACATCCTTGGAGGGCCTCCTTCTCTCAACCTGAGCCATTAAACACCTGTATAAATTGCCCATCCACCCACTTGTGCTGATGGCTTGACTACTGAACTCTCCAATGAGGTAGTTTGGTCTTCTTAATTAAGCAACCTGATTTGGCGGTTTCCTTCCAGATTCCTAGGTTGGCAATTGGACTCTTGAGCTACCTGCTAGGTTGCAAGTGAGTTCTTGACCAGGGCTGATTCCTGGGTTTCCTTCTTAATGAGTGAATAGCTCCTGGACTCATTAATTACTAGATTCCTTGGCACTGGCTGTACGCCTGGCTTCCCTGATGTGCTGCTGGGGCTGGTAGAAGAACTGGAGCTGCCTTCCCTCTCATATTATTTAGCAGGAGGATTTATTGCTCTTCTCTCATGAACAGGCCTTCAAGCTCTCTGAGGGTGCGTCTACACTTAGAAATTAAGCTGACTTAAGGAGGCTTAAATCAACTTAATTTACTATGCTTCTACACTGGGCTTTCCTTAATTTGACTTAAGCTGCTCCTTAAGTCGAATTAAGGAAAAGTTTAGTTCAAATTAATAACACCTCGTTTCAATTCGAACTAGCGCTTAAGTCGACTTTATTAAGTCGACTTAAGCCAGTGGAGATGCAGAGTAGTGCCTAGTTGGACCTTTTTAAGTCGACTTAAAACATTAAGTCGACTTAATAAAGACAAAAAGGGGCCACGTCTACACTTGAAAAGTTAAGTCAACTTTTGTTGTCGACTTAATAAGGTCGGGTGCATCTACACTTGTAAACTAAGTTGACTTAAGCTTGCTTAAATTGACTTAATTTACTCTACGTCTACATTACACTTTCCTTAAGTCGACTTAAGCAAGCTGCTTAAGTCGACGTAAGGAAAATAAAGTCAACTTAATGAAAATTAAAATGAAAATTATTAAACCTACTTTTAATTCAACTCTAGGCTTAAGTTAACTTCCTAAAGGGGCACAGGGAGAGCCTGGCATGCCCCCCCAAAGGGCAGGGCAGAGCCCTGCCCATCCTGCCCTTATGCCCTGCCAGGGTCCCTGTCCCCCTTTGCCCCATTGTACCAAGGTACAATGGAGCAAAGGGTGAGCCCCCTGGCACTGGGCAAGGGGTGCCCCCCCTGCCACCGTGGACCTGCTGAAGGTCCCCCTAGCCCCTAGAAGTCAACCTAGGCGTCCAGTGTGGATGCTCTAGGTCATCTTTGTAAGTTCCCCCCTAAGTCGACTTTATATTTAAGTGTGGATATGCTAAGTCAACTTAACTAAGTTGACTTTAAGTCAACTTAGCTAAAGTCGACTTAAATTAACAAGTGTAGACATAGCCGTCCACTTTGTCGACTTCATAAAGTTAACGTAACTTTTAAATTGTATTCATAGCTTGAGAGCTTGTCTCCTATTATCATCGCTCAATTTCTCATGTTTTAATAATAAACATGTTTTGACTTAATAGAATAAATTACCTTGATTTCCTCTTCTGTTCAGACTACTGAAGGTAACTACAATGTTCTTGTTCTCTCTAGAGATGAGATGTTTGTCTTCCATCAAGAAATGAATTACCAGTACTTCTGAAGACCAAAGAAAAGAATTTCTTATTGCACTGGGGAAGGAAAAATAATGAAAAGAAGGAGAAACTGTTAAGATTGAGAGAATATAACATGTTTAAGGAAGATAACATTTGAAGGAAATAAGGAAATGCTAACTTTTGCTCTGAAGCATTGATCCGACTTGCTCTTCCCTGCTGAGTACTGGTCTCCAGTTCATTTCTATGCTAACTACAAATGCTTATCACATTTCTTTAGTACCAGATTCTCTCATCCTTGAGCATACAGAGTGGTATCTTACTCCACAAACAGTATCATTGACTTCAGTGGAATTACTCCTGCAGTAAAGTACTACTCACTGTAAGTAAGAACTTTGGAATCTGGTTATTTATGATCATCTTATGGACCCATCTGGAATACTGAGGTAGATCAAATATAACTAAGCATCGTATCAGACTGTCCACAAAAGCAGCCCTACCCCCAGTGTAGTTTCAACCACCTATAATTAACCAATACTCGTAATCAGGCAAATGCATGACCTCAATTTTACCATTGCCATGATACCTCTTTTGTATAGCAGTCTGATAGAATCCTTCCAGAAAAATGGTGGAAGGAAGTTTCTTCTCATTTTGATCTCAGAAGAATACAGTAAGTCTTTTCTAACTAGTCCAAGACTTCATTTTATTGTTTGTTTTACAGTATTGCCTAAAGGACCCCCTGTGCTAGGCACTGTACATATTTACAGTAAGAGCTAATCCCGGCCCACAGATTTTACAAACTAAATAGTGTTATATATTTCACAAATGGGGAATTGAAGCATAGAGAAATTAAATGACTCACTCTAGGTTTTACAGGAAGTCAGCCTTTAGGAGAGCTAGGAACCAACCCAATTTCTTATGACCTAGTTCGATGCCTTATCCACAAGGCCATCCTTCCTTTTTATACTCTTCATCTATACAAAAATGCCTTCTCCAGCTTTACAAAAGGTTCTAGGGGAATTAAAGAAAATGAAATATTTGGGCAGAAAGTGAGAAATGTTCCTCTTTGTGTGCTGTTACCATTTAGGAAGGAATCAACAAAGGATAAATGTAAATAGACATTTTAAAAATAGCCCATATTCCTTTCATGTTTTGCTCAGGTTTCTCCCACTCACCAATTATATGAAAATTAGTGTGTAAAAAATTTCCAGGAAAAGAGATTTCAGGGGAAAAAAAGAAACAATTAGCAGCATCCATAAATAGACCTTTCTAATTTTTTTCAGCTTTCTGTTTGTACTTCTCCCCTTCATTGACCAGAAAGAATTTTTTTCCCTTTATCATCCTCATAAGTATATTCAAATGTTCACTTAAAGAAAGACAAATATTTTTTATGGGCTTGACTAAATTGCACTGATTTAGTTAAACTGGTGCAAAAAGCTGTGTGAACACTATTTTGGTTTAAAACAAGATTGTATCCATTTATTTAAATTGGTTAGTGCAAATTCCTATTTATGAGTAAGAGTGTGTTATTTCACTATTTCTTAAACCTGTTCCTACCTGAATTTAGGTAAATGAAAGTAAATTTGTGCATAGAACAGACCCGAGTTATACATGAAGTTTAAATACAATTATTATTGTTCTGTACAGCCAATGAATAAGACACACATAGTTTTACGTATTCACCATAGAAAAGACCTTTTGAATCGGTGATAACTGACAGTGTGTTGTTATCTAGACCCAAATCTTCACTTAGTAGAAATCAGAATAGTTTCATTGATTTAAGCAGAACTATGCCAATTCATATCACCTGAAGCTATAACTAATACTTTCTTTCAAAATGCATGTTTCCTTTAATCTCAAGATTATTAAATTTTATGATACTTTGCATCCATGAAAAATAGGAATTCCTTCTAAGAAATGTTGCTTTTCTATACAGTTACAGTATGTTGTATCTGAGGAGAATGTTTTCTTCCATAAGGTGTTGATTATCTTCTACTTTACATCATTTTGCACCACAGTTGTGCCAATGACTTCTATCAAGTTGCTTCTAATTTACACAAGTGCACATAAAAGAAATATCAAGCTATTAAAATATCCTGCTTTTGCTACAGTGTTTAAATGAATGGTTCTCTCCTTGTTTGTCTTTTGTAATATTATGTTGAGTTTTGGCCAGTGACACTTTCAGAATTTTGGGAGGTGAGTTGCTATTGTCTTCTAATTATATTGTATTATTTTCATTTATTTCATTTATTATATTTACTTATTAATTTGTATTTGTCTTGAATATTGCCTTTAGGTGCCTTATAGAAAAGAACATAACATACCAGCTGCAAATTTTCCACTTATCCTCTGACTAAAGGTATGTTTATATTTGTATTCAAGTCAGCCATAGACAATGACAACATGGATTTGAATCTATGGGTAAAACATACTTTATATGTTAGAACTAATAAAAATACACCTCTTTTTGTGAAAAACTCTGAAATTTCATAGTTGTTTTCACTTCAGAAGATTCAAAATGGATCACAGTGCTTGTGGTTTTAAATCCATCTTTTATTTGGATGTTTCAAAATGTTAATGAATTTTTTTCTCAGTTTTTAATAATGTTTTTGGGAAAAATGAAAAAAGCCATGACTTTTTTTATGGAAAGCAACACATTATGATGTCAATAATTCTTCACAGACAAATTATTTTTGAAAAAAGGCTCTACTCCTGCCTTTCCCCACCCCTTTTTCAAGCAATGGGATAGAACTTCTGCTAATCCTCCCACTCCCATCCATTCCTTCAACACTAGACCTGAAAAGAGGGGGCAGGGAGTCTGACTCATGGTATTTGAACTTTTGGGGCCGAGGTGCAGTTCCTGTTTTTCCCTGAATGAAAAATGTTCCTTACCCCCCTTCTCTCACTGTACACCTATATAAAGGGCAAGCAGATTTAGCCCTGAAAGAGCAAAGAGCATGTAAGCTAAATCCTTTAAGCGAGGAAGCTTAGAAAGGTCAAAATTGGACTTGTATTAACAATGGAGATGCTAATGTGTCATCATAACTCTTATGCAACATAGTCTAAAGTCAGTCACTATCTACCTTTTAAAGGCAAAGAGCTTACTATTGTTCTGAGTAGTTATGGACAATGCTTCCAAACTTTTTGCTGGCACAATATCATGCTGTTATTGTTAAACTGAGGCTCCATTTGGCAATTAGGTTATGTGGATGGCTGATGACAGTAGAGAAGGGCAGGAACAGTTTCCTGTCCCTTGAGAATTTTCAAGATATCCAAAAATTTCCACCTCAAATCAGGAATAAAAAGTCAAAATCTTAATTTTTTTGGCCAGTTGTTAATCTAGAAGTAAATCCAGATAGGGGAACTCTAAATGTTTCATTTCAGTTTCAATCTTTTTAATAATAATAATAATAATAATAATAATAATAATTAATAACTTTGTTAGTATAAATCAGTACAATTTTAAATGAAAAGTCATTTCAAAATGAAAAACAGTTTTAATTTTGAAAATATCAAAATCAGAATATTTTGACAATTTAAAACCCTTCCTTTTTTTTACCTATTTTCTTTATTTATGAAATATGTTGAAACTTAACCTTTCCTATATGGTTTGTTTTCAACAAATTAGCATTTTCTGATGAACAAATCTTCCATCTTAAAATTCCTGCCCAACCCTAGGTGTCAACAAATTTCATTTAGCTCAGAATTAAGAACTCTAGCACATTAAATAAATAAAAAAGAAAGACTAGCAACAATACAAAAGTGCAATTATATTGAAGCCTTCTACATTATCGTCCATTGTATTGAAATTCTGATAATATAGTTCCATCCTTTAAAAATGTTCCTTACATGGTTAAGGATAAAATTGGTTGGGGGAAAAAATGGTGAGAAACAAGAAGACATTTTCTTTTTCTAAAAGCATTCTCAATTCTTTTGACCAGCTTTAGTGGAGGAATGTTTTGGAAACTTAAGATGTAAAGGATCATACTGGCATATGAAGTGGTGGTTCTGAAACTGCAAGTCTTGTCATCAGCAGATGCAGTCATGGCAATCCCTAGTGAGCAGAGGACACCATTTTGCCCAGCACACTGTGACCTTGCATCATGTGTCTTGTGTATGAGGTGATGATGCCAAGGGGACACCATTTTGCTCTTCAAAATGGCATCCTTGGTACAACATGACTGTGCACATGTGTATGAGGTAATGCAAAATGGTGTCCTCCATGCAGCATGACCTCACACATACAGTGCATGATAGGTCATGCATTATGAAGGATGACATTTTGCTGTTCAAAATGGCATCCTCCATGCTGTCTAGGGCTATGTCTACACTTGCACTTTTAAATCGACTTTAACTAAGTCGACTTAACTAAGTCGACTTTAAGTCGACTTAGTTAAGTCTACTTAGTGTCACTACACTTAAAATTAAAGTCGACTTAAAGGGGAACTTACAAAGTCGACCTAGAGTGTCCACACTGGATGCTCTAGGTCGACTTTGTGGGGCTAGGGGGACCTTGGGCAGGTCCACGGTGGTGGGGGGGTACCCCCTGTGTACAATGGGGCAAAGGGGGACAGGGACCCTGGCAGGGCAGAGTCCTGTGTGTGACACTGTCTGGATTTAGGGAAGCATTTATGATATTATTTTCAATGGGTATCTCATAAACACTATAATCCATAGGAACTATGTCATGTTTGGTATCAATAGAAAGGCAGTAATTTGTTGGGAATGATTATATAGTTTATGTCTAGGAATTCTATTTCCATGAGAAGTTAAGAATTTGATGTTATATCCATACTTTAACTTGTGTCATTAGATGGGAGGGTGTGAACAACCATTGTCTCCTTAATGTTTAGGAATTTTCCAGGTAGAATGGTCTCAGGGAATATCCTGATGAGCCATTGAGGACATAAAGAATACATCCATTGTATCCTTAATGGCTCATCAGGATACTCCCTGAGACCATTCTACCTGGAAAATTCCTAAACATTAAGGAGACAGACAAAAGAGTCTTGTGGCACTTTTAAAGACTAACAGATTTATTAATCCCATGAGCTTTCCTGGGAGAAAATCCCACTTCGTCAGACGCTTTGAAGATAGGAAAGTTACAGAGACAATGGTTGTTCACACCCTCCCGTCTAATGACACAAGTTAAAATATGGATATAACATCAAATTCTTAACTTCTAATCAAAATAGAATTCCTAGACATAAACTATATAATCATTCCCAGAAAATTACTGCCTTTCTATTGATACCAAACATGACAGTTCCTATGGATTATAGCGTTTATGAGATACCCATTGAAAATAATATCATAAATGCTTCCCTAAATCCAGACAGTGTCACACTGTGCCCACATGCCCTGCCCTTTGGGGGGCATGCCAGGCTCCCCCTGTGTCGTCGTCCCCCGCCAGGGAGGGCATTGGTGTAGTCCTGGGATAGCCCTAAGTCGACATAGGGCTACCCCAGGGCTACACTGGCTTAATTTGACTTTAGAAAGTCGAAATAAGCCTTAGGTCGAATAGAAAGGTGGTTTAATAAAGTCAACTTAATTTTCATTAAGTCGACCTTATTTTTCTTAAGTCGACTTAAGCAAAGTGTACTGTAGATGTAGGGCACATTAAGTCGACTTAAGCCAAGCTTAAGTCGACTTAATTTAGAAGTGTAGACGCACCCTAGGGTCCTGGAATGAAATCATTACTTAAAATGAGATCATACCAGAAAAAAGTTTGGAACCCCTCTCCATAACCACTCAAGAATTATCTGGTTTCAAGTAAAAAGAAACCACAAACTATACAAAATTTAAAATTTCAAAATTTGAAGGTTTTCTTGGAAAAAATTGCATAATCTCACAACATTTTGAATTGGATTATTATTAATCATAAACAGTATGGTAGTACCTAAGAAACAACCATTCTATGTTTATTTTACATTTTGCGTAGCTTGCCTTCTAGATAAATTTATATGCTATGAAGGGAAAATGGTCATTTCAAGGAATTTTTATGAAGAATAAACTTTGTGGAGCATTAAATGGCCTGTATAGATAATAAAAATTGTGTGAATTTTTTTTTTATTTTTTTTTTGTCACATTAACTAATTTCTTATAGCACAAATAAAATCACCTAAGGTGCTACACATCTTAGATCATTCCTTTATGAGTGATGAGAACAATAGATTTGGGTTAATAATTTTATTGTATTTTATATGTTAGTTAATTTTCAAAGATCTATTGAAAAAATGAATGGGATACTTGTATCATCGATTTTTAACTAGGCTTGTTATTAGAATATGTCCAAGCATTAATTAGGCTAAAATTGCAGAGCAAGTTTACTGTACTTTTAATTATAAGAGCTTTGTGTAATGAAGATGTTGGACAGTAATTTAGATGTAGTTCATGTATTAATTTGCTAGCAATTACTGGAATGAATGTGGTATTTGCACCAACAGTGCCAATGAATAGTATAAATGATGCTTACTAATAGCCCAACTGTGTCAGCCTTGCTTAATGTGAAAGATATCCTGCTACAATCAGTTTTGTGCCAAAAATATTTCAGGCCCAGTTTGAAGACTCATACCTAGACTCTCTCCCTCATTACAACTTCCTTCTTCACAATTACCACTACGTGCTTTTTATAAAGGGACCTTCTTTGAAGCAATCTCATTAATTAGCTCATCCTAGTCTATTCACCTTGATTTTAAATTCTCTATAGACATAACTGCCATATTGCCTAACCTCTCTTTTCCCAGGACATTCTTATATAGGTCTTGATTAATTTTAGCTTGCTGAAACCCCTTTCATTAGCAGCCACAATTCAGGAAGACTGCAAAAAATATATCGTGTTATTTCTGTGTTAGAGAAATTCATATGTAAAGAAATTTTCTGAATGTAGCTAAGAGAATCAATGGGCACCATCATTTCAAAGTCATACTTAAAGATTTGCTCACAAAAACTGGCAAAGAATTAATTTCATTCTCAAAACTCAGAGTTTAGAGTGTGCTTCTTCAGTTCTTCACTGCTGAGACTTTGTAGTTTCTTGATCAATAAAAAAGTAAATATTTTCTAACTACATCATACTTTTATGCATCCTATTGTCCAATTATGTTAATATGAAGATGGGGGGGGAGGGAGGAAGAGTGCTTCAGCTTTCTCCAAATCACCTGTCATTAGGTTGCTTCCCACATTCTGTATGGGGCCCACACTTTCGCTGACCTTCTTGTTGCTAACATACCTATAGAAATCATTCTTGTTACCCTTCACATATCTTGTTAGCTGCAACTCTAATTGTGCTTTGGCCTTTCTCGTTTTACTTTTGCATGCTTCAGCAGTATTTTTACATTCCTCCCTGGTCAACTTCCACGTCTTGTAAGCTTCCTTTTTGTGTTTAAACTCAGCAAAAGCTTCTTTGTCAAGCCAAACTGGACACCTGCCATATTTACTATTCTTTCTGCACATTGAGATGGTTTATTCTTGCACTCTCAATAAGGTTTCTTGAAAATATAGCCAGATCGCTTGGACTCCTTTCCCCCTCACATTAGCCTCCCAGGGCATCCTGCCCATCTGTTTCCTGAGGGACTCAAAATCTGCTTTTCTGAAGTCCAGGGTCTGTATTCTTCTGGTCTCCTTTCTTCTTTTTGTAAGGATCCTGAACTCTATCATCTCGTGGTCACTGCTGCCCATGTTACAACCTACTTCTACTTCCCCTACCAAAGCATCCCTGTTTGTGAGCAGCAGGTCAAGAGGAGCCCATAGTAGGTTTCTCCAGCACTTGCACCAGGAAGCTGTCCACAACACTCTTAAAATCTTTCTGGATTGTCTGTGCTTTGCTGTGTTGCTCTACCACTAGATGTGAGGTGATTGAAGTCTCCCATGAGAACCAGGTCCTGTGATCTGGAAACTTTCGCTGATTGACTGAAGAAAGCATCATCTACTTCATCCTCCTGGTTTGGTGGTGTATAAGAGATGCCCATCATGACATCACCCTTGTTGCTCCCGCCTCTAAATTTAACCTAGAGACTTTCAACAGACTTATCTACAATTTCATATTGGAGCTCTTAGCAATCATATAGCTGTCTTACCTAGAATGCAACTCCACCATTTCTCCCTGCTTTACCTGCTGAGTTTGCTTTTGAAGAGCTTTGTATGGTGTGGTCATGTTAATGCTGTAGTTATAACTTTGTCCCCTGCAATCAGCCATATCTAAACCATCTTTCTTCAACTTCTCTAAAATAACCTCTGTGATACCCTCCACTGTTTTGCTGTGGATACCAATGAGATCTAAAAAGTATTAAATGGGGCACCAAGTACACCATTTGTGGCACTAAATGGGCTACACAGGGCCCAAATGTACCACATAGGTAACTAAAGGGGGCCTAAATGGTATTAGTTGGACACTACATGGGGCCCCACATATACCATATGGAGCACTAAATGGGGCACTGAAACACGAAATACAGCCAATACAGGACAATAAACAGGGCCTCAGATAGTTCATTTGGGGTACTAAACAGGGTCCAACATGGTGAATTCAGGGCACTAGCAGGATTAAAATACCATTCATTGCATTAAATGGGACCCAAATTCACCACTTTGGGCACTAAACAGAGAGAGCCAGGGCCCCACAGTAGAAAAAGAAAGAAAAGTAAAAGAAAAACTCTAAACAACCCAGGGCCCTTTCTGGGCCCCTGTCAGGCCCCATGCCACTTGAATTGTTTGACACCCCCCCCCCCCATTTGCATGGTTCTAATTTCAAGGGTTACTTCCACTGAAATCAGTGGTACTGTATGTGTGTAACAAGAGCAGTAGTGCTAAATGTAAATATTGGGCTGAAATCAGCACTGGAGTAAATGGGAACAGCTCTATTGAAGTTGAGAGCAATGAACCCACATGCATCAAAGCAGAATTTAGCCTTGTTATTAATTATTTGCTTGGTGGTAGCACCCAGAGGCCTCAATCATAATATAGGCAGGGCGCTAATGGATGGAATGAAAGAGCTTGATTAGATATTTAAAAATTGCCTCCAGGTGGAGGCTTTAGAGGATTATCTGTAATACAGGCTTCTCATTCGCACTAAACATACTGGGATCAATCAACTGCTCCTGAGGGAAAAACTGGAGTAAGAAATCTACAGAAGGTGACCATCACAGAGATTTCTTTCCAGTTAATTCATTGAGGGGACAGAGTCCTACCTAACCCCCATTTCCCCAGAACAGGCTGAAGGCCCCACTCACAAACTGCACAGTATCAGCAGGAAGCTGATGTGGAATCCAGTGTCCCCGTGCCATCTCAAAGTTTTCTGGCCCCACACCCTACCCTTGCCATTCTTCAGTAGTATATCTCCAATGGAGACCTTATCCTAAAAGATCATTTCTGCCAGGAAGCAAGGAGGATGGCAACATGATAGAGCATTCAGAAGTTTCTCTTTTATTCCTCAGTAAACAGCTGGGGTATATCACAGAGCTGGATAGGGGTTAGGGATAACACACATGTCCTCAGTGGTCTGTGTGCCTACACACACTTCCAGATTCATTCCTTCCTTACCCCTGGATCATCAGAACTGTGGAGTCAGAGAGAAGGTGGTAGGATGAGGCACACTGCCATGGAGGCTTTATAGCCACTTATCTTTGTGGGAAAGGAAGAGCCTTGACTACCCTTCATGCTCTGATCTCAGTGGAATAATTGGGTCTTGCTATAATTTCAAAAGCTAAAGAATCCATCCTTTACCCAGTCTAGCCAACTACCCCCTTTGTCTTGTGTCTAACTTTTAACATACTTTCTAATTGTAGATTTAATGCAGTGGTGAGATTCTTGAAACTTTTTGAATGTTCCATACAAAGAATAAGGGTGTCTGACTGTGATTTTTTTTTCCATGAGCTGTACTTTGGGAGGTTGGTTTTAATTAATGATGGGATAATATCTTGTATATTAAAACCGGATTTCTTACAGGATAATTGCGACAGATGAATGAAACATGTTTATAAAGCATGAGGTAATGGAAACTTCTATGGTGTTTTTTTAGAGAAAGGCATCTCTCTTCAGAGGAGGAAAACGAAGAGAAACACAAAGGTTCTCAGGATCAAATTATTCTGACCACATCGTGCAGTGTAAATTGCAGAGCAGTTGGAGGTGGGTAATAAAGTAAAAAGAATAGAAAAAAAGTCTAAGATGTTCAGCTACAAAAATGTCAGAAAAGCTCCAACAGTAGAAGAACAAACTTGCAATACCAGTTTTGTATCCTGTAGGTGCTCCAGGAAACATAGTTATGAGTGAAATCACAGAGAAAGTAAATTCCCCATACTAAACCAAAGCAACTCATCAGAGTTACAAAGTAACCAAGATATCTTTTGAAATATTAAATTCTTTGCATATTAATTTCAAAGAGAAAAAATAAAGCCAGCTTATAAAACCAGCTACTTGGAGTACAGATACATGACCGAATACTGCTTTTAGGTAAACTAGAGCAACTCCACTGACTTCAATAGGTTTGCAAATGTAGGTGAGAGATGAAGTTAGTCTGCATTATAATAATTGTATGATGCAACCTCCACATCCCATAGGTTCAATCTTCCTGTTGTTTTGCAAGAATCAGTACTTCCAGAAGAAAGATTTCAGCATCAGCAAATTCATATGTTAATAACAGTGAACCATCATTTATTTAGATTCTGGATATATTTTCCTGGCAGCATGCCTCACCAGCAAAGGGTTTCTGCTGACTTGTGAAGTTCTGTAACAGCAACTGCTGTATCAGAAGATCAAGGTTAAAATGGCCATTTGTGATTAATTCAGGTTGACATTTCACATAATATGTCTTTTAAAATCAACATAAGGGGGCAAATTTATGCAACTTCCATTAGCTAAAATGAGAACCCACACATGCTGATCCAATGGACATGAAACCTGTCATATCAAATGGTGCCCCTTTGAATATGTTACTTCTGCATTTGCCATAGTCAGGCAGTTGAGCGGAACAGATAGAGCAAACTCAAACTGCGTGTTATGCCACATTAGGTAAGCAGCAGAATTCTAGTGCCTAACGCACAGACAGCTGAAGAATTGGCAACAGAATGCAGGAAAAGGATAATGGGAGATGCCCAGTGGCAAAGGAGGAAGAGGTGGGCAGGGGGGATGGATATAAAGGAACTGAAGAAACCAACCTTCTTTAAAAACTTGAAGTGTGCATGTCAATTGGGTGGTGGTATTTGGCCCCGTTTCTGGATATATCTGTATCTTCCTAATGCATGATCAATTTAAATGCTACCCTGGGAGTCAAGGATTGGAAATAATTCTCTGAGAAATCCCTGGGGCATGCTCATAATTGGACATTTACTCCTTAGATAACACCACAGCTCTGCTTAAATGTATGTATGGAAATCAGAGCTATAATGGTAAAGAACTCTCTGAGTTTAGACACAAATCCTGTATCTTGGCAGGGGTAGACTAGGTAACCCTTGCATTCCCTTCTAACCTATGGTTCTATGATTCTATTAAGAAAGAATTATGTTTTATTATTAGCCGCACTCAGCTTTTAATGTTCCATTTGTAAGGAATGATGTGGTAGCCAGCAGGCAGGCAATGTTGTAGAGGCAAAGAGATTTCCATTGAGCATACCGAGGGCCATGATTCAAGTTTGAATGCAAGCTTTGTGCTCCCAGTTTATGGCATTTGCTGCTACACCTGGTCTTTTCTGAGACCGTTAATCTCTTTCATCCAACAGGCTCACTGTCCATATTCTATGGTTAAAATTTCACTATATCAAGACTTGAGAGTGCCACAACAGTGAGTGAATTGTGTATCTGTTGTTTGGATCCTCTTTCTTGTGTGCTTTCTCAGCGCCTCTTGCTTTGTTTTCCATCCATTCTCTTTTATATGTTCTGGATGATCTTTTAACTTCCTTGTCTTTGTCTGAATAGTCTTGTTATAGAATTCCTTGTTTACACTGTCTCATTCTTATTGAATACTCTTTTTTTTTAATTCTCTCCTCTCTTTCCCAAGCCTCCACATATTCTGGGTGAAGCTATCATTTGACCTTCATATCTATTTATATCTTTCCTTGGATGTGTAAATAGTGTTCCCCCCGAATGAAAAGATTGTATAAGCTGCAGAGCTCAAGGAAATGTTCTTCATTGTTAGTTTGTCCTGGTGGTAATATGTTCATATACAGTATTATCATCCCCGATACATGCACTTAGATTGCCCATCAGAATAACAATGTCATATTTTGGATCTTGTGAAGGGCACTCTACAATCTTTCACAGATATAATTTTTGACCAGTTAATCATTAACATTTGTTAGTGCATCACACTGAACAACTGTGATTTTTGCATAGTCAAGGAAGCAGTTAATATTCTCTAGTTTACAGGTTCCCATTCCTTTAGTTGTTTGGTAGATTTGTTGCTCGATGATAAGCCCATGCCTTACTTGTGGTTGTCATCCTCTCTTCCAGAACATAAAACAATCATACTTTCTAATCCTTTTTTTTTTTCAGTCCATCTCATCTCATCCAGTCCATCTATATCAGGACACAGATTTCTCTGATAAGTTGTGTCTGTCTGTGGTCCAAAGAGGTCTAACATTCCAACATCCAATCCTGGTCTTAACTTTAGCTATGAAGATACCTAGTTTCAAATGAAAAATAATTCCTTGCTGCTTTGATTCTCCATCATCATTGTGTCAGCTGGATTTGCTGGTTGGCCAATACTATTCTGTCTTACATCTAGAAGACCATGGTTCTCCAAGCTGATATATGTATTTGCATACCTGTGGCAGATTCTTCTTGTCTCTGGGTTGAACTATTGTGCAATGAGAATGTAGCAGATATGCTGTTATGCAAGGAATAATGGTAGAAATACAAGAAATCTTACACTTGTTGCCAAATGATATTTGAAAATTAGATATGATCTTAGAACTTTAGATCTGTGGAATTTGAGAGAAAGGCTGAGTTCAATCTATGAAGGGATGGTTTAAGTACAAAGACAGGTCCAAGTAAAGTTATAATTATGACATCTGTAAGAAATCAAATAGGGGTGTCTGTAATGGGACATTTAGTGGTGATAAATGTTTTATTATTTGTCTCTGGTTTATGTGTACTTGCTGTCCTTTCTACCAGTGCTCCATTCCATGAAGACTCAAAATATTATGTGCCAATATATTATTTGCCAATATATTCTACATGATTACTCTAGGGTATATTTTCTTTCCTGTTTTTATTATTTTTAATGAAACAGGCTTGTATTCCATAATTGTCTTGACATTTTCACTTATTATCCTTACTTAAATGAAAAAATAAGGTCAAGATTTTAAAAAATGAGTGTCTACAATTAGGCTTCTAATACATAATTAGGCACCTAAATAATTGGCCTGATTTTCAGAATTGCCGATTTTCCAATATTCCCCTGGGAAACAGTGTAATCTACTGGGTACTTAGAACTTTACTGAGGTGCCTGACTGTACATTTCAGAGATTAATTTAGGCACCAAATTTTGAAAATTGTGTCATAAGGTTTTTAAGCCTCAGACTATTATGCAAGATTCAAAATAAGGTGGTGTGGAAAAACATTATTATGGAAAAACAGGGTAAAGAGCATGAGCTTATTAAATTGTTTGAATAAGTTGATACACTTTCATTATCTTTGCTTTAAAACAGAGATGCAGAATGTGACAGACAATCTCAGTGGTCTGTGTGTCTCTTACTGAGACCCTGAGCTGGATTTTCAGAGGAGCTCAACACCTGTAACTTCTGTTGATTTCAAAAGGAGTTGTTTATTCAATGGAGGCTCAGCATATCTTCAAAATGCTATAAAACATCAGTTAAGTCATCTTAATATCATGTTTTAATGGTAGAAAGTAAAAAGGATTGTGCTTATTGGGCTAGATAATGGTATGGCATATAAAACACCTCTACTTAAACACCAGAGTAAATTCTTCCAATCTTAGTTTTGGGCGCATCAATGTATGCAGGCTTTGCCTGTCTGTTACCCTTAACCCCAAGCAGATGGGCCTAAGGTGACCAGTAGCAAGTGTGAAAAATTGGGATGCTTTTTTTTTCAAGGTGTGTGTCTGTCTGTCTGTATATCTATCTATCTATCTAAGACAAAGCCCCTAATATTGGGATGGCCCTGATAGTATCAGGATGTCTGGTCACCCCAGATGAGACCAGAATAGGAAAGAAAGGGAGAGGGCCTTAACTCTATCCTCCCAGTGCATCATTCAGCACTGGTGAGCTGGAGCAGAATGGGATATACTATATTAATACTGATGACACGACAGTAGAACCTCAGAGCTGCAAACACCAGAATATTACCAACAGGCGTGTCAATCACAGACCTCATTTGGAACTGGCAGCATACAAGCAGGCACCAGTAGAGGCCAAAAAAAGGAAATACAATACAGTATTGTGTTAAACATATAAACATACACTACTCTCTCTCCCTCTCTCTCTCTCTCTCTCTCACGCTAGGAGAAATTATAAAAAATTGATTAGGTAAGGGAACTGTTTCTGTACTTATTTCATTTAAATTAAGATGATTAAAAGCATCATTTCTTTTACACAGCAAAGTTTCTAAGCTGTATTAAGTCAATGTTCAATTGTAAATTTTTGAAAGAACAACCATAATGTTTTGTTCTTCCAGAGTTGCAAAATACCCTCCATTCCTGAGTTGTTCATAACTCTGATGTCCTGTTGTACTCCCAGATGACTAGAGCAAGGGAAGTGTACAGATGATAGCTGTATTTGAGAATCATGATTTCTTCCTGCGCTACTCCAGGGGTGGCATAACAACACACTGCCCATACTCTGGGTGGTTGCTCCAGCTATACACTGGTGTAACTGAGAGCGGAATTTGGCCCCTTATTTCTATTTTTAAGCACCAGAGGTTGAACTCCCTGTCCACTGGTCTTACAAGGAAGCTCCGTGACAGAGAAATATTGTTTTTGAAATTATATTATAGAATCTAGTTAATGAAATTGTCAGCTCCTAGCCAATTAAATGTGCCATACATTGTTGGAACAAAACATGGGGGGGAGGGAGGGGGCAGAACTTAGAGGATGTGTGATCAAGGATTGGATCAGATTTTTTAAACCTTTCAGTTCTATACTATGCAAAGAAGTATTTGGTTTCTCCATAATATGTGGAAACATCCTCTTTTCTTTAGATCTTTTAACCCATCTTATCTGGAATAGTGCTGGAGAAGTGGCAGAGGACTGGATTCCTATCTGCATATGTGAGAAAGTGCTTATTAATTCAAGACTTTGAGAATCGAGTTGTGGACGTTATTAGTTCAGGTCACTAGCAGACATGTACCATCCATCCCTAAGTGCTTTCAGCTTGGATGAAGCCAAGTAAATAGCTCTTATCAGTGAAAAAGAGACCTGACATTTAAAAGAATTCATGAACACAAATTCTCTCTGCTGCAAGTTTACAACCATGATCAATCTTTGCATCAAACATGTGAAATATACTGTGGATCTAAAGTAGATCATAGCCACATATAGGCTATGTCTACACTTGTTAATTTAGGTCGACTTAGCTAAGTCGACTTTAAGTCGACTTTGTTAAGTCAGCTTAGCATGTCCACGCTTAAATTTTAAGTCGACTTTCAGGGGACCCTACAAAGTCGACCTAGAGCGTCCACACTGGAAGCCTAGGTCGACTTGTAGGGGCTAGGTGGACCTGGGACTGGTCCATGGTGGCAGGGGGGGCACCCCTTGCCAAGTGTCAGGGGGCTCAGCCTTTGCCCCATTGTACCTGGGTACAATGGGGCAAAGGGGGACAGGGACCCTGGCAGGGCATAGGGTCAGGGTGGGCAGGGCTCTGCCCTGCCCTGTGGGGGGGGGGCATTCCAGGCTCCCCCTGTGCCCCCCTGGCAAGGAGGGCAGTCGGGGAGTCCTGGAGAGCCCTAAGTCGACTGTAAGTCGACTTAGGGTTACTCCAGGTCTACACTGGCTTAAGTCAACTTTAGAAAGTCAACTTAAGCAGAAAGTCAACTTAAAAGTAGGCTTAACAAAGTCGACTTAATTTTTCCTTAAGTCAACTTAAGCAGCTGCTTAAGTCGACTTAAGGAAAGTGTAGCATAGACGCAGAGTAAATTAAGTTGATTTAAGCAAGCTTAAGTCGACATAATTTACAAGTGTAGATGCACCCATAATGGTTAAACTGATCTAAATTGTCTCCCTTCTGGAACCAGATAGCATCTGTAGGTAAAGATCTCTCAATGGTGCACTAGGATCTGGAGAAGTATCTGGGCTATAAAGATCTACATATTATAGTTCCACAGTTTGTAACTCTTTGGTCATTCTCCCAAATAATGTTTATATAAACAAACAGTGGGTGTCTTTGTTTATATGTACTGATCCATATTGATGTCTATTTTTTCACAAGACACTGAAGCGATCTTTTTATAATGTGGGAGTTAATGCTTGACAGTTTACAAATGGATGTGAAGCAATTTAGCAGTGCGGGAACTCACTGAAAAGGAAAACAACATGTGACACTGTTACTTTAGCCTAGAGATTATTGGAAATACCATGTGATATATGCTCTTCCTAGAGGCTAATTTTACAGTTTTAATGATGAATTATTGAACAAGTACAACAAGAAGAGCTACAGATGCTCTTCTTGCTGCTTTTCCTTGTGTCCCATTCATATTAGTGAAGGCATGCACACCAACAAGAAATAAAATTCTCAATAACATGTGTAACAGCTTTAAAGCACTGTTAGCCTCCACTACTTTTTTCTCAGTATCTGCACATGTACGTTCTGTTTGCCCCACACTGGTCTGCCAAGGGTTAGCACTATTTTAGGACTGAAGGAGGTCACACCCCTTCAACCCTGCTGGGCATGCTTCAGCTGAAGACCAGGTATAAGGGAGTGACACAGCTCACCAGGGAGCCACAGAGCCTCCAGGCCATGGAAGCCAAAAGCCTGGGACACCAGCAGATCTCAGGACTGCGTGGGACACCTGGGACTGGTCGGACTTAGTGGGAGCCACTCCAGATGAGAGAGTCCAGGGCCCCCAGCACATATGGATGGCCACTGAAGAGACAGGGTCAGAAGTACCCAGAGAAATAGCTGCTAAGCCACACGCATCCATGTGTTGCAGTGCTGGCCCAGTGGCGGAGTGCTCTGCCACTATAAAGGCTTTGGTCTGGGTCCTGGAAGAGCAGGGAGGTCCTGGCTCCCCCTACCCTGGCCACCACCCAGTAGCAGGCATTGGCCCACCCCCCCTCTGGCTACACTAGATCATGCAGCCCAACTAAGAAGAGTGGCTGTATTTTTGCCTTCCTCTGTATTTTCGCCTTCCTCTGTAGCATGGGGCATGACTTACTTGCTAGTGGATTCTCTGTACTTTAAAGGTTTTAAATCATAATATGAGGAATTAAATGACTCAGTCATAGGTTAGAGGTTTATTAAAGGAGCAGGTGAGTGAGGTTTTGTAGCCTGCATTGTGCAGTAAGTCAGACTAGATGGTCATATTGGTCCCTTCTGACCTTATGGGACACTGGCCTTTAGGCCACACAACCCTGAAAAGACTATTAGAGTCATAGAATCATAGGGCGGGAAGGGACCTCATGAAGTCATCTAGTCCAACCCCCTGCTAAAAAGCAGGACCACTCCCACTAAATCACCCCAGCCAGGGTTTTGTCTAACCAAACTTCAAATATCTCCAAAGACAGAGATATAGACTTTGGCTATTAGACTGCATGGTCTTGCTAGGGAGTGCTGTTATATTGACTCTAGCCTTTAGTTTTTGAAGCTCTGAAGACAACGGTACCTGTATTGACTCTAACCCTTAACTCTTTTTAGCCCTAAAGGAAAGGGCAGACACACTCACTCTGGCCCCTAAATCTTACAGCCCTGAAGACAAGGGCAAGCACGTTGACCTGAACCCCTAGACTTTATAGCCTTAGAGACAAGGACAGTTTTTTACATTGGTGCATAGTCCACACTGCCCCGTGGCTTATGACAGTCAGAGAGACCCCATCCTGTAGGTCTTACAGCTCAGAAGGTAGGGCAACAGTGTGAATTCTGGCCTGCAGACCCTATGGGCTGCAGACCATAGGCAGTGGCAAGCATACTAATGCTACGCGTCGGGCCGCTTGGCCCCTGGAGGGCTGATAGCCATTTCGATCTGGAGCATTGAGCTTTATGGTCTGAGTGGAAAGGCTACCAAACTGCATTTGTCCCCTGCACAATAACCTCTGCAATTAGGAGGGTTCAGGGGGAATAGCCTAGTGACCCTACCCAGCCCAAGATGGGGGACAGGACCCACTTGCCTCACCACAACAGCACATTTGATGTTCATAAAAATAAAGGCCTAAGTGCCACAATCAAAATTTTATCCTACAGGTAACTATGGTGTATCCCTTAATTCTTTATCTTTAGTGAATATATGAGGGGAGCATTCAGGAGGAAAGTATTGTTATTTTATCTTGCCAAGATACAACTGAAAGTTCAGTGATGCATAGGTGAAATATTTTAAAAGTGCAGTGACTTTTCAGGAATATGAAAACTAGAAGTTAAAGAAAGACCTGATGTTTCCAGCACTGCTATCTACAACCGAGAAGGTAGCTTGTATCATTTCAAAAAGTAAAGTCATACAAAGACTCCAAAAGATGACTTTATGGTGCAACAACAAAGTTCTTTCAGGGTCTGAGCCAAAGCCCATTTATGTCAGTATTCCTTTCCACTGATTTCAATGGATTCTGGATCAGGCCCTAATTCTGTAACATTCCAAAAAACTAGGCAAATTCAACTCTGAGTCTTGCCCTGAGATTGTGATCTGTAAACTTTAAAATGGGCCTACTGTGTAGGAGAATCGCAAGGCAAATAGAAGTTGCAACACATGATGTTAGTGACTCAGCAAATGGCATGCTTCCCTCTGAGTCAGTGTTGAACCCATTTCAAGCATTAAAGGAGTATATGCTGTTGGAAATGACGTCTTTGGAGGAAAATAAAACAAATTTTAACTATATATAGTCATTAGGGACTCTTTTCAGTTTTTGCCAGGGTCCAGTTCTTAATCTTGACACCTTGGACAATCCCTGTGAGATAGAGATGTCTGCATTTATGTGGTAAATGATGTGATCACTATACATTTAGGGTCAAATTTTTACCTGAACCTTCATCAGGTCTCTGGTTTTTTTTTTTCATCTAGAGAGCCTGAATTACAAATTACTATGGGGAGCAGTTTTGCACAAGCTTGATGTCACTTGGACAAGTAAGTATTTGACTGTTAATGAAAATCAAGTACTTAGAAACCAAATAACACTAATTGAAGGTGAAGTTTTGTGCATGCAATTATTTGTGCCCACAATTCTGGAGGCACGGGATACTATCTTCTCTGGTCCATAGCTAAATAAGCAATTTGAGATAAAAGGTGTTACATAAATGTAATGCATTGTATTACAAATACCTCCAACAACCTTCATAAATTATCAAGAAGCTGATGATTTCCAGCATGTCTTCCTTTTTTCATTACACTCAAATAATTCATAAACAGCCACCTTCTTCCTCATATCCATACAAATGTGTTTACCTGGGTGTCATCAGGTTCTAGATTTAGAGTCCATTTTTAAAAAAGCACATGTTCTAAAGTGTTCTTTTTTTTTTTTTTAACCCAGTACTATTATTTTAAAGGTTTCTTTCCACAGCAAGTGTTTCATTCTAAAAGGTCATTCCTTCATATGTTGCTCTGGATTCTCTGCAGTTCCTGTCTTCTTGAAAGCATACACTAGCACACTTATTCACCTTTCTTTCCTTCATCTTCCATCTGA
The DNA here is from genome assembly GCA_007922175.1 of Pelusios castaneus. Lineage (NCBI taxonomy): Eukaryota > Metazoa > Chordata > Testudines > Pelomedusidae > Pelusios > Pelusios castaneus. Next base: position 15,132,054 of record ML685756.1, on the reverse strand, counting down.
CAGTAAAGATTTTGTTTGTAGCATTGTTGTAACCATGATGGTCTGAGGGTATTAAACAGACAAGGTGGATGAAGTAATATCTTTTTTTTGGCCAAACTTCTGTTGGTGAAAGATATGAGCTTTCAAAATTCAGAAGAGTTCTGTGTAGCTTCAAAGCATCTCTATTTCACCAACAGAAGTTGGTCCAGAAAAGATATCCCTTCACCCACCTTATCTCTGTTATAAAGATATTGTTTTTACCTTTGTAAAATACAGGCAAGACAGATATGATTTTTTATGAAAAACGGTAGGGCACACCACTCTTTTAATAAGCAGGTCTTTGAAGATAAACCGAATAGAATGTAAGACTTTATTGTTTTATTACAGGTGCTGTGTTTGATCTTAGCATAAGAAAAGCCCTGGACTCTAAATAACCCCTCTTACATCAGCAGACATATGCCAATAGATTTCCTTTATGCCCTGTTTCCTAGTGGTGGAGCGTTCTTTGAGCTTAACAGTGCACTCTGTCCAATTATCAAGATATGAAAAGATGTTTACTCAAGTCTAATTCATTTTAAAAACTGATCTTGATGACAAAGTGACTTGGTATCATTCTCTAATCATGTGTAATTGAGTATTAAACATAATGTTGTATGTCCACTGTTTGCGATAAGTGTCTCTGCAGTAAAAAGTTCATTAATTAAAATTTAAATTAATGAACATGGCGGAGTTTAAGCCAATGTAAGGCGAAGTACCTGTTATGTAACTCCTTTAGAGCAAATGCTTGAATATCTTTCTAATGTTTCATCTCATTTTTTTGAACAGCCAGAGGGTCAGATCCTCATCTGGTGTACACTACCATAGCTTTATTAGATTTTAAAACTGCTTTTGGTGACTGAGTACCTGTAGATTATGTGGAGCTATGACCATTTACACCAGCTGAAGATTTGTCCCTGATATAATAGCCGTTTGGTCTAAATAACGATTCCCTTGAAAATGTTATAACTTTATTGGTCTCATAGGTCTGACATGGTTTGGATGGTAATTTTGCTTGTTTACACATTAGATATCATAAATAGTCTTGCTGATACATTAAAGTTTGAGACTGACAATATTGTCACATGCTGTGTTACCTAGATACTGTGGCAGTCTTGTTTTGTTTTTTAATATCCTCTATACTGTTTCAAATATATCTTGACTGTATGTAATTCATGGCTATGAATAAGTAGTGTTCTTCATCAACTTGAAATCTCGGGGTGGGGTTGTTGTTTTTTTACCTAGCATTAAATGTAAAGATACAAGTCATGCTAACATATTTGGATCTAGGTTCCTATTTGTAAAGTTCAGTTGCATTTTGATCCAGAGTTTCAGGCAAGTGGAGCAGCCAAATTGTGGATTGAAGTCACAGTCCTGCATATGAATTGGCATCAGGAGGTATTCTACCTTAGAAGAACCTAATTGTGCTGGGTGAAGTAATTTGTGACACTTCTTTAAGGGAGCACTTGCCAGTTTGTGGCAAGCAGGAGACAAGAGTCATGATTCTGCCTACTCCTTGTTTTTTATCTATTGAGGTGAAATGCCCCTATGAATAGCATTATAGCATTTCAGGAGCAGCCATTGTGCTGCCCTGAACACAGGGACTATGATTCTGTGTTCCCCATTTTCCTTACGCAGGATCTGTGAGTGGGACAAGAACCCCCATATTCCCCATGGTGCCATGTGGCTGCATAAGGGAGGTGCAAATCTAGCCTCATCTGTTTCTAATTTCATTAATTCTGGAATAACAAAATAGGGCCAGATTCTTATACTCATTGGACATTACATGACTCCACAAGTGGTCCCATTGAGCATAGCTTCTCTTTGGCTATATCCACACTGGCAAGATAGTGTGAATTAAGGAAGCTTAATTCAAACTAACTAAAGCCATGGCTACACTAGGCTTTAATTAGTTCGAATTAAGAGCTTCCTTAATTCGAAGTAATAACTTCGAATAGGGCATTAGAAGTAAGGCTTAATTCAAACTAACTAGTTCGAATTAACCAATGTGGCCATGTTAATTCAAACTAATTTCTTAGTTTGAACTAACTGGCCCATTGAAATCAATGGGGATCGCTAATTCGAACTAAGCAATGCCATGAATGGCACTTGCTTAGTTCGAACTAACTTTTTCTAGTTCAAATTAAGCTAATTCGAGCTAACTAAAATTAGTTTGAATTAGTTAGTTCCAACTAATTTTAGTAAGTGTAGACATAGCCTTTGAGACTCCCCCCCGCCCCAAGCTTCCGTCCCTCATCCCCCCAGAAAGTTGCTAGTAGTGGAACTCTGTGGTATTGTGGTTTGGGTTTTTTTTTTTTTCCTTCAGGAAAGTCAGCTAAGAGTATTAGGAATTGCACTGGGATAAGTTAAAATTTCTCAAGACAGACCAAGCTCCAGAGACATCTGGGTTATGCACCCTAAAATCCCAGGGTGATGAGAGGAAGGATTGTTGGTTCCATACTAGAGATGTTTTTAATAATTTCATGAGGAATAAGTGGCGGTACTAGAGGACTAGCGGAAAATGAAGATAGATTCATTGTTTAAGAAAGGGATTAGAGGGGAGACAAGAAACTGTAGACAAATAAATCCGAGCAACAGGCGCGCTGCTAGTGACATCAATAAGCTTTTAATGAAAAATAAATAAAGTGAAAACAAACTAAAATAAATACTTCTATTCCAGATGCCAACAGTAATAGTTTCAGGAAGTACAAAAGCAGTGAAATTCTGTTACAGGAACTCATATAAATTAGGGCTGGTCTCAATATCAGCATCAGTTCTATAAACCATAAAATAATAATTTCCTGTGTAATTTTTTTTCCTCCCACTCCATCTTCCAAGTATCATCATATTTCTGGCAGAAGATGCTGCAGTTCCTATGGTCTTTCCAAGTAAGTGGGAGTCATACACATGCATACATTGGACAAGAGGACCTTTTTGTCCTTCAGCTTTCACAGATAACAGATATAAAAATGGCTTGCAGAGTTATAGTGTTAGACTCAGATTCAGTCCTGGCATAAGTGAGACTCCATTTCACTGATTTTGCTCACAGGTTTAATTAAGGAATAATAGACAAGAAACAAAATTAAGAGGTGTACACAAGGGAATATATGTTTAATATCTTGATCTTAAAAGCATGATTGTAAGTAATTCTCTGTACTAATCATCACCTAATAATCAGGTCATGGGGTCTATATGGTCATAATAGACATGGGAACTGTCTGAGTTTCAGAGGAATAAATGCAGTATAGAATGAATACTACCCTGTTAGTGATTTATATTAAACTACTTGCTTTGACTTGCTGCCTTAACTTACCAAAGAACTGTATCCATCTGATTAGAGCCTGGGTCTAATTGATGGGTCCTGGATGGGGGGTGCAGATGTGATATTTGGAAGGAAGCATCCTACGTACCCTCTTGTAAAGGTACCACTGATAAAGCACTTTTTATTAATTGGATTCATAGACCCCTTTTCAGCCAGGCACTTAATCACTTAATTTAAATCATGTGCTTAAGATATCTCTCTTCAGCAAAATACATGTTTACATGCTGACTTTCAGTCAATGAGACTCCAACAGGTGCTTTGGTGAATCAGGGTTATGGACATAAGCCACTATGGAATTTATTTAAATGAATTAACATGAAATTGGTGACATATACCATCACCCAACCCTGTGTCTGTTTATATCTTTAGATTAGGAGCTCATCAGGGCAGGGATTGTGCCTTCTTTTCTGGAAGGTGCTTGGCACATTGTTGCCAAAGGTGGAATAATAATAATTAATAATTAATGAGAAATGTAGTAATTGGAATTATTTGAATGGGCTTCATAATCCTGGTTGTGACTTTAATATTGCATGTTTGACATATAGATTAATAGATTAGTATTATTTGTATTACAATAGCATATATGGGACCCAGTCATGGGCCAGGTTGCCATAATACAAACACATACAAAAAGATGGTCCTTCATTTAAGTGCTCATGGTCTAAGTCATCTGTTGCTTGGTTTTACTTGTAAATTGTCATACAGAGCTTATCTTTATCATAATCTTTATTAAAGAATTATCATCAAGACTTATCAGAAGGAAATGTTGTCTAGTGGTGAGACTAGGTTAGGACATTATAATGTTCAGGTTGTGTTACTGATTGTCTCACTGACTAATCACATGATCTTATTAACTTAACGTTTTCTGTGTCAGTTTATCATAATATTTAGGACACAATCCGGGAAATCATCTAAGCTGGACAGCACTTAAACATGATATGCTAAGGTCCCATAAACAAAGCACAGGCTTAAAGCTATCCTAAATCAGGGCTTAAAGAGGTGTTGGAAGGTCTGAATATTTTATGATAAGATCATAACCCAAATTTGATACAATAAATGTACTTGTTTGACTAAACGATGGAATTCATACACAGATCATAACCCACATTTGATACAATAAGTGTCCTTGTAATTTGACAAATGGATGGCATTCATATACAAAATCCCACAGGCATCATATATTATATATTATTGTTCACTATAGTCCAAACAGAGAATATAATCCAAGCCATGACTATGTATGTTTTTTACTGTGTTGAATAATACTGACCATTTCCTCTCATAAGCTCTGATTCAGCAAATCTCTTAAAAACGTGGATAAATCTCATTGAAGTCAAAAGGATTTAAGCACATGCTTAAGTGTTTTGCTGAATTGAACCATACTCAGTAAGACATTCAGATACCTATTTTTCAAAGTTCATTGTTGTGAATGTGGGTTTCTTCACTGACTTTAATGCGATTTCAATCAAGCTCTGCATCATTGTATTTGCAACAGCTGAAAAATATTCGTATAGCAAAATTATATAACACAAACTATAAACTTTATTTTTTTTCATTCAATTTAATCAAAATAATAGTTGATCCACAATTTCTGGCAGAAATATCATTGGCCCATGCTGCTTACAAGAAGCACAGTAGCCCCCTGCTTCTAGCATGCTTCTTGGCCCAAGTTTCATGCTGAGCAGTACTTACTTATCTTAGATGAGACCTCTAGAAGTTAATGTAATAGAAGTGATAATAAAACTGGAGAATTTCTATGTTCATTGTCATGGTGGTAAAACCAAAAACATGAATATCCTTGGCTATGTCTACACTTGCTAAAATTAGTTCAAATTAGTTAGTTCGGACTAACTAATTCAAACTAATTTTAGTTAGTTTGATTTGAACTAGGAAAACTTAGTTCGAACTAAGGAAGTGCAGTCATGGCACTTGCTTAGTTTGAATTAGCGATCCCCATTCATTTCAATGGTCGGTTAGTTCGAATAAGAAATTAGTTCGAATTAACATGGCCACTTTCGTTAATTCGAACTAGTTAGTTCGAATTAACCCTTTAGTTCGAATACCCTATTCAAACTTATTAGTTCGAATTAAGGAAGCCCTTAATTTGAACTAACTAAAGCCTAGTGTAGCCATGGCTTAAGTTAGTTCGAATTAAGCCTCCTTAATTTGAACTAACTTGCCAGTGTAGACATAGCCCTTGACATGAAGAAGCTGTTAAATGTTCCCATTCATTCAGCTAATGTAACATGTACAGTCATGTGGACATTATTTCTTCCTTTTAGCGTAAAATGCATATGCCTCATGAGTTTTGGAAACTTTAATTTTACTTGTTTCCTAAAAACAGGTGGTTTGTCTTAAAATTCTATGTATTATACAGTCTCTTACATTATATATTAAAAGAAATGTAAATAAAGAAAATGCATTTCAGGTAGTGTCACTAAACCATTGAATGCATGTCTTCATTCTTGCTGGACTTGTCATCAGTTTGTTCTTGCTTTTTCCTTAATTGTCAATTTAAAATTTAATACTAATCATTAACAGTTAATTTTGGAGAGTTTTTGTCAAGCATAATAGGTTGCTGTTCTGGGTGCCTTCAGGGTTTTATACTGAGATATGTCTTCTTTTTTGTATGAAAGCTACAATTCACAAAAATATATATAATGGGCTTTTTAAAACAGCTGACTGATAAACACATGTTAACACATACTAACTTGGTAGGTGTATGCACACTGCATGTGAAATAGCCCATCTTGCTGCCCCAAAACAGCTCTTCATATTCCATCGTTTACATTGAATATTTAACGTTTTCAGGATACTGATTTATTGCTTCTTGACCTTTTGTCTATTGGAGACTATACATCAAATCCAAACCACACTGAAGTCAATGGCTATATATCATGAAATTGTAGGGAATAAACCCAATAACCTAACAGGTCTTTCCCATCTCTCACTATCATGTGCCTATAAATCATAGTTTCATGATGAGCTCTAATGCATTTCCTTAAATAATTTTAAAGGGTCTGCATTACTATAAATCATTACTTTGACTGGAAACAAAGGGCCAAGATGTTTTAAAACTAACAGCAGTATATTATTATGACAGCACTGGTATGTATCTCCACTACAGCTGAAACAAATAGATGCACTATTGGCACTGATTTATTTACTTTATTACTCAACATGGCCCACACAATGGCATTAGTGTGTTCTCTGTTCCTTTTGCGTGGGTGGTTCTTTATTTTTATGTCAATTACACAACTTTCAACTTCCCTCCAGGAGCAGCATTTGATGGAAAAGTAGTACTTCAGCGCTCTCTGAGGAGCATGGAGGATTTTTCTAATGTTGATAGTATCTTTTGCTAGCATATAAACTAGTTAATAATGTACCATGGCTATGTCTACACTTACAAAAGCTAGTTTGAATTAGTTAATTCGAACAAACTATTTTGAACTAATTTTAGTTAGTTCGAATTAACTTAATTCGAACTACCATGGCCCCACTAGAATGCTAGTTCGAACTAGCCATGTCCATGCAGGGCACTTGCTTAGTTCGAATTATTCAGTTGCATGAAGGTCAATCTGCCGATTAGTTCAAACTAAACAGTTAGTTCGAACTAATATGGCCACATTGACTTAATTCGAACTAACTATTTCGAATTAAGGGGTAGTTCAAACTAAGCAATCGAATGTATTTGTTTGAATTAAGGAAGCCCCTAATTTGAACTAATGAAAGCCTAGTGTGGCCAAGGCTTAAGTTAGTTCAAATTAAGCTTCCTTAATTCAAACTACCTTACAAGGGTAGACATAGCGGTAGAGACTTAACAATCTCTACTAACTTATTCAGAAATCTTTTCTATAATCAGCTAGTATTTTTTAACTCGTCATTATCCTATCTGTAATGAGCAGAACAAATAATCCCAAAGCAATGATAACTTAAATCTGCAAATTCTGCTAAATTCCGAATAAGCTAAGTAACTCTCTTGTGTCGTGCCACATTTCCTGCTTTTCCACAAGTAATAGACATAGCTTATTTTATCGAACATCTTCAGGAATTCTGGTGTGAATAAGGCATCCTTCACCATAAATATTTATTTTCCTCCCATTCTGTAAATTTCCAACCTTCAAAGCATCTGACAAAATGGGATTTTCTCCCACAAAAGCTCATGTGATAAATTAATTTGTTAGTCTTTAAAACTGCCATAAGACTCCTTGTTTGTTTTGCTGAACTAGACTAACACAGCTCCCCACTGGAACTTCTCCATAGATATTGGTAATTCTTTTATCATAAGGGCATGGGATTATCAGAAATATATAATAAGTAAGCATTTCAGTACAACAATGGATTTCCTTGTGAACTGGAGAAGGCCCAAATCAAATTCTGGGTATGAAAATTCTCAACCTGTGGAGAAGCTGGGATCCAGAAACTTATAGGAGTGGAGATAAATTCTAATTGTAAGGATTCTATGTTCTACCTTACTTTGAAACATAGTAACAGATAAACTACAAGGGATGTTATTGTCTTTTCTGCCAGATGCTTTTGGCTGGGCTTTGTTTTTTAATTGTTAAGCAGCATCTACCATGAGCAGTCACAGTTGTAGAAGATGCCAGTAGGGAATCAGTGTTGAAACCATGCTCATGGCAGTAAGCTGGAAGTAACTGACACTGAAACAGCAGATGAGCTCACTCCTTCCTCCCCAGCAGAGTCCATCTGTCAGTCCTACTTTACAGTGCAAGATCCAAATGTTTCAGAGATCACCTGAATAAACAGTTTGGCCACTTTTATCTTGACATATCCACTTGTGCTCTACTAACCCATCTCGGTCCCGTACTTAAACGTTACATCATACCACCCGATAGCTTTCCTGACATTAAAAAGCTGTTCAGAGGAGAAGCAGGCACAATTTTTTCCAGTCAGACTATTTTGCCTGCTGTGAGTACCCTCCCTCATCCCACTGAAAACGCCACATGCTCTTTTATAGCATGAACCAAACCAAAACAATTTTTGTTTATTTTAGAATATTGCTCTGTTGTAATTTTGCAAAACTAATTTTGCAAAACTACCTATGTTCAATCATGCTTAATTGTTTATATATATATATATATATATATATATATATAGGCACACTAGTTGCTGAATTGCCCCAGTCAGCCCTCCATACATGTTTTATGAAAGAGAGAGGGAAAACAATGGGTATTTGTGGGTGGGCACTGCTTGGAGAATGAAGCAAACATTTATAATAAAATTAGAACAAGAACTGAGACACCAAGTTCAAAGGTGGAGCTGAACTTCACCCAAGCTTAGGGCTAATCAGATCTGGATTTCCAGTTCAGACTCAATAACGGGACACAACTGAGCTTAGAAATCTAGTACTTAAGCTACTCTGGGTTCCCAAAAGTTGAGTATCATCAGGAATTCCAGTTCAGAATGAGCTTGAAATAAAATACATTTACCTCAACAGGAAAATCAACACCAGGACCTAAATATTTATAAGTTAGGACCTAATCATAGGCATGCTACTCGACACAGTGCTCACTACTGAAAACAGCTCCGCAGATTTGCTCTGCCAGCAAGAAAGATCAAATTTATAAAAGTCCTTATATCTGTACTGCATACTGCTGGGCTGCCATTGACAGATCACTGAATGACAGATCACTGAAGTGTTTTTAAACAACAGCTGTGTTTATTTCAAAGAACTTGATCCCTTTTAGCAATTGGCCTTAGGATCAGAAATGGCTGGAGCTTTCACCTGAGTTGTTACAATGTTTAGCTGTGGCATTAGGCCAAGATCTTCATGTGATGCCAGACATTAGGATCCATGGCTATGTCTACGCTAGAAAAAGTTAAGTCAACTTTGTTAAGTTGATTTAATAAGGTCGACTTTAAGTCGACCTTATTAAGTCAATTTAACAAAGTGGACTAAGTCGACTTACCTTTAAGTCGACTTAGTCCACTTTGTTAAGTTGACCTAACCACCCTGAAGTCGAATTAATAAAGTGGACTTAAGGGTTACTCCACATCTACACCGTCCTTAAGTCGACTTAAGGAGGCGACTTAAGGCTTAAGTTGACGTAATGGGTGGTTCTTATTAAGTTGACTGAAGCTTTCATCAAGTCAATTTAAGGAATTTCTTAAATCAACAGTGAAAGTCTGGTGTAGACAGGGAGTAATTTAGGTTGACTTAAGCCTCCTTAAGTTGACTTAAATTGTTAGTGTAGGCATACCTCATTAGACTTATAACATCTGAAAGGTTTCACCTTTGCAGACAAAGTTTTAATAAAATAATAGGAAAAATGTCTTTGAGAGTTTTAAAATGAAATATAGAAGATGTAAATGTATTGTCCATAAAAATGAAAGATAGAGTTCACACACAATCTGTGAATCAAAACCACTGACCTGGACAGTCACACTAGAAATCTGCAAAACAGAAAGTTGTGTAGATCTACCAGGCATTTTAGGCCACAGTAAGCATGTCATAACACATTTTATAATGTCTGTTGAATTCAAATAAACTAATCAAAATTCTCCTTATTTTAAGAAACCGTGCACAAGGGTTAAAAATAAAATGAAAATTTCTCTTAGCATGGGTTTAAAAATGAACCGAAAAAACCTGTACTTTATGCAAAGCGGGTTATTATTTTACTTAATAAAGAGACTGCTGAGCTGTGGTATATATCCTGGGAACAAACTGAATAATTTCAGTGTGGTTTTGAATACACCAAGTTCTTTTCTGAATACTTTGCCCTACCTAAAAAATTCAGATCAGAAGGCATGTACTTCATAGCAGCAAAATACGGAGTAGTGATGGCTAGGTAGTGATGGCTATTCTTTAGTAGTTATTTCTTTCTGATTCATTCATATAAATTGAAGAGGGGGCTGACTCAAAACTTGAATCTGTAGACCTTCATATTTTGGAAAAGGTTATTGTCTGGATCCAAATCCAAATGTCATGGCTTGGGCTTATCTCTACTATAAATGTGTACAACAGGAATTTTACATCCGTAGATAGATCTTCCATAGAGATAAAATCTCTGTTAAAGCATTAAATCTGTAATCCTTGGGCAATAAAGTCCAGTGTATTAAACATAGGTAACATTAGCTGTATGACCACAAAATATATATTGTACAGGGCCATGCATCAGAAAACAACTGCAAAATAAGAAATAAAATGAGTATTGCATAAAATGTATCAGGGTCCAATAGAAAGTTAGAAAGGGTAGGATATACATTATAAAGGACTTGTCCTTGTCTCCTATTTTAGATTATTACTGCTGCTGCTGCTGCTGCTGCTGCTGCAGCTTCAAAGCTGGAAAATTCATGCTCTAACTGTGATGGTATAACCCTTGCATTTCAATAGCTAACTTCCATTGATTCAGATGATATTTAGTATGCCCTCAATTAATCTCTATACCATGTCATTCTGAGTTGGGGGGGGCACCAGTCCCTTTGAAAAAACGGTTCTATGCACCATGAACTTGAAAGCAAATATTGCAGGAGCTGCAAACACTAGGTTCTACAGACATTGCTGATTACAGTTTCTAAGTACCTGTGTGTGGAAAACTTCCTGATATTAAAGGGCTCTTTAGCAGAAAAAAATTGCACATCATCATCCAGAAACTGGAAGCTGAAGCTAGACAAATTCAAACTGAACATAAAAGTGATGACAGTAATAGTAATTGACCATTATGACAAATTACCAAAGGAGGTGTTGGATTATCCATCCCTTGAAGTCTTTAAGTCAAGACTGGATGTCTTTCTAATAATAACACATACGGTCAAGCTCAAATCAAAGATATGGGCTTGATGCAGGATTAACATATACCCTGTGTTATACCAGTGAGTAAACTAGGTGATAAGGTAAGGGGGAAAGTGTACACTTCTCCCCTAGACAAAAGAGTTAATGGTTACAATAGAAGATTTGCATAATAATTCCTAACTCAGCCCTGTCAGCACAGTTCAGTAGAGGGGTACATGGAAAAAGGTGCCATATATGGTTCCTCAAGGGCTCTCCCTCATGCACCTCTCTAGTCAAGGCAATTAAGGGCTGATTCTCTGGTCCCACCTAGCCAGAGTTCATGTCTGTTTTCTGCGGTCTTAGTGCTGGGAGAGCATTCAGTGTGTTGCCTGCATGTCATCCTGAGTTTTACATGTCTCCTGCTCTCTGCTGCTGCCCCCCCCCAACCCACAAGTATTACCAGTCCCAGCCCACTTCTTTGCTTCACTTTTTACTTTTTACCTAACCTCCTTCTCCCAGCTCTCTGGCTGTGTGCTACATGGTCTTTCTACAGCATTCAACATCTGGGTTCCTCTGAGCTGTCAAACACTTACCTATCCTGAACACTAAACCCACAACAGTAAAAAATTATTAAAATACCTTTTAAAATAAAATTCTGCGTGTAATATGGTAAATGCCTTTAACATGTATCTTTTTATCTGATCTGTTGATAAATGTTTTGCTATATTGACCAAAATTTATGCCTTGGTCTGTGCAGGTGGTTGCCATGAAGGCTCCATTCTTCTGAGAAGCTAGTTTAGAGGCTTATCTTTTGACCTGAAGAAAACATTCTCTGAAAAACTCAGTGCCTATACTCAGCTTCTGATGTATTGAGGCATGATGGCTTTATGCAAAACAGTTTAGGAATGTGGCAAAATCCAGGTATCACGAATAAGAGCATTTTGTTACAAAATCTAATCCATAGGTGATTAACTGATTAGTTCTTTTTAGCACTGCTTCTCCCCTTAGAAAGATTTGGGAAATAGACTGGAGTGATGTCTATACTCCATGAGCAACTCCTGATGATGAAAAATGATAAGGGGCAAATCTCAACTGGTATTAATTGCTGTGGCTTCATTGAAGTGAATGGAGCTGACAACTGACATCAGTTGAGGATCTGCTCCAACTTGTCAATACTGGGATTTTTTTTAGGTCTCTGATCAGTTTTTATGCCACTGGTTGTAAAGTGATGTTAATTTGTCTGTAGGACCACACAAGCATAGAGGGCACATTACCCTTTGCACCTTTCCCTTTAAGAGCTCTCCTGCTAACTTCCAGCTCCCCACCAGAAAATTTTAACAATTTTCAAGAGGTTCTGTTGTGTATAGTTAAGTCCTTATGATTTGGAGCTGACATCAGTCAAAGGGACATGCCATTGGCTGTTTGAAACATTAGAACCACAACCAGGGCTTAAATTCTCATAGAGTATTTCCTGTCTCCCACCATACTCTCCTTCCCTTTCTCCATGAGAGGTGCTGAGGCTCAGGGCTTCAGCACTGCAGAAGGCTCCCCAGGGTGCCAAGCTTCTGTCCTGTGGGGTGTGCCAGGGCCTGGGGGGGGCTCTGAGCTTCAGCCCAAAGACCCCTTGGACCTAGCTGGCAGACCCCTGGTTGAGAACCACAATATCATCAGGCTGGAGTCAAGGTTTGAAAATATTTACCAGAGCTCCACTCTGGACAGCTCCACTTAATTTAAGCTACTCTAACTAATCAAAGATAGACTGAATGAACCAGCCGAAGTCCCTTCGGCTATGTCTACACTTGGTAATTTAAGTCGACTTTAACTAAGTTGACTTTAACTAAGTTGATTTAGTGAGTCCACACTTAAAAATAAAGTCGACGTAAAGGGGAACTTAAAAAGTCAACCTAGAGCGTCCACACTGGATGCCTAGGTCGACTTCTAGGGGCTTAGGGGGACCTAGGGCAGGTCCACGGGGGCTGGGGGGGCACCCCTTGTCCAGTGCCAGGGGGCTCAGCCTTTGCCCCATTATACCTAGGTACAATGGGGCAAAGGGGGCAGGGACCCTGGCAGGGCATAGGGCAGGGTGGGTAGGGCTCTGACCTGCCCTGTGGGGGGGCATGCCAGGCTAATCCTGTGCCCCCCCCCAGCAGGGAGGGCACTGGTGTAGCCCTGGGGTAGCCCTAAGTCGACTTAGGGCTACCCCACGTCTACACTGGCTTAAGTCGACTCAAGCCTTAGGTCTACTAAGAAGGTGGTTTTATAAAGTCGACTTAATTTTAATTAAGTCGACTTTATTTTCCTTAAGTCGATTTAAGCAAGATGCTTAAGTCGACTTAAGGAAACTAGTGTAGACGCAGGGTAAATTAAGTCGACTTAAGCAAGCTTTTTACCAGTGTACCAGTGTAGACGCAGCCTTATTGATTCAGAGACCCCGTCTACAGAATTGTCTCCCAAAATGTGTCTGCCAGTTCTTCTGAGACTGATTTCACAGCTTTGTGCAACATTCTTTCTCTTGGGTGTGTCCGTTTTTTACATTGCTGGACTCATCTCTTGGATTATTTATATTTGCTCAGTTTTTTGATTAATAGACTAGCTAATACATTCCTTTTGCTTGGTTTTTCTAGATGGAGTTGAAATTCAGTTGATTAATTCTCTTTACTTTTGTGCATCATCCCAGATGCCAGGAAATGTGCATCATAGTAAAATAAGTAAATGCAATGAAAACCATAAATCAATAGCCAATAAAATTCTATCCAAATTTCCTCCCCACTGGATTAAATTGGATTGAATAATTGCTAAAACGACTGTGTAATACAATGAAATTTGTATCACATTTTTCATACTATGCTACTTCCCCAAAAAGTGCTTCTCTTCTAAATCTTGAGCAAATGCTTATGAGGGCCATGGGAATCTTTGAATTCTGTAAAACAAACAAGGAGTCCTGTGTCACTTTTAAAGACTAACAAATTTATTTATCACATGAGTTTTCTTGAGAGAAAATCCCACTTTGTCAGATGCTTTGAAGATGGGGAACTTACAGAATGGAGGAAAATAAATGCAGATAAGTGTAACACATGGGATCAGGTCAGGCTATAACAGCAAATCAAAGCGAAAGTGAATATTCAAACACTGGGGAACAGCATATAGAGGAAGGTGAGGTCAAATCATCTGTTGTAATCGGGAAATAATCCGTAGTACCTGTTTAACCCTCAGGCAATGGAGTCAAATCTACATATGAATTCCAGTTTTGCAGTTTCTCTTTGAAGCAGTGATTTGTTATTCATTTGTTTGAGCACAGCTATTAAGTCATTAATGAAGTAAGCAGGGAGACTCGCGTATTCCCCTATTGGTTTTTGAATGTTGTGATTTCTGATGTCAGACTAGTGTCCATTTATTCTTTTGAGCAGAGTCTGTCCTGTTTGTCCAATATATAAGGCAGGGGGACATCTCTGGCACATGATGTCATAAATTGCATTGGTGGATGAGCGGGTGAAAGATCCTTTGATGGAGTAGCTGGCTTGATTTGGTCCTGTGATGATGTCTTTTGTGTAGACATGTGGGCAAAGTTGGCAATGCGGTCTGTTGCAGGGAGATGTGCCTGCCTTAATGTTTCTGTTATTTGGTCTGTAGTTGCTGATGACTATCTCTTTAAGGTTGGGGGGCTGTCTGTAAGCAAGGAGAGGTCTGTCTCCCAAGGCTTGAGAGAGTGAGGAATCATTGTATAGTATAGGTTGTAGATCCTTGATGATATGCTGTAGAGGTCTGACTTGGTGGTTGTAGGTGATGAGCAGTGGTGTTCTGTTATTTTCTTTCTTGGGCTTCTCCTGTAGTAGTTGACTTCTGGGTATGCCTCTGGCTCTGTCAATCTGTTTCTTCACTTCCACAGGTGGGTATTGTAGTTTCAAGAATGCTTGATAGAGAACCTGAAGGTGCCTGTCTCTGTCTGAAGGATAGGAGCAAATGCAGTTATATCTTAGTACTTGGCTGGAGACAGCGGATCGTGTGGTATGTCCTGGATGAAAGCTCAAGGGATGCACGTAACTATAGCAATCAATAGGTTTACAGTGTAGGGTGGTGTTTATGTGTCCATCATTAATTTGCACTGTAGTGTCCATCCTTACCGTGGGTCCAGATGATGAAGATGTCGTCAATGTAGCGTTAAGTAGAGGAGAGGTGCTTTGGGATGAGACGTGAGGAAGTGTTGTTCTAAGTCAGCCATAAAAATGCTGGCATATTGTGGGGTCATGTGGGCACCCATAGCAGTGCCACTGACTTGAAGGTATAAATTATCTTCAAATCTGAAATGGTTGTGATGAGTACAAAGTCACGAAGTCAAGCCACAAGTTGTGCTGTGCCATCATCAGGTATGGCTCTTCTAATGGCTTGTAAACCATCTTGGACTGGAATGTTGGTGTAAATAGCTCTACGTCCATAGTGGCCAGGATGGTGTGTTCTGGAAGTTCACCGATGGATTGGATTTTTCTCAGGAAGTCTGTAATATCTCGAAGATAGCTAGGAGTGTTGATAGCATAGGGTCTAAGGAGGGAGTCCACATAGCCAGATAAGCCTGCTGTATGTGTGCCAATGCCTGAGTTGATGGGTCGTCCAGGGTTTCCTTTTTTCTGGATTTTTGGGAGTAGATAGAATATCCCTGGTTGTGGTTCTGGTGGTGTGTATGTCTTGATTTGTGCCTATGCTTCTTCCGGGAGATTCTTGAGTAGGTGTTGTGGTTCCTTTTGGTATTCCTCAGTAGGGTCAGAGCGAAGTGGTTGTAGAACATTGTGTTGGAGAGTTGTTTATAAGCCTCCTGATTGTAATCCGATTTATTCATGATGATGACAGTGCCTCCTTTGTCAGCCTCCTTAATAATAATGTCAGAGTTGTTTCTGAGGCTCTGGGTGGCATTACATTCTGCATGGCTGAGGTTATGTTGTTTGTCCACGATTTCACCTTTGCATCTTGGTGGAAACAATCTATGTAGAAGTCTAGTCGATTGTTCATACCATCAGGAGGACTCCACATAGAATATTTTTTCTTGTAGTGTTGGGGTGAAGGTATCAGTAGGTCATTGTGTTGTTCGTTGGTGTTTTGGTAATATTCCTTGAGTCTGAGATGGCGAAAGTAGTTCTCTAGGTCAGCACAGAATTGTATCTTCTGTGTAAGTGTGATGGGGCAGAAGGAAAGTCCCTGAGATAACACAGATTCTTCTCCTGAAGTAAGTGTGTAGCATGAAAGATTAACAATGCTGTTGGGTGGGTTGAAGGTGTCCCTGCTGTTGTCCCTTGTGGTGCATAGGAGTTTAGACAGTTTGGTGTCTGTTTTTCTTCTGTAAGGAAGCAAAGTGGGTAGATGGATTTGTGTGTGTGTGTGTGTGTTGAAGGTTGGTTTTGTATGAGAGATTCCAGTGTTGAGAGTTCGTTTTTAATTTTCTTCTGTTTGCTGTACAGGGTGCTGATAAGGTGGTTTCTTAGTTTCTGTGAGAGTACATGGCACAATCTCTCATTATAGTCTGTATAATATGTTGATTGTAACTGATTCTTTACCTTCAGTCTGTGTTAGTTTAGTTCAGCAATGTCTGTAAAGCATAGACGGTGAACAGCACAATCTGCATTCACTGAATTTTTTTCTGTTGGAAAAAAACATTCAAAACTTTATCCTAATTTCTGCAAATGAATTTCTTACTTGCTATTAGTTTGAACTAACTATTTTCGTACACCAGGATGTTTGCTGATTCTTATTTTTAAGCTATTGACTACTTACTATTTAGGATAAGTGACTGCTCACAAGTTGAATAATTAAATAATTATTACTTTTTAAGCAGCAGACTCAGAGACTTTAAGGCCAGAAGGGACGATCTTGATCATTTAGTCTGATACCCTGTACATTGGAGGCCACAGAACCTCACCCACCCACTCCTGTAGTAGGTCCATAATCTCTGGCTGAGTTACTGAAGTCCTTAAAACTTGATTTAAAGACTTCAAGTTATGGAAAATACATTCTTTATTCTAGTTCAAACCAGTAAGTGACCTGTTGCACATGCTGCAGAGGAAGGGGGAAAAAAAACCAGCAGGGTCTCCAGAAATCTGACCTAGGCAAAAAAAAAATTCCCATTCCATATATGGTGATCACTTAGAACCTGAGCATGTGGCCAAGACTCACCAGCCAGACACATGGCTGAACAAGATAAAGATTAATAGTGAGAAAAATATAGAAAATAATTATTAGCACACAGCTAGTCCATATTTTGGATGGCTATTTATTTGCTCTAAAACATATTACATTTTGGGGGCTTTGCAAACACTTACACATATTCCACGACTGGCTGCTTATTTGTGAATAACACTTAAATCAGCCTACAGCTATTAGGAACTCAGACTCCACGATTTCATTCACAAAATTAATTATTATATTTTTAACATTCAACTAGCTCTTTGCATCCATGCATGAAAGCCTATATGGATACAAATAACTTCCCTAGGTCACAGGACTGTTGAATTAATAAATGTATAGATACTTATGACATTAGTGGTGATAAAGGCTGCAGATTGACAGAAATCTGTGAAAATGCTTCCCAGTAGGATGAGTACCTATGAAGCTCTGCACAACAAATTGTGAATTATTGAGGGATCCTTAATTCTGTGTAAATTACTCTAAAAGGCCATTCCACCTGTTTGTTTTTGTTGTGCTCTATACTGCCTCTTCACTTCCTGATTCTGGCCAGACTGGACACAGCAGTGCCAAAATATTGCAAAATAGGCTGTTCTAGTGGTATTTCTAGCCCAAGCAGAACAAGATGTACTGGAAATTTTGTGGGAAAAAAATCATGAGATTACTCGTCAGGTTACACATGTCATGTCAGTGGAATTGCATCCCATCTAACCAGGTCCAGCTGCACTGGCACCACATCATTATTATCTATTTATTTGATTACTTACTTAATTTACAATAGCACACAGATTACAGAATCAGTGGCCCATCATACAAAGACAAGTTCCTTGCCCCAAACTCCTTAGGGCCAGATTGACACAGTGACTTCAGGCATAACTCCTAAGGCCAGTGGAATTCTCAGGTTTCCTATATGATGCATAAGGAGGGTTAAGCCCCTAAAAAGGAATTCACAGAAGCCATAAAGATGGGGTGAGTTGTGGGCAAGGAGAGGGGAGAGAGAGAGAAAGATACTGGCTCTATAGCCCAATGCTTAGGGCATTCCCCCGGCATTCGGAAGAGTCAGGTTTAAGTATTTGTTTCAATAAATATTTAGTTATTTATATAAAATAGAACAGCTTCAGTAGGAGAAGTGTACACACACACACCCCTCACGTATGTTGGTGACCAAGCCACTCAGCTGGGATGTGGGAAACCTAAGTTCAAGTCCTTGCTCCAACTCAGGCAATGTAAGAATTTGAGTCTGGGTTTCTCATGTTCCGCAGTGGTGCTGTAACCACCAGACACACAGCTACCTATGTGTTCTCCCCCAGCTGTCTTTTATGCTGGTTATACATGTTTTGTAGAGCTAACAAGGTTTTCATGCTGATTATTTACCAGATTTGTTATCTTGCGATTTATTTTGTGAAAGGACAATTTGGCACACTTTCCAACTATTAGAAACTATAAAGAATTCTTAATTAGGTTTTTCTGTGCTTCTCTTAAATCACTGTGATTTTCTCACCTTCCTGCCTAGTTAACAAAAGTGGTGACAAAAAATCAAACTACATGCCTATATCCTTCCAATAATCCCCACTCTACTGAATGTAGTTTACAAAGTGCAAATGAGCCATGCTCATTGACTCAATGAATCACATAATGTTTGGGTTGTTTTTTATTATAATTGCTGGCACCTTGAAAGTGGAGCAAGTGCTGGGGAAGAGTTGCCAAAACTAGTTCAGGATATTCATATGAGAAGATGCATGGCCAAAACTGATGCTTTAAGGTAAGAGACGTTTTACAACACTGAATAATGACCATATTCTATTAGATTCAAGACAAGAGGAGCAAACACTATTGAGAGTTCAGTATGCAAAATATCTGTGGATGATTTACACTTATATTTGAGAATAGATCTCATAGACTAGACTAAAATACGGACTAGTAATGCAAAGTGTAAAAAATAAAGGTAACCAGAGGGGAGAAAGAGAGGTCTGTGGTGGATGATGGGACAGAGGAAACCTTGTTTCTTTAGGATGGAATGAATGAGGCCTGGATTTTATTAATTTTTGTTTGCTTGTACTTTACATTAGAAATTCAGGTCTTGCTTACACTTTTCCCCTAGATTCTATATGGATTATTAGAGAACTAATGGTTTTAGGACACAACAAACACTAAGAAAGTGGAACTTAATTAGAAATTAATTATATTTGGACTGTTTAAAGCTCTTTGTTATTTGCTTTTTGTCAATATCTATTTAATTCAAGTGTCTAAGGAAGAGTTGGTAGAAAACTGGTTTTATAAAGGGACAGTAATCTTACCTTCAGTCAGTGCTCCAAAGCCACATCTCAGAGTCCTCCATGGAAGACCTTCAGCAAAAAAGGAAGTGAGGGATAGGCATCCTTGTTTGGTTGGTTTGTGGGTTTTTTTAAAGCAAAAATTATTTTTTGTTTTTTAGAAAAAATATTTTAGGCCTACTTTACACACCATAGAGAAACAAAAAGCACAAACCTACATTTTTTCTTCACCTTTAACAGAAACTAGGAAAAGAAAAATAGATTTTTACATGTTCACAATATGCTACATCAAGACATAGCACTAGTGATGAGCAAATCTCTAAAGGACATTTTCGTATAAGAACCAAATACTTTTCAGGCCTTATTCAAGCTACCCAAACTTCAGAAATCTGCAGTACTTTGCAAAATATCTCACGAGAAACAGGTGTTGTCATGAGCTTCCAGCTTCATGTGGAACAGAAATACTATCATAATGTTAGGAGATTTCTCAGTCTTGACAGAGATACAAGAATATAAAAAAATATATTAAACAACCTTCCTGGAACCCCATCAGAGCTTTTCTTCCTTTGAATCTATTTGTTTCTTTCTCTAAAATGATACTGCTTGAACATTTATCTGTTCTTCTGAAGATTATATATAATATCAGAAACTTTGCCCCAGTGTTTTACATTTCAGTAGTTTATATGACTGAATTAGCAGGTTAAGAGGTATGATACACTGTTTGTATTAATTTTCCCAGGGACTCTATTTTACCCACTAGGTCTTGTGTAATTTTTCCCAATGTTCTTCAATGGTTGCACATCGTGAAACTCAGGACACAAAATGCTCTCCTCTTTTGTACCATTCTGTGAGAGTAGCAATCATTATGGTATGATACAGTTCTGAAATGTTTGAACTTTAATTTGCTAGGCCTTAATCCTACAATGCTTAAGCACATATATCATGCACATGAATAGCCCCATTGACTTCAACATGTAGTGCATGTGCTTAACTTTAGACATGATTAGTCTCTTTGGGTGCGTCTACACTTGTAAATTAAGTCAACTTAAGCCTGCTTAAGTCAACTTAATTTACTCTGCGTCTACACTACACTTTCCTTAAGTCGACTTAAGCAGCTGCTTAAGTCAACTTAAGGAAAAATTAAGTTAACTTTCTTAAACCTCATTTTAAGTTGACTTTGCTGGCTAAGTCGACTTTAGAAAGTCGACTTAGCCAGTGTAGATGTGGAGTAGTCCTAAGTCGACGACTTAGGGGGCTCCTGGGCTTCCCTACTGCCCTCCCTACCAGGGTGGCTCGCACTTCCACAGCCTGACGTGCCCCCCCCCAAAGGGCAGGGCAGAGCCCTGCCCACCCTCCCCCTATGCCCTGCCAGGGTCCCTGTCCACCTTTGCCCCATTGTACTAAGGTACAATGGGGAAAAGGCTGAGCCCCCTGGCACTTGTCAAGGGGTGCCCCCCCGCCACCGTGGACATGTCCCATGTCCACCTAGCCCCTAAAAGTCGACCTAGGCATCCAGTATGGATGCTCTAGGTCGATTCTATAGGGTTCCCTCTAAGTCGACTTAAAATTTGAGTGTGGACATGCTAAGTCGACTTAAAATTTGAGTGTGGACATGCTAAGTCGACTTAACAAAGGCTATGTCTACACTTGTTAATTTAAGTTGACTTAGCTAAGCAAATTTTGTTAAATTAACAAGTGTAGACATAACCTTTGAGTGAGGTGTTCCATTGTGTAAATGTTTGCAGAATCAGGATCTTAAGCCTTAAAATAGACCTTTGCAGATCCTATTGAGTCTGACTTCAAACTTGATTTAGTCTAGTCATTAGGTAGTATGCTGAGCAGCAGTCAAATGAAATGTTCTGTAATATAAAATTCCCTGGCATTGATTTCAGCTTAGTGGTTCCAGGTTTGCTGGATTTGGTGGAAAAATATGGGACATCAGGGAAAGGGGGGCTTGAAATCAGGAAGCTCCAAAAATAGAAGACATATCATAAATTTGATTTGTTGCAAAACCTTCTAGGTGGTATAAAAAGAAAACAAATATAGTCCAAATATACCGAAGTAGAGAACTCAAAAACTTTGTTTTTTTCATAGCATCATCAATCTTAATCAGCATGATGCAACAGTCAGTTGGCAGTCATAATATCATAAACCATTCATATATCAATGTTCCAACATTATAAGACTTTCTTCTAGCTAAATATTTGGATAGTGTGGCATACTAAGTCTTTGCCATCCAAGTGGAACACTTTTGAATATGAACAAACTATGAAAACTATGCCTTGGACATTTTAGGTGAATAAAGGGCTTTCTTTCCAGTTACAAATTTGTTGACCATTCCCTTAAAATCTGAAATAACGTCCTGTACCTAAAATTCTGTCATTCAAAAGTCCACAGGAATGTTCAGACTGATTTTGAAACATTAAGTATGGGGAAAAAAAAAAAAGTTCTGATCTCGATTCAGATTCTTTAAGAACAAATTGATTTGATTACATCAGAATTTTGAACTGAACAAAAGTACTGAATACAAATTAATATTCATAATTCAGTATTATAGCCTTACTTCCCTCTCCCTACACCTCCATCCTTTCCTCTTTTGCAAGTAATCCTATTTGATAGTTATATCTGACCATCTTGTTGTAATATGTGATATAGACCCAATAGGACATGGTGGCCATAAAGCAAAAAGAAAAAAGACAATATACTGAATAATGCCTCAGTCATGGATCTTCTGGTAACATCACACAGAACAACACTGTGATTAGAAAGAATATTTTTTCACCTTCATTCCTCAAACAACAATTACAGCCCCATAATAAATTAGGTATGATAGAACTACACCAAAGCTTCAATATCCATTTCTGTATCTGTGTTCAAATTTAACTGAGCTACACTAGACAATACCAGCCTGCATTCTACCTCTCCTTACTCTTGACTGCCTAGGAAGAAGTATTGTGGAAAGGGAGCTTGGGGTCCTAGTGGATCATAATCTAAATATGAATTAACAATGTAACTACTGCAAAAAAGCAAACATCATTCTGGAGTGTATAGACAGGAGTGTTGTATGCAAGACATAAGAAGTAATTCTTCTGTTCTACTCCACACTGATTAGGCCTCAATTGGAGTACTGTGTCTGGTTCTGGGTACCACATTTCAGAAAAGATGTGAACAAATGGGAGAATGTCCAGAAAAGAACAATGAAAATGATTAGAGGTCTAGAAAATATGACCTGTAAGGGAAGGCTAAAATAATTGTATTTGTTTAGTCTCCAGAAGAGAAGACTGAGGAGGGACATAACAGTTTTCAAGAACATAAATTATTGTTACCAGGAGAAGGGAGAAAAAAATTATTGTTAACCTCTAACGATAGGGCAAGAAACAATGGGCTTAAACTGCATCAAGGGGGATTTAGGCTGGACATTAGGAAAAAACTTCCTAGCTGCCAGGGTAGTTAATCACTGGAATAAATTTCCTAGGGAGATTGTGGAATGTCTGTCTTTGGAGGTTTTTAAGAACAGCTTACACAAATACCTGTCAGGGATGGTCTATAATACTTAGCCCTATACATACATGTTTGCAGGCTCAGGACTTAATTTAAGACAAGACACAACCAGCTGAAATAGCAGTGCATCACGAAATGGACAAGACAAAATTGGAATAACTGGATTACATAGACAAACTAACTCAAATGTTAATTTAATATTTAAAAAAAGAAAAAAGCTGAATTAAAATATACTTAAGAAGATGTAAATAAATAAATAAGGTTACCAGAACTCCCCATTGGCCACCTAGCTAGCTGTTAATCAAATGCACATACAAACCCATTTTGCCGCCAAGTGCATCATTAAGCTACTTTAAAGGGCTCAGATTCACCCTATACTAAGTGTTAATGTTATTTGAATATGCCTGCTCAAAGTTAATCCAATTAATTCATGTTATTCCTCCTTCTAAGATCTGCAGCACATCTAACATTGATAATTCAGCTACTGTAGCTCTCCAAGAGCCATTTCCACAATATTTGTTGTTTTATCAGCCCTCACCTATCTAATTAGACATGCTGAAGTAAGATTTATTAGAATTGATGACCCTTAGTGAAGGGGAAGCCTTGTTGGTTTTGAGGTTTCTTAAATGGTTAATCTAGAGCTGAAAATTTCCGCCATATTTTACTTGGTCTTGGATCATGGTCGAGCAAGTCTGACTTTCATCCTGTTTGCGAACTTTTATCAAGAGCATTAGGACTTTGCAGCAAAGCTTAAAAGTTTTTTTGTACCTTCAGTCCTTAAAAACCAAACTCATGTGAATAGCAAAAAATACTGAATTGAATCCCATCTAGAGAAAGTTGTGGTGGATATATACAGTACTTAAAACCATTTCTGTGGGAGCTATGTCAGCTACACATGCTAATACTCTGTGTCATGGATTGGAAATCAAAGATCACCTGTCTGGCAAGTTGGTTGAGAAGAAAGATGTTTCACAGATTTTTATACTGGCATCCTGATTACTTTCATCCAGGAACCAGAAGGTGCTATTTTCCATCCATAAACATAGTGTTTCATTACTTCAAATACTGGGGGGGGGGGAAGAGAATTAGCTCCAAATTTATGAATAGGTAATTCTGTTTCTTTTTACTGGGGTAAGAAATTAATTTTCTTCCTCACACATACCTTGACGAAATACAGTGACATGTTTTTCTTCTGGTGCCATCTAATTTGAAATCTACTTTACATTTAATTAACTCTACTGCTACCATAGACAGTACTGAACCCTATCCTTTGAGTTACTGTATTTCTAAAAAGAATCCATATATTGTATAGTAGAATTAACTATTATCATTAATGTATCTCTGTCAGCATTTTAGTCCCACTTTGCCCAGTGTGGGTTGGAGGGACAGTTGTTACGCTGGTTTTCAGTTCAAAGATTTCTTTTAAGGGGCAAGCAAGAGTCCATACAGAGAAGTCTCCATAGGTAAAGAAGTTCAAATTTAATTGCATGTTTTGATGCTGTGTAAGAAACTAAAGATAAAGAAAGGTTACCACTTTATCAATGACTAGGGTACAAACAAAACAGCAAATGAAACATGTATATCTACTATTAGAGGCCAGAAAATGTATTTTCCACATAAAGATAGTAGTTCCTAGTTCTAGAGCATCTTCTGCTTCTGACTGGAGAAGAACACCACGCAAAATGGACAATAAGGTGTTGTATTTTGTGCCTTCTGACAAATAAATGACTTCTTGGTACTCTGTAGCCCACTTTCAAATACAAAAAAAGCCTCAGTGTCTTCAGTTTATTTCAGTGAAGCATCTAATAGTTTCTGTCCACTACAACCCAAAATCTGCACTAGTTTTACACCCTAGACAGCTGACTGAAAGAATGGGGCATGCTTCAGCTGACATGAACTGCCATAGCCAAATTTTCTTCCATGACGCTGTGCTCTCAGTGTAGAATTTGGTCCTATGATCTGCTACTCCGTCAACCTGAATTGCTGGAGCACACACCTAGGTTCTCTGAAGCTGGCATGTCAGCTAAATTCCAGTCTCTCACATAAGGACTCAGACTTCTCTGTATCTTCATAGTCTCACTTCAGTGAGAATCCTATAGTAAATAATAATCAATTTGAGGTAAACAAACAAGGAGCTGGTTTTGATAGGAGCCTTACTGCTGAATGGCCTGAATACTGAATAGTTGGGATTGGCCTTGCTTTCAGCAGCGGGATGGAATGGATGACCTACTCAGGTCCCTTCCAACTCTCATCTTCTATGATTCTATGATAATCTATTTAACAAAACTATGCAATTATTGAGGGAAATACTTCTTCCTGAACGCAGAGGTGATCACTTTATGGAAAGCAACATAAGATTTTATTGCTTTCATCATATCTCAACTTGTATAACTAAACATTCTATTAATGACTGTAAAATTATAAAGCTCTTCTTAAAATCCAGCATAGTATTTGACTCAATGACCTCCCGGTCTCTGAGTTCCAGGTTGGATGTTCTTTGTATCCTGTGCTATGCTATGTCACAGATTGCCAGAACTACTCCTTTCACCATATAATGCAGTTAAAATCGGACAGTTATTAAAGATGAGTCTAACTTTCAGCATCAGATCTCCACTGAATGGAAATCATATTGAGTTTGTGGTCAGGGCTTGCAAGTTTAATCCTATCTTAGTATCTTCCAACTTGACCTGCTCTTTAGTTGTGGGCTTAAGTCCTTTGTATACTGGTGCAGGTTGTTAGGCACTCCTATGAACTCTAGATCTGAAGGAATAGAAGGTGGGATGATTGGAGCATGGGTGTTCTCTGCATCTTTTCCCCATCACTGAAATTCAGTAAGGATACCAAAATAAGATATGCAGCGCCTCTAGGCCCTTACAACTATTATTATTTTTAACTGAGTTTTCATAAACAATGAAAAGTACAAAAAGGATAAATGACTTTGAGCTTGTATGCTTCTAGGCACTTACAACCCGGACTAAGCCTGGAGCCAGAAGCACTCAGTAGCTAACAGCAAAAATCAGATATGATTAGTGATTTCTATTTCAATACTAAAAGAGTCATTTCCCAGTGCTGAAAATTAGGCTCTCCTCTTCATGAAGTTTGGCTGAGAGAGCTGTCCACAAATCCAATGGAAAAGCTGACAACTTTATTAGGAAAGAATAGTTGAGGGACATTAATAGTTGTCTTCCCTGTATATTCCCCTTATCAATATGCCTTATCACTTATGTGGAGGGACTGCTTCTAAGAGTGAAGGTATAGGCCGTCTATTCAGTCCTTGGTGTCTCTGCTCAGATTGCCGCAACAGTATCAATTAGTGCAAACAGTGATGGCATTTTTGCTGATTTATACATGAGCCCACTAGGAAGAAGAGAGAGAGCCACAATTTATTTCACATACAGCATCAGCTAACCTTGAGATGGGAATGACTTTTGTTGTCTTCTGACCTAGGCAAAATTCAAACCAATGGCCTGCTCCCAGGAATGCTTGAAATGTGTAATGCTGTATATCTTGACAGCACTGTTGCTGATGTCCATAAATTATGTTCAGCCAATGAGAACTACAAGATAACAATCAGACCTTTATTTGAAGACTGTCATGGAGCTCTATCTATTATTCTTGTATTAGGAATGCAGAATTGAAACATTTGTGCCTCATATATACTGCAAAACATCTTTGCCAATTATACCACTTTGGCTTTTTTAATGTTTTGTTTGCATTGTTGTCCAGCCTTAAGCTCTTTTGTTTACAACATCAATAATTTGTAAGAGAAAATGCAGAGCAGACAAAAAAATACAAACGGAAGATATAAAAGTTGAAAGATGGGTTTATAACCCTGTTAACTTTTTATGGTCCTTCCTAACCTTTACAGATCATTTATAATCCGATGCCTAATTCCCAGGAAGGCAATTCTAGCAAGACTACAGGTTTAGCAACTTTATAGAACTTTAAATGTGCAATTTGTCATTAACTAATTACTCCTCACAACATCTGGCCCCCCTCCCAAGGAAGGTGGGTCAACAGTGTATTATGGCATAGACACAATAGGCCCATGACTAGGTTCCTAGCACCTGAAATATTGTCCATACATCAGAATCTCATTCTGGCTGCAGGGTATGTACTAGAAGAACCTTTGCTGCCACTCCTGCCTCTCCAGTGGGATGAGAGGACTGTGGCTTCCACTACTAGGTAAGATGGGGAGGTTTCATGCTGTTCTTCTCTCTGTGGAACCCAGTGGGGAGTACCCTATGCCCTGGTGATCATGTTAACACCTTCTCCTCAGATAGTATGAAATTATTCTTGTGAAAAGATTGCAATGAGGATAAGAAAATTCCACTAAGTGAAACTCATACTGGTACTTAGGTACCTAAAGTCTGCATTTTCCTCATGGCAAGTATGACAGATATTGCATGAAAATCCCAAAAAGCCATTTTACATGAGTTGTAGAACATGATTCAAAGTGATGAAGATGCTTCCAATTCACTAGTGACAAGATCCCTTGATCAAAGACTTCCTTCCAGTGACAAAGCCATCAGTCTTTCAACAGCGCTCTTCTGGGTTGGGTTGCTAATGCTGTTCCTACCACTAAATCTTCTCTACAGTAAGAAAAAGCCCACCTCCACCTAGAAAAAAAGTTACAATGCTTGGCTAGTACCCAATATTCCTGCAAAGTGAATTTGTGGCAGTATATACAATAAATTATATACACATTTTTGTTATTGAAGTAAATGCTAAAGCCTCCATTTTGGTAGCCATCTGAATACTAAAGTCAGTAAAAGAAATCTTACATTTTGAATGTTTGTCCATGTATTTTATGTGACATGAAATTTTAAGTTGCCACAGAATCCAGGACTTGATACTTGCTACAAATGTCAGAGAGACTTGGGACCTGCCTCCCCACTGCATCAGTCTAGTTCTCTGCCCATGTAACTTTATTGAAGCCTGTGGAACTAGCTTGTCAGCTGGTGTACCGCCAAATAGCTATGCTGAAGTCAATCAACATTTGGAACCAGATATGTTCTGTGAACTTAACCATAAAAACTGGTATAATGCAGTCCTCATTCAGGCCCTCATTGTAGAATTTAGATCCAGAATGCCAGTGTGACTTCCATTATACTCTATTACAGGTAAGCCTCTAAGATATGTTTCTGCTGATAAAGGTTCCTCTCAAAATGGACAACTGATGGTCAAAAGGATAAGATGTTTAGGTTTTGTGAGAGATATGGACAACATTTCAGCTTGGTTCTTATTTATTGGAAACAATTTCTCCACCCCAAATATTCCCCTATCCTTCTGAAAAAAGGTATGGGCATTTATTGTATCATCTGGGAAAATGACCAAGTTGGACAAAAGCCATCTGTATCCAAAACAGTACTTTTACTGGAAACTTTTTAAAGCTCTTTGGAGACCTGGTTAAACAACAGCTGTGCAGAGGCTGAGAACTTCCTAATGCCTGGAGCGCTGAGCAGTTTTATCACATACATATGCACGCAAGATCTCTTGCTTCAAAGTTGCTTATGATTCTTTCAATGATATGGAGATGTTGATTTATGGTTGGCTGTCTTCAAAACTCAACAACTGTAACTTTCTTAATGTTATTTTCTTGAGGTTTTAGTCATGAAATCTCTGTATATCAAGCTTTTTGATTACATTTGCTACCCTGTCTTCTCAGTAAATATGGGTTTTAAAATATTCCCTTCTGATCTAAAAATGATCTTGTTCCTTCCTATATAGGACATTTGTTATATATATATAAAACATCCAATTACCTATTATTTTGTAGTCTTCTCAGATGTTATAGGAATGTATATATTTTGTTTTCAGTTGTACAACTTTCAGGGTACAGTGATAATATGTAGTTCTTCATTCATAAAGCATTTAAAATTTTCTTTGGAGGAGAAAAAAAAACAGTAGAGTCACTGATGATAATGAAGATCCCAGTTTACTAAAAGCAACCATTTACACTTTAGATGCCAGCCAGTTTTATAGGACTGCCAAGTTATAGGAACATTTTATTTACAAATATTTCAGATACAATATCTGGAACAAAGATATCTGCCTTCTCTTTATATTCTGTTATTGCTTACCCTCAGAAAAACTCCAGAGACTCTTTTTCCTCTTCATAACATTAGACCTCTATATGAAACTCAGGGATAGACACTGACCAGGGCAAATATTTGAAAAGAGATAATGAAAACCTCAATTCATTGGTTGCCAACTTGGTATGCTTCAAAAGGCCTGATTTTTAGAAAGCATAGATAGTAAAATTAGACCTTAAGATGTGTCAAGTTGAGTAATCAAAATTGTAGTGGCCCCATAGACTTCAACTCCATTTATACCAACCGTGAATTTGGCTTCTAATGTCAATAAGTGTATGCAGTCATGGTACAAAGAAGCTATGATCTCACTCATTCCTGGATTTAGAACACCTCAGACAATACCTCTTTCCAGAACTCTCAGCAGTTCTAAAGGAATGTACCACACTAAGGCCAGCACAGATGCAGCTGAGTTGCCAAGTTTATTTTTTTTAAGGTAGGGAGACTTTTGTATGTGAATGAGGAACCTCAGAGCTATATCAAAATGATAGAGCCCTATCAATTATGAGCCACTTGTAGATGCCAAAATACTTTGCGCTATCTCTCTTGCTATCATATGATTATTATGGTATCTGAACACTCAGCAAGATTTATTGTTAAAACCCATCTCCTATTACAAGACCTTCAAATGGACTTCCTCCAAATGACAAAACCCTTATTTCTAGAATAAGCTGTTATGCTATCTGGATTAGGGGGTGACCATTTATAATATTATTTAATATGAATCAGTCAAAAATTGCAATAAATATCATATAAGATATACCATAAAAAGTACTGATGGAAAAGTCATGCTTCACCAAGATTGATAACCATGTTTGTATGTATGTATCAGTTTTGTATTATGAGTTCTAAATATGTATGGTATATTTGTATTTCAAAGTTGTGCTGTGTTTCTGGGTGGCACCCCCAGATAGGATGACAGTAGCATTAAGCCTGCTAATGATGAAATGATCCATCAAGACAACTCAAATGTATGATGAATCCAGGGAAAGAATCAATGGGCTACACCTCAGGAGTCAAGAACATGTCTATGGACAGGGAGTCTGAGGCTTTTCCATGACATGTGCTTTGGGGCTGTGTTTGAGACAAAGGAAGTACAAGCTTCATGGCAGAAATTATAAAATGTAGCTGCACCATCTCCATCTTGTTTTTATTCCTGCTTCCTACTTCTGGGTCAAATAAAACTCTTTAAAGCTGTGAAACAAAGGACTGAGACCTATCCAGGTACTGGATGTATTCCATAGGAGCTGTACAAGTCTGCAAACTCCAGAATTCTTCAGAGAATCTGATATAGATATATTGACTTTGAAATCAAAGTCCCACTTAGATGTCAGAGTGGAAAAAATTTGCATTGAAAAAGCCAACAATGCCCCTCCGCCTTGTACATCAGACAAATTGGACTGTCTGTGCACAAAAGAATAAATGGACACAAACCTGAGATCAGAAACAAAACCATTCAAAAACCAATACAAATCACGTTAATCTCCCAGGCCATTCAGTAATGGACTTATCTGTAAGTATCTTCAAACACATTTACCCTAGATCAAGGCTTCAAAGAGAGACTTCAGAGTTAGAATTCATATGTAAATTCAATACCATCAGCTTGGGCCTGAATAACCACGTGAACTGGCTTTCCCTCTACAAACATTAGACTTTAAAAGTGCCACAGATCTCCTTTGTTTTCCACTACTAACAGCGACTCTCAATCAGCCTCACCACTTTCTGATATGTTGTGTTTGAATCTATACAACTTGTTTGATTTGCTGAAGTAATCTGACCTAATTCAGTGAAAGGTTGTCACAGGATTCATCTTCCCTACCATATTGTAAGGTTTTGTTTGGTTTTTTTTCAATATAAGTTTTCTCCACTGTGGCATCTAATTAAGTTGGACTTTGCCCACAAAACCTCATGCAAAAAATAAATGTGCAAGTCTTTAAAAGTGCCAACAGACTCCGTGGGTACATCTACGCTGGCAAGTTAGGTCGACTTAAGGAGGCTTAAACCTAAACAAAGCCGCATCCACGCTGGGCTTTTATTAAGTCAGCTTAAGCCCTTCCTTAATAAGAGCTTAAATTGACTTAATAACACCTCCTCCGAGGTTGACTTAAGCCTTAAATCGACTTAAAGCCAGTTGTGGATGAGGATTAGTGCTAAATCAACCTTGTTAAGTTGACTTAAAGCCGTTAAGTCAATTTAACAAGGTTGACTTAAGTTGACTTAGAAGTACTGCCACTCTGTTAGGTCAATTTAACAAGGTCGACTTTAGGTTGACTTTAAGTCAACTTAAAGTCAACCTTGTTAAGTCGACTTAACAAAGTTGACTTATCTTTGCCAATGTAGACATAGCCCTTGTTCATCTTTGAGGAGTAAGATGGGTCCCCTCTGTCTGCTAGATTGATCATGATGATTGGATTCTAGGTACTGTATAGCTATTACCTTGGTAGTTTAGAGATTGTGAAGGGTGTGATATTTGTTAAGAATTTCACTGCTGTTTTTTTTTTTCCCGTGAAGGACATAATCCAGTATGTGGTTTCATCCCTTCTAATAACAGAAGTTGATCCAGTAAAAGATATGACCTTACCCATCTTGTCTCTCTTATCATGGGACCAACATGGCTACAACACTGCAAACAACACTAGTTTAAAACACAGGTTATAGATTCAGAGATTTTTTTAAGGCCAGAAGGGACCCTTATAATCATCTAGTTTGTCCACAGGCCATACTGTACCGAGGAGGATTCAGATTTTCTCAGCATTATAGATGCCCAAATTCCTGAATAGAATGATGATTGCCTGGACAAGGATTTGGGAAATTGCATATACTCTTCAGGGATTTTATCCTTGGTATCAAGAACCAGTGTGTTTCTATATCACATTTTTGCTGGCATTCATTTCTTGAAAACCTAACAGAAAAGGATTGCATATTTTTTAAAGCAGAACCATCTGCTGAAGACATGATTTGCAAGCTGGCTGAAGTGATTTGAAATAAAATTATTTCTCCCAATGAAAAGCAAAGCACTTTCTGGAGCCAGTTGTGGCTAGGATAGATCTTAAGGATTTTACTAAAGGACATATCATCAAATCAAAAAACACTTTCATTTCATCTGCTTAAGTTCAAGCATTTATTCATATTGTGTAACATGTCAATCAGCTCCACAAATACTGCTCTGTTTATTACCACACATTTAATCATGTGATAAAGTTTCATCTGGTCTCTGGGTTTTGCATGTGCAAAATTTGTGCTGTTGCCTATTTGCATGTTCAAAATCCCAGATTTAAGGGCCATATTTTCAGATGTGTCTAACTGGTGTATCTCTACTGGTTTCCAGGATCTTCCTCCCAGCCTTTTCTCTCACCACCATTGTACTTGGTGGGCCCTGGTCCATGGGGTCCGGAAGCCCCCTCAGTTGGCTTAGGGTTCTTTAGAAAGGCCTTAGAAATAAATCCCAACTTGCTCAGACAACAGTAATAACCTGCCTACCAGGATTCTCAATGGATGTATGCAGATTTGCACCAGTTGAGAAACTGACAGCATCATGCACTAACAGGCAGAGGGTATCTGCATACAGATTAAGGGTTTGTGAGCACATGTGTATGCATAAGATAGCACATACAAGGACAAAACAATGGCTGGTTGAAAATTTTGTCCCTATATGGCTTAGCAGGTGTGCTGTACTACATATTTTCAATTTTAATATTGGTAGATTAGCCAATCACAATTGAAATGGAATTAAATATACTGAAAATGTCTTTATTTTATTAACTGGAATATTGAGAATATTGCACATTTTATATTTGTCAGTACCGCTCCTTAACTGGCATGAGGAGTCACTGCTAAGTAATACAAAACAATATCTCCCAAATAGCAATGAGTCACAGGATGGAAACTTATTCATGGTATATGTGGCTGCAGAATGCATCTTCATGGATTCTGCTTCAATGGCTGTGATCAAAGGAAAGAATATTTCCATTGTTTTGGGCTGAACATCTGATTGTGATGATCTTTGCTTCTGGGAAGCACTGCTTAGTGGTCAGGGGCTTTAGGCCCTTTAACCTGCATGGGGGGGTTGGTAGAGAATCCCAGATCTTCCCACTCTCCTGGACTTCAGCTAGAGCCCTGTGAGGATAACAAAAGAGTTTGACACCCAGGAGTTGCCTTAAGGATGTTCTCTAGGACAGTGGTTCTCAACCTTTTGTCTTTCACGGCACACCTGACAAATGATGTTTCCCTGCGTGACACGCTACAATCTGCCAGTGATGGTGGCACTTGGACTGGGAACACTTGTAGGGGGCTGTAGCACTCTGGGACCTGGGGATGGGAGGGGGGGCTGAGTCAAGCCAGGGCAGGCTGGTGCCCTGGTGGTCTGGCTTGATGGGGCCAGGTTT
Source organism: Pelusios castaneus (assembly GCA_007922175.1). Classification (NCBI taxonomy): domain Eukaryota; kingdom Metazoa; phylum Chordata; order Testudines; family Pelomedusidae; genus Pelusios; species Pelusios castaneus. Next base: position 15,098,566 of record ML685756.1, on the reverse strand, counting down.
AGTTTTGTGGGGCAGGCAGTGTCCCCACCCTGAGCCCAGGATCTCTGGGTTGCAGCTCCTAAGTCCCTTTACTCATCTGGCCCTGGCTGCTGCCTATGTTGTGCAGCAGGAGCAGGCTGTTGAGGGCAGCAGAGAGCAGAGGGTGGCAGGAGCCCCACGCTGGCTCCAAGCTGAGCTGCCAATTTTCCGTGACACACTTCTTGGCTCTTTGTGACACATCTTTGTGTCCTGAGACAGTGGTTGAGAACTGCTGCTCTAGGACACTTCTATCACCATTCTATTGTCCACAGTTCATGGTCTGTACAGGAAAGCATGAAGGCTTATCATGTGATGCCTCTTTGTGACCAGGCATATCCTGGTAATGGTTTTCCTCTTAAAGAGATACCGGCCTCCTCCCATGCCTTGATTCTCCAGTCAAGTTTATTCCAAGTCTCTCTCCTTCAGGGGTAGTCCATAAACCAAACATAGGGATTTAACACAAAGAAACTGGGATAGTATGTGGGGAGAAGGCCTCCCTCTCAAGGCCAATCTGAAGCCAATCCTCCTTTCCCTCAGGGCAGGACCATCAGACAATTGTTGATGGGAGAAATCCTGCCTCCCCTAAGTTCTTTTCTCGGGCCCTACAATGCAGAAGCCCCATCCCTTTGCTGATCTGCTAACAAGTGAGCTGTTCTGATGCAACTTAACTCCCCTTCCAGCCTATGCATTGCTGGAGAGGCAGGGCTGGCTGAGCCCAGAGCACTTCCTTAACCCTTTGTTGTCCAATGTGTGTGTGGGGGGGGCTGGGGAGGGGGAAGGGGTATTATTAACCCATCACACTCATGGATATGGGGTCAGGATTAGAGCTGAACACATTATTATATGATTAGGAGTCATAGTGATGGGAAATTGAACCCGCAGAAAAGCACCAAACTATTTCTATACTCAGTTTAAACCCAAGCCACAATATACTTGAGGTCATTTTGAAATAGCAAATACCCATTGAATTGCTCTAGGTGCCTTTGTAATAATTGAAATATACAATCAAAATATTAATTGATGACAAGTTGCTCTTACACCTCAAAGAAAATTACTAACCAGCCTAAATACTAAAAAAAGACAAAAGCCTTTAGTCATGCCCATATGCCCAGAATCTTTGAATTTATGATTTCTCAAATTATTTTTGTGGGCTTTTTATTTTATTACTTGTAGTATTTTTAACTCTCTTTTTAAAAAAATCAACAGATTTAATGTATTTACATATTAAAATGTGACTGCTGTCTTTGGGAATGAGAATTAACACATGTAAAATGTTACACGGTAAGACTAAAAATATAGGCATAACATAATATTGGATTACCCCTGTAAGTAGCTCAAAGTTAAAATGCCAATAGAAAATATGGTACAACAGAGAGAAAAACTAGTGTATATTTTACAAAGTTCTGTCTTGGAGTTAAACATGTATGAGGCAGCTGTTTGGATGCATTCAAATGAGCTCTCATAGATTTCAGACATTGGACAAAATTCTCCCCTAGACTAAACAGGAGTATACTTCAATGAAAGTTGCCTCTACCCACCATCAGAATTAAAATAGTCCTCTATGTTCAGAGATGGTGTTTTTTTAATAACTGATTTGGGAGGGAGGGGGAGAGGGTGTTCCACAGGGAATTCCGAGGATGTGTGGGAAGGAATTGTTTTGGGTTACCCCCCCCAAAACATTTATTTTTTAAGTTTTGGTGAACCAAAAAAAAATTGAAAAAAATATTCATTTGGGTTGAACAAATTGTTTTGTTTCATAGAAATGTAGGGCTGGAAGGGACCTCAAGAAGTCATTAAGTCCAGTCCCTTGTGCTGAGGCAAGAACAAGTAAACCGAGGTAATCTCTGACAGGTGTTTGTCCAACCTGTTCTTAAAAATATCTAATGATGGGAATTCTATAACTTCACAGAACTTAACTACCCTTATAATTAGGTTAGATATTAAGGGGAAAATGTCTCTCTTGCTACCGATTAAGGTCATTGCTTCTTTACCTATCTTCAGTGAACATGGAGAACAATTCAGATTGCTCTTTACATATTAGCCCTTAATGTATTGGAAGATTGTTATGAGGTTCCTCCTCGGTTTTCTTCCCTCAAAAGTAAATATAAAATTAAAAGCCCAGGTTTGTAGCCTTTCCTCACAGATCAGGTTTTCTAAACCTTTGATCTTATGTTGCTGTCTACTGCACTCTCTGCAATTTGTCCCATGTTTCCTAAATTTTGATGCGTAGAATTGGACAAAGTACTCCAACCAGCTGAGGCCTCACCAGGGGCCAGTTGAGTGGGACAATTACCTCCTGTGTCTTACATACAACACTCCTCTTGACTCTCATTTAATTTGTGATCCACTATAATCCTCAGGTCCTTCTCGGCAATACTACCATCTAGCAAGTTATTCCCTATTTTGTCAAAATCATCTGGACAAACTAGAGAAAGGATCTAAAATAATATGATGAAATTCAATAAGGACAAATGCAAAGTACACTTTAAAAAAGGAATACAAAATAGGAAATTCCTGCGTTGCAAAGAGTACTGCAGAAAAGGATCAATGGGTTGTAGTGAATTACAAACTAAATATGAGTCAACAATGTAATAATAATTAATTAGATTGGTTTAGTATAATTTGTTCTTGACATTATTTGTACTTGAAAAATCCATGTTAGCTATTCTTTATAACCTTATTGTCCTCTAGGTGCTCACATACTGAGTGTTTAATTATTTGTTCCAGTATTTTTCCAGCTAGCAAAGATAGGCTGACTCTTGTGGTAGTTCCCCAGGTCCTTTTGTTCCCTGCTCTTAAAAGATAAGCACTATGTTTTCCCTTCTTCAGTCCTCTGGGACTTCACCCAACGTTTGTGAGCTCGCAACGATCATTCCAAGATCACTTCAGCTAGTTCCTTAAGTACCATAGGATGAATTTCATCAGTCTCTGTTGACCTTAATACATATAACGTGTCCACAATTAGGGAAAAGGGTGTTCCATCAGCTGGTCAATGGAACCAGCTGGAGACCTGAAAGCAAAATGGGGACCAGACTTCAGAGTCACAAAGGCACATGGTGTCCTTCAACTGGCTACATAATGTATCTTTTCTCTTTTTGGTTGAAATTCACCCCCCCCCCCAGCACAAGGTCCATATGCTTCTTGGGTGCGTCTACACTGGCACCTTAGGTTGACCTAAGGACCCTTAAGTCGACATACAGAACTCTGCGTCCACACTGGGCACTTGTTAAGTCGACTTAAGAGCTTCCATAAGTCGACTTAATAACACCACCTCTGAAGGTTGACTTAAGGCTTAAGTCGACCTTATTAAATCGACTTAAGTCAACTTAAAGCCAGTGTAGACGGGTTGTCTACACTACAAGCTCTGTTAAGTCGACTTTAAGTATAGATGCTCCATTAAATCGACTTAAAAAGGTCAACTTTAAGTCAACTTAAAGTCAACTGTGTTAAGTTGACTTAAGAGAGTCGACTTAACAAGTGTAGACATAGCCTTTAAGTCCTACTTATGTGCATAAAATAGAGCTTACATTGATTCATAGTTCTTGTTCTAGGTCTCTGCTTGAAGGTGAATTTCACCATCTGTGAGTGACAGAGCAGTGGGATACATGAGCTCTCAGTCCCTTTTGAGGGGGAATAAGTGATTTCAGCTACGAGGACTTGAACTCTGGAGCTCCTTGGCCCCACTGGTCTGAAGGAGTTTTGAGAATCCAAAGCAAAGCATTTCTAAACTTCTTTGAAGCAAATAGATGGTGTGACAGGGTGAGCTTACCCTGGACTGAAGAAGCCCAACAAACTCTGTGGGCAGTAGAAGCCCCACCCCTTAAGCCCTGCTGGGCATGCTCAGACTGCTGCCCAGCATAAAAGAGAATAGCTCAGCTCAATCTGGGTTGACCAGCAAAGAGGGAGGACCTGCACTGGAAACTCCAGACCAGGAGTGGTGTCAGGGGAGAGACCAACCCTGGAGGAAGCGATCGGGAGCAAACACAAGGTGACAGCTGCCCCGAGGCTGAATACCAGGCACTGACTATGGCTGACTGACTCCAGGAATCTCCAGAGAAGAGTCTGGCAGCCCATATCAGAGGTGAGGAGACCTGGATTTGGACCATGCCAGAGTACAACTCCCTGCTTCGGATAGGAAGTAGCCCAAGGGGTCCAGGTTGTGGAGCTGGGGGTGGTTTGGCTGAGGGTCAACGTGTTGTAGTCTGGATCCCCGCTGACTTAATGCTGTAACCCCAGCACCGAGAGGGCCCTGGGCTGGGGCTCAGTGGAGCGGGAGGTCCTAAGCCCCAGTACCTGGGCACCATCCCCTGTGAGAACTCCGTGTTGCCCTGAACCCCAGGCGTTATGTATTGACTCTGTGGCCAGTAGGCCATGTTGCCCTGAACCCAAAGGGCTATGTACTGACTCGGTAGCCACTAGGCCCTACTGCCCTGAACACAAAAGGCGGTGCACTGATTTTGTGGGATCACGGGAACACCCTCCCTGCTTGTGCCCCTCAGACTTCCCCATCTGGAGGCACGTGGAAGGGCTTAGCCCATGACAGATGGGTAGGTAAAGGGAGGTGGTTCAAGCATTATTAGCTCATATTGTGTCAATGGAATAAGGTACTTATTATGGCTTTTAGTACATGTGCGTGGATGTCAAGATCAGCATGATTTTTATACACTGAAGGAATAAGTAAATAAATAAAATATTCTTTCAAGGTATGCTTTACGAGTTCTGACTTGCTTTTTAATTCTGTGAGGCTGTCTCCATGTGGCAATAATCAGCCCAGAAGCATCTTAAGTATCTGTGAGACAATCTCAATGCAAAATAATTTTGCTTGAAGCAGCTAGAGCACAGCAAACACAGTGGAATTCCGAGTAGAAAAGATCCATATTTATCTTAATTACAAAGCTTTGCTTTTAAGAAAGATTTTGCCTGCAAAAAGAAACCACTTTGGGGGTATATAGCTCTCCCCATTGCTTTAAAACCAGCCCTTACATAAGTGAATTATGCTGTTATTGCTTAAGACTAGAGAAGAGCCTGAGGCACCATTAAAGACTGAGGATACTGCTGTACCTGTGGATTTGGAGGTAGGGGAGAAGAAAAGAATATACGCTTGGAGCAATCATTTTTGGCTATATATAGACATCACCTCGGTGTAGAGAAGGAACCCTCCCACCCCAGGCCACATCCTTTGCATGCTCTGCCTAAGGACTGGACAGAATTACAGCCCCTGCACACTGGACTGCTCCCTTGTGTAGATTTTGACTCACCCTTGCATGGATGTTCAATGAAAGGGAAATTGCAGATAGTGTACAGTACATGTAACTTTAGGGAAGTTATGAATCTTTTATTCCCTTCCTACCTTTCTTGTTCTCTTATTCATTGTGAGAAAAGAGGGTAGGGGAGAAAAGATGGAGTGTTGAGTCTACAAGGTGCATAACAAAGGCAATTAACTTCCATTGTTGTGACTGGGCATCATTTCTGCTGGTTCCCAATATTTCATTTACATCAGCACATGATTTTGCACCTATGTCTGATGAGTGACATCAGACTTTAATGTGTTGCTTCTTGATGAAAAATATACAATATTTTTTATAAAGTTCTCTTTCTCTTCCCCCATTTATATGCATGTATGTCTTAACATATGGGGACATAAATCTATATACAATTTCCCATGGATATTAATGATCCCAACTGTTTTTTTGAACTCCCTCTTATAACTGAGTGGCAGATGGGCAGTTTCCTGGCATCATTTTGCAGCAAATTTCTGCCATCTCTATTTTCTCTCCATGTTCTCTTCCCTAATCTTCTCTGCCTGCATTTTCCTTTTAACTATTATTTTTCATTTTCTCTTGTTTCTCTCTTAGAGATCCACAACGGTGCCAAGTGACATGCGATCTCGTGGCTGAGCCGAGCTCTTTGGAAGCAGAAGACAGAAGTCTGTACACAGCAAGATCCTCCCACTGGGACAGGGAGAGAATGTAGCAACTTTCAAAGCATTTGTAGTAAAGGCAGGGTCAGATCAAGCGTTGTGGAGTTTCTCCTGCCCTCACTGCTCTGCTCCACACCTCTCTCTACTGCATTTGTCTGGCATCCCTTCAGGGAGACAGGCGCACCCCAAGTTGCAGAGTAGTGATACAGACATACACAGTTGATTCCTACCACCTTTCTGTCCTTATTCATGTGAGCCATCCTTCCCACCCATGCTAGTTTCACACCAAATAGTCTACAAGGATCCCAATTATACATTTAGCTCTGATAACCATCAGTGAGTCATCTTACACATTTTGGGGGTCACAGAGTATTATTCTTCTCCCATTAAAGTCTCCCCTCCATTTGAATAGGAGTAGCATCGAGTCCTCGGTGGGACAGGGTCCAGTCCCAATCAGAAAGGAGTTAAAGAGATCTTCTGGAAACATCTGCCCCAATCTGTCATTCCCAAGAGGTCTGCCAAACCTGAAGAGAAGTGGATCCTTAAAAAGAAGGATTTCAAGTCCAGTGCAAGGTGATACCCAGAGGTAAGCAGAGAAGCCTACCAAGAGAACGGCTGATGAGGCTCTGCGAAGTGGCCTCTTTGAACAAGTAGCAGGGCTTTTTTTACTTTGTTTTTTTCTTTTTGTTCAGAAACTAGGGTGCACAATCTGAGCCCTTTGAACAAAAGGGGATTAAGTGCCCCTCTTTGGAGACTGAGGCTACTGATCTTTAATCTTATGTGACACCATTGGATGAATCTGGATTGTTTGGCTATGTCTACACTTGCACTTTTAAGTCGATTTAACTAAGGCTATGTACACACTACCATTTTTAACGCGCAATAATCCTCTTCCGCATTAATTCTCCCGTGGCTGTTGTTGCGCGAGATCGCGTACACACTATGCTTGCTCTAACGGAACAAAGCCCCCCCCCTTCTGAGCGCAGTCCTCCAGGAAAGCGAAGGGGATTGTGGGTACGTATCCCAGAGTCCCCAGTATCATCTCCCGTGGTGCATTCCGCTACTGACGCTACCCAGCGGTTGCCAATAGCAACGAGCGCGAATTTCAAATTGAAGCAACCTTCTTCTCGGCACTGCCTTTTCAGAATCGACATGGATTCAGCTGTGATCTTGAATGCTGCCTTCAGCATTGTGAACACAGCCCAGATTCTGTTGCGGTTTGCCTTTGGCTATGATTCGGAGCATGACACGGATGACTCGGTCTCGGATGATGACAGCATTGAAAACCAAACGGACATTCTGATCAGTTTCGCGGACCAGCAACACAGCCTGAACCGCCGTGTTTGGTCCCGGCAGACGAGCACAGACTGGTGGGAACGAATCGTCCTTCAGCTGTGGGATGATGATCAGTGGCAACAGAACTTTAGAATGCGGAAAGCCACATTTATGGAGCTATGCCAGGAGCTTGCCCCTGCCCTTCGATGCAAGGACACGAGGATGAGACCCGCCATGACCGTGGAGAAGCGTGTGGCTATCGCACTTTGGAAACTGGCGACTCCAGACTGCTACCGCTCGGTCGCAAACCAGTTTGGGGTTGGACGCTCGACCGTTGGAGTGGCACTGTCACAAGTATGCAGAGCCATCAACCGTATTCTGCTCAGGAGGATGGTGACCCCGGGAAACGTGAGGGAGATCATCGCAGGATTTAATGAGTTGGGCTTCCCGAACTGTGGGGGTGCAATAGATGGGACTCACATCCCTATTCTCGCTCCCGACCACCTTGCCTCTGAATACATCAACAGGAAAGGATACTTTTCGATGGTTCTACAGGCACTGGTGGACCACCGTGGTCGCTTTATGGACATTAATGCTGGCTGGTCTGGAAAGGTGCACGATGCACGCATCTTTAGAAACTCTGGACTATTCAGAAGGCTACATGCTGGCACATTTTTTCCAGACGAGAAAATAATTGTGGGCGGTGTAGAGATGCCAGTGGTGATACTTGGGGACCCCGCCTACCCACTGATGCCATGGCTCATGAAGCCGTACACCGGGAAGTTGGATCCTGACAAGGAGCGTTTCAATTACCGGTTAAGTAGATGCAGAATGGTTGTGGAGTGTGCCTTTGGCCGTTTAAAAGCGCGCTGGAGAGCGCTGTATGGCAGGCTAGATCTCCACGAGGACAGGATCCCATTAGTTATTTCGGCTTGCTGTGTTCTTCACAATATATGTGAAAGCCGGGGGGAGAGATTCAGGAACTCTTGGACCACTGAGGCACAACGTCTGGAAAATGCCTACCAGCAACCAGACACGAGGGGTATCCGGGGGGCGCAGCTAAGGGCAGTTCGCATAAGGGATGCGTTAAAAACCCATTTTAGTACTGTTGGTTAAAATTGTACCTTTGAATATAGTTACTAACCATTTCCTATATGTTTCAACTGTTAAAAATTAAGCTTTAGAAATTTTGTGTTTTTCCCCTGTAAACATTCATTGAATCAAAAACCGTTAATGTTAAATTAATGAAACAAATAAAGAAAGTCTGATTAAGTTTAACAAGGATTCAACTTTATTTAATTAACATTGATCAAAACTCGGGTTTGAGGGGAGTAGGGACTAAAGGTGGGTGTAGGTGCGGGACTCAACTACATATGTTGGGGGAGGGGTTCTGTTAGGGTTACACCATGGATGTCCATGGTGGTCTAAAAACTGTCTGGGGGGGGAATGTGGCGTGGATGCACTGAAAGGCATATGAGGCTGATGATGGGGGGTGCGAGCCTGTAGCAGACCGACCATGGTCTTGAGGAGGTTGGTCTGCTCCTGCATGATGCCTATCAGGGCATCCTTCTGCTGCTCTCTCCTCGCACTGCTCTGTCTCCTGTCCTGCCTGCACTGCCTCCTCCATTGCCTTGTCTCCCTCGCAGAAGCCTCATGGAACTGCATGAGCTCCTGGAAGACGTCTTCCTTGCTCCTGCGAGGCCTCCGCCTTATCCTCCTCAGACGCTCAGCTGCAGCTGTAGACTGTCCACCGAAGGTCATTCCTGTTCAGATATGAAAAATGTAGAATGCCGCTATTGTTCTCGCCACGGTCAGGAGCAAATGATGTTGTTCTCCCCACACATTCCTTCCATACACAAGAGGGGACCTATGGGGGGGCGGTAACAGATTTCCCAAAGCTTTGTACGGGTTGCAGAGCTAGTACAACGGAGAGTTGACTATTGCCACACCAAGTTCTGATCCCGTGCCCGAGATGGCTGAAATAGAGGCAGATCTCACACTGCTTAGAGTGCCTCTGCAAGCGAGAATGCATCTCCTTCATGTTGCCGACTTCAAGCCGGGACCTTACGCTGCAGGACTGTGCGCAGCAATGTTGCCCGCAGGAGTGCTTGCGAGTCTGAAAGGAAGAGTGTCCCTGAATGGTGGAGTGCAAAGGAATGCTCTACCATGTAATTTGAAGAGAAGACTCTGGAAATATTTGGATGACGCGTTCAGTGAGTTGAAAGGGAACGACTACTTGGAAATCGAGGCATACATCGATGACGTTTTTAAGTAATGCTAGTAAAACCTTTACAGTTCTGTAAGGAACAGAACTGAGGACACCGAAAACAAAAACCCCTTGCAAAAAAACCATGTCTACGCTGAGCTGTAGCACCTAGAATAGAGGACATTGCGAACGGGACTTACCAGAGCTGCCTTCTGATGATTCCTGGGTAGGCGTGGAGAAGGAATCAGTGGAGCTTGTTTCTGGCTGGGTGGAAAATAACTCCTGGCTCCCCGGGTCAGTGGCTCCGTTCTCTCCGTCCTCGTAGTCTTCTTCTTCTGATTCCTCGTCCACAATTGCCTCGTCGCCTTCTGCTGCCTTCTCTGTTTGGGGTGCAGTCTCCGAGGTGTCTACCGTGCAGTTCGGGGTGGTTGTGGGATCGCCGCCCAGGATCGCCTCCAGCTCCTTATAGTACTTGCACGTTGCTGGCGCGGAGCCAGAGCGCCGGTTAGCCTCTCTGGCTCTGTGAAATGTTATCCGCAGCTCCTTCACCTTTGCCCGGCACTGCAGGGTGTCTCGCTCGTACCCCTTTTCGGTCATGGCTTTGGATATTTGACCGAAAATGTCAAAATTCCTCCGGCTGCCACGTAACTGTGACTGCACGGCGGACTCTCCCCAGATGCCGATCAAGTCCATCACCTCTGCTGCTGTCCAGGCTGGAGCTCGTTTGCTGCGGCGCGACGACATTGCGAGCGAAGCACACAGAGGCAGCAGCACCGAACAGCGAGGCAGAAGGGAGAGTGGTGAATTCAAAAATTCGCGGGACAGAAGAGGAGGTCGGGAAAAATGACGTCACGACGATAGAGGACAGGCGGAAGTGCAGAAGGGATGGAATTTGAATTGTGGGCCATTTCCGTTATATTCACATTGCGCGATAAGCGTACACACACTGGCCATCGCGCAACAACTATTCCGCGTTAGCAGCAACCACGCTCGTTTAGGTGGTTTACATTTTGCGCAAAAAGAAGGGACTTAACGCGGAATAACTGTAAGTTGTGTGTGTACGCTCTGTTTGTTATTGCGCATTAAAGAGCTTTATCGCGCAATAACTTTGTAGTGTGTACAAGGCCCAAGTTAAACTAAGTTGATTTAACTAAGTCGACTTAAAGGAATAAACCATTGTGTCCTTAATGTTTAGGAATTTTCCGGCTACTATGGGCCCAGGGAGTAAACTGATGAGCCATTAAGGACACAATAGGCCCATATCACCTGGCACATTCCTTAACATTAAGGAGACAATGGTTTGACACACCCACCCCTCTCAGACATTTCCATAAAATCACACAAGTTAAAGTATAGATAGAACACCAAATTCCTATCTAAACTAACTTCTAATCCAAATAGAATTCCTAGACATAAACTATATCATAATTCCCAGCAAATTACTACCTTTCTATTGATACCAAACATGACATAGTTCCTATGGATTATAGAGCATTTAGGATATATGAATAGAAAATAATATCATAAATGCTTCCCTAAATCCAGACAGCATCACACAGGCTCTGCCCTGCCCTTTGGGGGGCACGCCAGGCTCCCCTGTTTGCCCCCCAGCAGGGAGGGCATTGGTGTAGTCCTGGTGTAGCCCTAAGTCAACTTAGGGCTACCCCATGTCTACACTGGCTTAATTCGACTTTAAAAAGTTGAATTAAGCCTTAGGTCGAGTAAAAAGCAGGTTTAATAAAGTTGACTTAATTTTCATTGTCGACTTTGTTTTCCTTAAGTAGACTTAAGCAAGCTATTTAAGTCGACTTAAGCAAAGTGTAGTGTAGACGCAGGGTAAATTAAGTCGACTTAAGCAAGCTTAAGTCGACTTAAGTTACCAGTGTAGACGCAGCCTTTGTGACCTGCAATGTTATTTGGTTTGCCCTCAGCATTTTAGATTGCACTATGACTAGAAGAGGGGATGTCACTTCCCTAAGACTTGTGGCCAGAGGACTGCACTCTAAACTAACTCTACACCAATGCCTATGGCCAGAGAAGAGCTGTGATGGCAGAGGAGCCTGTCCTCACCCCAAGGGTGTGCATTAGAGATACAACCTAGGACGGCAGCTAAAAAGCATCAAAATCTTCATACGTTTGCACTGTTAGATGAGCTGAGAGTTGAAGAAAACATTCCAAAACAACATACATTAGCCATGGTTGAGTCAACTGGATTTATTACTTGACCTACATTTGTCACTACATGTTTTATAGTTCGTATGTCTCTAGTGGGTACCCACTTTCAGAAAATATGAGGTTCTTATGCCGAACAACATATGTGAATAATAAATCCAACTGCCAAATGCAAGCTTTCTAGGAAACTGGATTTTTCTATGACAACACCATGGAAAATATGTGTTTTATCACACACCGTATATACTCGAGTATAAGCCAATCTGAATATAAGCCGAGGTACCTAATTTTACCTACGAACACTGGAAAAACTTGTTGACTCAAGTATAAGCCTAGGGTGGGAAATGCAGCAGCTACTGGTAAGTTTCAATAATCAAGATACCGTAAATACCAATAAAATTACATTAATTAAATTAAGGCATCAGTGGGTTAAATGTTTTTGAATATTTATTTCAAAGAAAAACAGTGGAGAGGAGGCTTGAAGCAGAGCCGGCCCCCCAGCTCAGTCCAGGGGTTTGGGTGGCGGCAGAAGC
>ML685756.1:15054462-15081404 GCA_007922175.1 Pelusios castaneus | reverse complement strand
TATTATATGCTAATATACCATCAGCCATTTAAAAAATTGGGTTTTCTAGTAATGGAACAATTTGAGCATAGGAACCAACTCCTCCTTTTTCATAACTGCTTTCCTTAGAGTTGAAACCACTATTCACCAGATTTTAAAAATGGCAAAATCGGAAAGGTTTAAAGCTGAGAGATGTTACATGGTACCAAGGTTAATTATGTTGTTAATGCATTTATTACTGCCATTCTTCTGAGGTGACCATCTCCAAACTTCAAACTGTCTCAAAATTTGGAGCATCATACAAAGTCAGTTGGTCAAAAGCTGAGCATTCTTCCCTATCAGGGTTCTGCATATATTAACATTTTTGACAAATGGAAATTCACCTATCTAACAAATTTACCCCTGTTAGGGACTGAATCTAACCAGAGCCCTATGGAATACCGTTAAAGGTTTTGGGAGTGAAACAGTGCCAAAGCTTTACTAGGAGATAAGCAGGTGGGAGCAATTTATTCTGAACACTTTTCATATGATCACCTAATTTAAAACCATACCTATCAGAATTTATTATAGCAGATATTAAGACTATAGTATACATCAAAACCTGGATTAAATCTATTAAGTACTTAAATTGTCCCATTTAATCCCATTTTAGAGGTCTTCCAGAATTTCCTTTCTGACTGCTCACTGCAATTTTGAAACAGGATTATAAAATAACTTCAATATTTTTCCACATGAACAACAATGCATCTGATGAAGTGGGTTATAGTCCACAAAAATTTATGCCGAAGAAAATCTGTTAGTCTATAAGGTGCCACAGGACTCTCATTGTTTTTTGCTGTACAACAGACTAACATGGCTACCCCTCTGGAAACAACAGCAACATTTCAGTAACCTAAGGAAAAAAAAAACCTTTTCTCTAAAGATGTTTTTGTTCATTTGCTGACAAGACATTTTTCTGATGTCAGTTCAGGAGCAATTTACCTCAAAACCAGGAATAACAACTTTGTAGGAATCTCTTCATTGATTTGACCGTAAACAGTTTCTATCAAGAGTGTACAACTTGTTCATTGCAAACACTCCCAAGACTGAACTTAGAATCTTGCAACATAGGCTTGAGATCTGAAAACTAACACTGAAGGTAGACAATGAACATAGACTTTACATAAATGAAACATCAATAGGAAACCCTTAATGAACCAATGTTGTTTTATACTTTGCAAACTTCACTACTCAACTTCAACTCAGATACGAATATATCCAACACTACAAGCACATAACCCTCAGTCAGGGTAGGAGTCTGGCACTAGTACTTTAGTTCTGGGTAGCGGTGAATCAATTTGAGAAATACTGTTTGGCTGTCCTATCAGATCTAGACCCAACACTACATTTTAGGGGAGGGTACAAATGCTCAATTAATCTACACATAGTATAGAATAATCAATATCATGTTATTTGTCAGGGGAAAAAAAAACTAATTCTGAATTTGACATCTGCAGTCCCAACACTGAAAATTTTTTCACCAAGAGACTAAAGCCTGAGATAACATTTCTGCGTACAGTCAGGAAGTACCAATAACTCTTGGGAAAGCATTATACATTTTCATTGTTTCCTGTCTGTAGTACCAATAATATTTCTGAAATAAAAAAGGCATTATTTACATAGTAGAAAGTTTCAAAAATTCAGTGTCCATGCCACTTTTCCATGAAAAACTTATTTTAAAAAATGCTGAATCAATGTCATGAGTCAACAGGGTGAAAAATCTCAGATAATATCTAAAAGTGATAAATCCTCATGTGTGTGCAATTGTGTGTTTATCACATATATCTTAGAAATAACCAATGACCTTTTTAATGGTGTAAACTTCTAAACCAAGATTTTATCCTTGAATACGACGTAAACATTTTTTGACAATAAAGTTCATCATTGTGCCTGCCAATGAGATTTTCAAATTAGTTCTTCTAGTGAAAATGATAATCTGGTTAATAAAAGGGAGACAAGTGACTATTTAAAAAACTGTTAGCTGGAAAATGCATTTACCTTTTTTCAAGAGACTGCTCTGTCTTTCTTGATTTTATCTGACACAGTTATTGCCAGATCCTGCAATTCTTGCTGAAAGGACAACAATTATGCTCTGCAACGATACTGAAGCAACCGTCTACTTGTCTTCAACTAAAATACCACAATAAAGAGCTCTCTGGTAATGTTTCCACTCAAAATACCACAAAAATGCTCTTCCTTGTGGTGTTTTAGTTTGTGTAAAAACTATAGTAGCCAGAAGAGTCCTACTTTTGAAACAAAAACAGGTTTTCCATTCATTCTGATAATTCACTAGGGGCTCCTTCAGAAGGCAGCATCACCTCTGATTATGCTTTAGTATATTATAACTTTCTTTTTTTTCTGTCTGTGTCATTTCCATAGCAGTGCTCGTACAGAAGAAATGTTCTATGTTATAGAAATCTGCAATGCTATGTTGCAGAAATCTGGTGCTGTGCTTTGAACTCCAGAGTGTGATTTTGAGAAATGTGAACCAAATCATCCCCACATCAGAAAAGAAGAAGAATTCTTGTATTATAGAATCACTGATTGTGACTCAGAATGTTTCAGTTCAACAGGAGCTTTAAATCTTTTGTTTTTAGAAAGCTCAGAAAAAAACCCATGGAAAGTAAAGACTGAGCACTACTTGAATTTTTCATAGTGGTTGATGAAAATTAGATTGTTGCAAAGAGAATAATAAGAGTTTTTAAATGATCCTCTTTTGAAGTTTTTCCACTGGATTGTCAGACTTTTTTTTCTGAAGAACACTAAAGCACTCTGGGATCTATGTTTTGTTCTCTATGTACTGATTAATTAAATGTCAGTTTTTCATGGCACTAAGCCAAACCTGTGCTATTTAGCAATGATGAGAAAACACAACTAGTGAGGGTAAGGCAGGCCTCCAAATTCTGCAGTAGTCCAGGGGAAAGTTTCCTGAACTAGGGAAAAGGTGACTAAAGTTTAAATCCCACCTATGCTTGGCATGGTCTATATTCCCATGTGCTTCGCCATCCTTATTATTGACCAGAGCCATGAACCAACACTAGCATGAGCTGCCACATCACTTTACATTTAAGATCACAGAAAAGTTACACAAGGTAACTGAAGGGGAAGTCAGGAGCAAAAGCAGAACTATAGCATGGTAGATCCACAGGTTAGCCACTCAGCCACATTGCTTTTCACTTTGAATGGGCTTTCGCTATCATCTCTAACCACTAGACCACAATCTTCTTCCAGAACCAGGGACAGAAGCCAGATCTCTTACTCTCCAGTATCCTACAAATGTGTAGTGAGCAGTTTTTAACCCAATGGGAAAATGTGTGCAAATCCTGTTCCAATGGTTAAACTAACCAGAGGCTATCAATTACTTTTTTGACTCAAATGGCAGAGCTCTGAACTGAGAAGATCCACAGTTCAATCTCTGCTGTTGATCCATGTGAGTGAATGACTGTTGAATGGGACAGATTCCCACCAATCCCACTTCACACACCTTCATCCCCCAAGTTTTCTAAAAGAAAAACAGACAAATAAAACAATACCTGGTTTGTTTAGTATAAAGAGAACATCCTGTAAAACACATTTGTAGCTGAAGACCTATTATAAACTTTAAATTAGGGCGAGACAGACTTCAATCATTTGTCATCTCTCCCTCATCCCTCAGCAGTGTGAAAGAATAACTTTGCTAATTATGGAATGTGTGACAGCCAGATGCATTGTCTTGTTTCTACAAGGGCAACAGAGACTGCTGTTAAAGTTTTGCACTAGAGTGAGAGTTTGATAAAGTCTAAGGTAAATGTACTTCAGGCAAGTGAATTGCACAATCGTGGCCCCTGCTGCTAACTTAGCAGTACTTGAGAGTTATGCAGCAGGACTTTCCTTAACCCCATTCAAGTTCATCTTCACTGCCTGGTCAGTTTGTCACTTCTTATTTTGTGCTTATACACATACCGACAGCCTGCTTTGCAATGTGTATGATTAAGCCCTTCACAGGCAATTTAGAGACATGCAAAAGTCAGTGGTTTTAGATCACAGAGGTCTGTATGAAAATTTTCTTTGAGTTTGATTCATATGCGTTCATATTTTGCTTTAAGCATCTGGATCAAATGACCTCAAAAATCCAGTGAAGTTTAGTCAATATTGTTAAGTTTCTCCTTGTTTCAAGCTTTTTTTTAACCAGTCACATGCAAAACAAAAAGTGTTGTCCCATAATGCATGTGAGTGTTCTTATGGCTCTGTCAAATGTATATCTGTTATAAAATCTAGTATGGTCAAATATTCAAACAAAACAAACAAAGAGAATGCTGACCTTCCATGTGCTTGGTATTCCTAGTTAGAGAGTGACCTGGAAAGATCACAGTGGGGGCCGAAGGGATCAAAGGAGAATCACTAATACTGACTGTTAAGTTTTGTATCCAGGGAAAGAATATAAACAGAACAGATACAGAATGATGGGACCACAGGAAGTGAATCAATGAAACAAACTTATTTTAATCATGTCTTCTTCCTGGTGACCTAACATCACTATAGTTGCAGCACCAGATCTGGAATGTTGGGTGAAAAAGAGCCTCTCTAATAAGAAGTGATCTGCTGCAGAGAAAAGTTTCATAATCTCTGGACTAAATGACCTAATAGGGTTGTTGTACTCTACTTTCTAAGAAAAAAACATTATGAAATTTGTTGTCAATTGTGTTATCATGGATATGTAATCATCCTGTCTACAGCTAATAGAAGGTATTACTTAACGGTGGTCTGAAATTGATGCAATACAGAATAAATCATCCTATCTTGATGTCTAATATATAATATTATGTAAGACAGAGTTTTTTATTATTCTGTCATCCTCCAGATAAAGTGTTCCTCATTCGTTAGACAGGCTACTTTATCTTAAATGTTTTGAATATTTCCAACTGTGGAACAGTGGTAGATGTGTCAGGATTTTGCTCTCCCATCTCCTGCTGCAGTGATCAAAATCCAGTTTGCCTAGTTTGCTAATGTCTTTTCTTCAGCAGAAGAAGGTTCCTAATCCAGTTTATTTTTTTTTATCTGCACAGAATCTTCACAGCAGATTTCTCTCTGAACTGAAAATATGAAAATAAAAACAACCTCCCCAGAACTAGTTTCCCCAATGTTCCCTTTTGAAGCATATGCACAAAGTCATCAAGGGAGATAGCCCTATAAAAATATGCACTTGAACATACCAGGGTATCTGCTGAAGATATTATTGATACTTATCTTCCAATGGCTATAGCTGCAAGTCCTTAGAAAAGTACACGTTTAAATGTCAAACTTCTCTGAGTAGCTTTGTTCATTTTTCTAAGTACTTCACATGAGTGGATGGAAAGAAAAAGCAACACAGATAGGCAAGAGGGATCATTTTCAGGATACCTTCAGAGCCAGAACTGTCTCTTCTATGTTTCAACAATATCCCAGATAATCAGGCCTCAGTCCCACCTGGAGCTTTTGCGCAAAAAGAAAGGAGATGGAGCTGGTCAGTTCTGCAAAATAAGAATAGGATGAGAAACAGAAAGGAGTTTGAAAGAGATCTCCAGAAATTAAAGTGAGCTTCTGATATCCATTTGAATTCTCTGGAGCTTAGCTGAATCACAGCCCTGAACCTTCTATGATACGGCCATCACTGATATGAAAGCTGATTGTACAGTTTGATAAATTGGCATGTTAAAGGCTAAACTGGGATTGCTGATGCATATGTATGGGAGGATGACAGGACACAAGGGCTATGTCTACACTTACAAAAGCTAGTTCGTATTAGTTAATTCGAACTAATTTTAGTTAGTTCGAATTAACTTAATTCGAACTAGCATGGCCCAACTAGAATGCTAGTTCGAACTAGCCATGTCCATGCAGGGCACTTGCTTAGTTCGAATTAGTCAGTTGCAGGAAGGTCAATCTGCCGATTAGTTCGAGCTAAGCAGTTAGTTCAAAGTAATATGGCCACATTGACTTAATTCGAACTAACTGTTTCGAATTAAGGGTTAGTTCGAACTAAGCAATTGAATTTATTAGTTTGAATTAAGGAAGCCCTTAATTCAAACTAATGAAAGCCTAGTGTGGCCAAGGCTTAAGTTAGTTCGAATTAAGCTTCCTTAATTCGAACTAACTTGCAAGTGTAGACATAGCTAAGTAGCATCACATCCACCTCTATTCCTTTATGGGCTCTGGAAATAATCCATTTGGATGCACAGACATTCCTAGCAAAAGAGGCAAGATAGAAAAGTGAGGATGATATAGTCATAGTCCTTTCTCCACACTGACCAGCAGAACTGGCCAATGTGGAAGGAAGTGTATATTGCTTAAAATACTTTTATAAATTATTAGATATCTTACCTAGATATATCTTAGTAATTTTTCCACTAATTTAATTGCTTTATAAAAACATATTTTACATAAAAGCTATCACAATATATTGCACTTTCAGACATGAATTTATCATCTGAAATATTGTTTTACCAGATAGTCATACTATATCAGTATAACTATCGTATCTCAAACAAATAACTTATACTATACCTCTACTTGGCTATCTTTATCTATTTGCTATTTACCTACAGCACCTATCTATCAATAAAACATCTGGTAATCATCAAAAACACTTGCATCATTCAATTCTCCATCAAAGCAACTGCTACAAGTTTGTGTTGGAAGATGCCCAAAGCTTAAATTAAACCAGACATCTGTAACATTAATGGTGCCAAAATGTGTTAACATTTTCACTCAACCCATTTCAAGTAAGCTTTCATGTTCTTTAATGTCTCTCTATATTTTTGAAGCATCAAATCTTGATGCATTTCAGAAATGACAACATGCAGATTCTGTAGTTAAGGATTCAGGTCTTTCGTATCATTAAGAACTGTGCAAGCTCTATGCAAAAAGACTACTCTTTTGGAACATGGCAGGCTTATACTGTCTATCTGTTCTATAACTGAACATAAATCATGGTGATTGTTTTGTTTGATTTGTAGCCATATAAGCAAGGCAAGGTATTCAAAGGTAGGGAAAGTGTAAAATTCTTTCTAAGATGAAGAAGGGTGACCTCAGTTCATTCTGTCACCGCTCACTTCATTGTGAATGCTGCTCATATATTATTAAAGTATATCTGCTGAGCCAAAGTTCTGAAGCACTCTAGATAACATATGCCTCAATTACTGGGTACAGTGAGGTGAATTAAGGATGGACTGAGACCACCTTTGACAGAATACTATTTAAATTGTCTTCGTTCTCTGAATGTAAGTCAATCAGGCACTTGAAGTAAACTGTATTCTCAAATCCACCTCTTGCCCTTAGGGTTCTGTTCTCCCTACATGAACAAATTGGAAGACACGGCTACTT
This sequence comes from Pelusios castaneus, assembly GCA_007922175.1. Lineage (NCBI taxonomy): Eukaryota > Metazoa > Chordata > Testudines > Pelomedusidae > Pelusios > Pelusios castaneus. The sequence goes on along the minus strand of ML685756.1, from coordinate 15,074,045 downwards.
AAAGAGATGGCTTCTTCTAAAGTGCTCATCCATTCAGTCTTTGGCCAACGGGTGATGGGTTTAGGCACCATGGGACAACATCCATAACCCACCTTGGCAACACAAAATGGTTGTATAGGAAAGCAGTTTTTCTTAAGGATACCTCTGACTCCCCATAAAAACTTAGTGGGTAATGGCTGCTATAGCCCGGAGAAGACTGGCCTGGTACATGGTTCTGCCACCTGTGACTGTAATTCTAGACATTTCCTTTCAAAAGATGAATTATCAGTTCATAATGTTTGAAGTTCACATTCAGCTATATCAGTCATTTAGAGCCAAATGAATGGATTTTCTTCCCAAAGAGAAATATATATGGAATTTAAGAACATGATTTGTAAAGAGATAGGCAGTCCAAGATGTTCTTGTGATCAATAAACTGAACTGGGCTCCCTACCTAGCTCTGCTAAAAATCACTTAATCTCACAGTGCTTCATTTCCCCACCTGAAAAGCAAGGATGGTAATACTCCCTACTCACAAATTGCAATAAAGATAAATTCATTAATGTTTTTCCAGTGTTAAAATAAGTTCTGTAGAAAATCCTATAAATAAATCAATACCAGATTGAGGCACCCTTTGATGTCAGTTAGAGCAGGCATTTTAAAATCTTTCCATTGTCTTTCTTTGATTGACACACATCTCCAATAAGACATTGTGTCTTGTAGCTTCTGCTGTGAAGGGAGGGTGAGTTTTGTTTCACAAATTAACATTGTGCTTTATTGCAGTTCATATTATAAAAAAATCATGATTTCTCTCCAGTTAATCACCTTCTTACAGGTTTCTGAAGATTAAGACAGATCCAAATCTGAATTTCAAATAGAGTAAAGTTCAGATATGTTTGGATACAAGATTTTGGTTCAGCCTGTAATAAATACAGCCATTAGAAATCTGGATCTGAATCCACTTTCTAATTCAAACCTTTCCAAGTTCCAAGGATATTCAGATCTGGGCATTTGGTGTAGACGTGTCTCTAGTTCTGAACTGTTTGCAGATCTGTGTTTTGTTTATATGATTAGGTGATTAGGTCTCGTGCTGTTGCTTAGACAGCAGAGTGCACAAAACATATTAAGTGTCTCTGGCTATGTCTACACTTACCAAAATTAGTTCGAATGAACTAATTTTAGTTAGTTTGAATTAACTTAATTTGAACTAGTATGGCCCCACTAAAATACTAGTTCGAACTAAGCAAGTGCCATGCATGGCACTTTGCTTAGTTCAAATTAGTCAGTTGCATTAAGCTCAATGTGCTGGTTAGTTCAAACTAAGCAGTTAGTTCAAACTAATATGGCCACATTGACTTAATTTGAACTAACTAGTTCGAAGTAAGGGTTAGTTAGAAGTAAAACGAGGTTTTACTAATTCAAGCTAACTTTTCCTTATTTTGACTTAAGGAACTGCTTAAGTCGAATTAAGGAAACTCAAGTGTAGACACAGAGTAAATTAAGTTGACTTAAGCCTGCTTAAGTCGACTTAATTTACAAGTGTAGAGGCACCCTCTATGATATTCTGTCCCGAGCCAGCTCTGGTACATTATGGCATAGGATGCTTGTGAGGCTAATTATCTGTTGATGCTATCCAGCAATCATATTTTAGGTCTTCTATGAGGTCTTTTCCGTACTCCTTTCATTGGGTCAAAGTCTAAGATGACTTCAGATGAATTCGGAGCAGAAGCCAAGAGCAACTGTTGGTTGACCATTTGAGAGAGCAGGCCCTGCTTAACTGGAAAATGGATCTCTTCATTCAACTTGAATTCATACCATTTGATGTTTCTAGTCACTTGAAAGTGCTTCATCTGAATGGTGTCTAACTGCTTTTTAGCATTGACAGTGAGGAACCATATGTTAAATCACTGACAATCTCAATTAGCTGCTCCCTTACTAAGATGTTAGAGTCTGCAGTATGTTCAAAATTGCTAACCAGAAGAATTTTTGTTTTACTCCAATCAATTTTCAGGATGACTTTTGCCATTGAGCTTTCCAGGGCTTTATGTGCCTCAACTAGTTCATTAACTGATTCAACACCTATGTTGTTGTCAAAATTGACATTGGTAAAGTTCTTATTATCAAGGCATACATCTAAAATGCAATTATTTAGTATCTGGTCAAGCACGTACTCTGTCATGCCACTGAAGAGTGCTGGGTGGCAATGCCTTGTTAAGTGCCTAATTCAAAAGAAGGTGGTTCTTTTCCCATTTAAAAGAATGCAGCTCAAGGAATCGTCATAAACAAGGTGGGAAATTCTGTAGAGCTTGTCAGGGAGGCCTGCAAGTTTTAAGCTCAGCCAAAGCAATTTCCTGTGAACAGAATCAAACTCCAGCCTTCATATCCACAAATGAAATGTGAATAGGGGACTTGAATTCTCCTGATTTCTCAATAAGTTGGCGCACTGTGAAGATCTGCTTCATTATGGAATAACCCAGAGTGAAGCCAGCTTGTTGTGGTCTTCTCTTGATCCTTAAAATATCACACTCAGGCCAACAATAAAAAAAGCAAAAATTTTCTCCAGTATGGATAGAAAAGTAATGCTATGATAGTTACAACAATCTCATTTACTGCCATTACATTTCCAAAACATTAAAATAATGTATTCATGCCAGTTGTATGGACTGACTCTGTTTTCCAGAAGATATTGAGCAGTGTCTGCTGCTACAAAAAATAGCTGGTCCAGTAGTTTCAACAGTTCCATGGGAATTCCACGGATTCCTGACACCTTTTTTTCCTTAAGCTTCTTTATAGCTCTGTGGATTACACTGATAGCAAATTTGTCAGGATCATTTTTTCAACTTGGCACCGGCCTAATGATCAGTATCCAAAGAAATTGGGATGGTATTTAGCAGCTGCCTGAAATGTTCATTCCAGTGTGCAATACACTCATTCTATATTGATTACCTGATCAGTACTGGAATGGACCAAACCAAGTAAATGACCTTTCTTGTCAATGAGTTTATTCAATTGTTTATACAAGGAGGCAACATCATTCCTGGCAGAAAACTTCCTTGAATACAATGCCTCTGGCCTGCATGAAAACTTTGTGGTCGGTGTGTATTGCTTTATTATGAGTGCCATTTAGCTTATTCTACATGGTGTTACCGCTCAGACAAACTGTGAAGTGCTGTTCAACGATGATTGAAGTATTAGCAGAGATGCAGGGCTTTTTAGCAATTTTTTTTTTTTACAACAATGACATTAATAGGCTATGTCTACACTTACAAAAGTTAGTTCAAATTAGTTAATTCGAACTAATTCGAACTAATTTTAGTTAGTTTAAATTAACGAAATTAACTTAATTCAAACTAGCATGGCCCCACTAGAATGCTAGCTCAAACTAAGCAAGTGCCATGCATGGCACTTGCTTAGTTCGAATTAGTCAGTTGCGTTCAGGTCAATGTGTTGGTTAGTTCGAACTAAGCAGTTAGTTCAAACTAATATGGCTACATTGACTTAATTCGAACTAACTAGTTCGAATGAAGGGTTAGTTCAAAGTAAAACAAAGTTTTACTCATTCGAACTAACTTTTCCTTAATTCGATTTAAGGAACTACTTAAGTTGAATTAAGGAAACTCAAGTGTAGACACAGAGTAAATTAAGGCGACTTAAGCCTGCTTAAGTCGACTTAATTTACAAGTGTAGAGGCACCCCTAGTGACAAATTATCTGGGATCTGAAGTTTGGGCAGCCAGACTCAGCATCAGTATATTCTGGTAGTATTAACCTATTTGAGACTGCAATTGCATAGAGACATCAGATGCTACTGATTTTTAGGTTAGATCATCCAAATATTGTAACCTAGTTGTTGCTTTGCTGTGTTTTTTAATCTAAGATTGGAAATGTGCAGGGGCTAATTATAATCAATCATTATCTTTGTTTGGCCATCATTACTTGATCAAGTAAATTGGTGGATTTTCTTCTTATAAAACCAGGTATTTCTAATGAAAAGCTCAACAGAAACACTCAACTATAAAAGACATTCGTGTTATCATTTAAGACACAGGGGCAACAGGTCGATTCGTGTTTTGATTATTTACTGTAGATTGATGTTTTCTTTTTCATTTCTTATCTCATCTTTCTTATTTGGTTACAAAAACTGGGGGGGTTGAAAATCATGGACCAAATTCTGCTGTCAGATACACACATACAATCACACTTTCATCTCATCACATTCTGCTTTTCATTGTAATAATATGATTTTTTCTTTGTCGTTTATTTGTAACTCTCAATTTAATTTTCATCCTGATTTTCCTGAAAGGCAATTTAGATTTCAATCACATGTTCTAGATAACTTGTGGAAGAGAAGTATATCCCTAACCCTGAATGAAAGTAAAATTATTTCTAAAATTTAAAATATTTGAGTTATTTATAAGTTTATAAATATTTGCTATTATGCTTATCTTGTGTCTTCCCTTTCAAAGCCCATTGTCTGACATTGGCAGATAGGGGCTTTTTTATTTCTATGAATGTACGGGCAGCATTTACTCTATGGAGTCATGACTCTCACTTGACTTAAATTGTAGTTGAATTACCTATCTGGATATAGATAAAAGTAATTAATTCCTACTTTTATCTATATCCAGATGAAAAGAAAGAAAAAGATGAGACATAAAATGCTTCTTTTTCATATAACTTGAGCCCGGGCGGGGGGGGGGCCAAAAAAAGACTGCTTCTTAAGCTTCAGGTAGAAAAGTTATGCTATAAATTACAACTTAACCAGCTTTATTTTTTACAGAAAAAAAATGGTTTTAAGCTTGTAAGCTCCTGTGCCAAGCTAAAATGTAATTGAATTTGAAACAGCTAAGATATTTACATCTTGAAAATCCAACAGTCCACATAAAGGATTTAGAACTGCCTGAAATAATTAATTGTATCAGAATGACTAAGTGTTACCCACAGAACATAACCAAAAAGTGTCTGAAAACATTAAAAGGCTGTTTTAAAACCAGCATAATCTAATTACTTATTTCTAGTAGTACCTAAAAACCACACACCAATTGCACGAGGCTCTGAGCCCATTTACATTATAAAAATAAGTCACTACATACTGCCAACAACTGACAATAAACAGAGAGCAACTTATAATCACCATAAATGAAATGAGACTCAAATGCAAACACCAGCCAGCTTTTTAAACAGAAGGCAATTTCTTCACGCCATCAGGGAGGCCTAGATCCGTGTCTCTAAACCGGAGTCTGGAGAACCAACCATATGAAAGAGTTCTGAAATTCCTAGTAAACTTCCCATTGACTTCAAGAGACCAGGATATGACTTCAAGAGTTGAGGATATTCAAGCAAAAGCTCCATTCTAATACTCCTTGGGGACTCTTTACAGGAATTCTTTCGCTAATGACAGCTATGGGGAGAAGATGTGGAAAAAAGTGGTTGCTAAAGTAGTCATTAGTCTTTGTGATAATGCCTAGAGGCCTCAACTGACTTCAGGTACCTATTATATATAGATTGTTGATCTAATATTGTGAATATGAAGAACTGGAATTTGTTTATTGGTGTGAGTAAATTGTTATATAAGGAAATCTGTGCATTCTTTGTACTATACTTAGGCTTACCCTAAAAAGCAGAAGAATCAAGGCACCACTAGAATTTCCTCACCAGAACCCCCCAAGTAACTTTGCTCAGATGGGGAAGATTCAATACTCTACTGATTCTGGTGCAATATTGAACAGCTAAATTATTTAATATTGGGATTTGTAACCAGCTCTAGTAGAAACTTAATTTTGTGCAACATGGCAAGTTTCTAACTACATTTATATTCTGAATAGTATGATCAGTCAGTACAGCTTTTGGACAAAAGACAGCTAGGTTTTTGGATGCCTCCATTTTGGGAGTCCAGAGTGAATCACTTGGGCTGTCTTTGTTACCTAACAAACCAATATATCTTTTAATCACCCAGACTGGCTTATCCAAGAATATTTTCCAAAGTGGGAACTCCTGAATATCAAACTTTACATAATGTGACCTTTTCATAATTATATACAGGCCATTTTTTGTGAGGATGAAACTCCCTTGTGCCATATATTACTCATTCCAATACACAAGCTGATCTTGTGCAATACAGATTTGGCATTTCAAATAAAAGCTGGTCCAGATTCAAAATACACTGTTAATTTAGAAAAGCTAAGTGTTATTATTATTTAGCATTTAGAAGGCTGAACAACATTTGTTTTGCACAAAAGAGAACGAAGACTTACCTCCGTCACAAGGAGACTTTTGGCATGCATATTGTTTGTATGCTCTATAATTCTAATGGTTGATTTAGTCTTGTATTTTGTTGTTGTTGTTATTTTAATTAGTTAATTGTCTGAAACCTTTATATGTGCAAAGTTTGCACTGACAACCTTAATTCCAGCATTTCCTAATTTCTGAATACATGATTTTGCAAGTTGAATAACTGTCTTTTCCATGCAATATACCATGCCCTTGCTATACCAAAACATGTTTTCCTAGTGAGTTATAACAACATAGCACCAGTTGCCTATTTGCCAAACTGTATATAATGATGCTTGACCAAAAGAAACTGTTTCATAACACTTTTTAACTTCTAAATTTTTTAAACAAATTCTTTGAAAAAATATTAATCAATCTTCTTTTGCTTGGAAAATCATAAATATCTGTATGTCTATACTGAATTACTTCATGTACTTATATGGACGTCTCCTGACTGATGAGCCATGATATTTATCATGACAACTGAGCTCACAATCCTGGTATATGGCGTACGATGGTATTAAATTAAGTCAGATGATCCACAGTAGAATACTGCAAACAGATAGAAGAACCATCAAATGACCACAAAAGTAAAATAAATGTGGTTTAAATACTACCTGTAGATTGAGTTTTCAAAATAGTGTTTTTTCAGTCATTTAATTTACAAAGTGATGAAGGAAATCTCCTAATAGTGAATTACAGCTACACTCAGCTGATCTGATGCTACATCAAAAACTTTGTGCCAGTGATCGGATAGTACAGGATAAATGGAGACACCTTTGTGATCAAAATACAGTGGCAGTTCTGTAGCATTGCAGTATAGACATTCTCTGTAGCAACTGGCAGGGTTCCCTCATTGCCACTGGTAATCCACCTCCCCAAGAGGTGGTAGTTAGATCAATAGAAAAATTCTTCTGTTGACCTAGAGTTAGCTACAGTGGTGGGGAGGTTGCCTTAACTATACCTCTCAGGGGGTGCGGATTTTTCACATTATTGAGAGATGTAGTTACGCCAAAGTAATATTTTACCATAGACAAGCTCATTGTAATGTTCTCTAGTGGTACTTAAATGCTGCTGGTGATGAAGCAAGTTGGAGCAGAGATTATGTCTAGTTTCACCTCAACTATAGGAATCCTCATCACCACAAAAAAGTTCCTCACGAGGACCAACAGAAACCATAAGCAATAGTGAAGTGTAGTCCTAATTTCTTCTGATTGTTACTTGCTGCTTACGGCAAATGCATACATTAACAAGTAGAGCTGGACAAATATTGGTTTTACAATCCACTGGAAATTCCAAAAATTTGGAAAAGAATTTTTCCTCTGAACTAAATTTCCAAAAAGCATTAAAAATCCTCCAAAATGTTATCATTTCATAGGGGATTTTTGGGGGGGGTGTTTGTTTTTGGTGGGTTTTTTTGTAGGGGAGGGAACGGGGAGGAACAACAATTCATCAAAACTGACAGAGATTTAAAAAACATTCATATGGCTGAATCTGCATTGTTTGCCAATGAAAAAATTTTGCCCAGATCTTTTTGAGGCTCTTGAATGGGTGGAGCTTTGGCTCCCTAATCAGAACAGATGGACAGGCATGATGAGGGAAGTATGCCATATAGATTCAAGAGCTGTAATAACTTTGTCTCCATGCCTCTGCTTGGAGCAAGAACAGGGAAGTAAGTGTACTCAAGAGGGGGTTTCCAAGACTTAACATCTTCCAGAACTACTCCTGGTAGTTTATGCACTACCCTTTGATCAGGGATGTGCCTAAAGGCACAATGGAGCTTACTGTGAATTAGTTGAATTAGTTGCTGTGAAAAGTAATCAGTGTAATGGACCAAACTTTTTAAAAATTGATATTTATATTTACTTATGGAGGTCTTACTTTGGGAATAATAAACAGAATACAACCATAGAACATGGTACAATAATGTGATGTAATGTAATGAATGTCCAACAATGGTGTCAAAGTTGTAAATTCTCCAATAGAGTATATGGAGTTGAAGGTAGAGGAGCAAAGGGTTACCACACTAGTAAAAATGTTCTGTCTGTATACATTACAGTGAATTACATTGTGTTTCCATATCCTGCTTTGCACTTTGCTTTCTCCTGGGCAGGGGCAAACTGTTGTTTAAAGATTACTAATCACAATTCTTGCACAGGCTTAGTGTGCTGGTTTAGTTGTAATGGGATGGAACCAAAACTGATCATTCTCTACTGCCTCCATGCCCAACTGTCTGAGGAAGAGGGGAAATACAGGATACAAAAGCTTTGCTTACCCCTCTGTGCCTTCAGCAGTGATGCAGGAAGGCCACACAGGATGCACTTACTCCTCCTTTGCATGTATGTGTATTAACATAGGCTAGGCCTCAGGTAAGTATTGCACCCAGATTGCTTTCTAATTCCTCTGAATTTGAAATAGACTACTTAAATAAAGAATGGCTCAAAGAACAAGGAGGAACTATTTCTGCTCAGCCTTGTTTTCTCTAACTTGATGGGGTGGAAACAGGGTGGTGAGTAAGGGGTGGGCCTAGTATGCAATAGTAATATTGCTAGAATATTTCTTCCTCTGCCACAATGTTTTCCACCACCATACTATCTTGCAGAGGTGAGAGCAAAACCCAGCTATGTTTCTATCCCCATGAGCCTGAGGGTGGAGGGCAGAGGTAAAAGCAAGACCCAGAGGAGGGGGCTGGACCAGCTGCTGCAGCACATGGGATGGTGCTGACTGCCATGGACCAGGTAACAACAGTCCTTCTCTCTGTGTCTTCTTTCACTTGGTTGGCTGTATCAACCACACTGGCCACAGCTACTGGGCAGGGACCACAGGGAAGAGAGACAGTGACACTGTTTATAGGAAGGTCCTGTCAGAGATACCCAATCTGGAGCAGGAGGGCAGCACCACATGCCCCAACTATTGGGGTGAGGGACAGGGCACTGGCATGTAGGTGGGGGATAGTAGGCATCAGCACACAGGGTACCAGCCAGCAAAGGCAGAGAAGCAGAGGAAACCAGCTGCTGGTAGAGGGATGAGCAGTGCAGGGCACCAGCCACTAAGGAACTGCCAGCATACCTTTCCCATCTGGAGCCAGCTCCCTTCCCTCTCCTCTGCTGAGTCTCAGTACCTCCTCTTTCCATCCCTTCACATCTGCAGCAACTGTGAGCATCTGCCCTCCACTGGCTTGATGTGCATATTATTTTGACTGAAAGCATAAAAGACAGAATGGGGATGGTTATCAGTGTTGTTTCACCTGCCTGTGCCAGGTCTGAATTTAATTCAATGCTGGTAAAGTAATTTATTATTGGAAGAAGAAAGGACTTGGTAGAGATCTGTGAAAGGAAAACATTTCCAGATGCACCTTTTTGCAAAATCATCATTTAGTAAATTGCATAAGTGAACTGGCTGGGGACAATGTACTAGTGTGCTTTCACTGTGACTCAAATGAAACCTTTGTGTATATCCCACGAGCATGGATTTTCCCATGCACTAGTCATAGCTTGTAAATGTCATTGAGTGCATTTTTATTGATTCCCACAAGTCATGAATGTCCAATGATGGTGTCGTTTGTAAGATGATTAGCCTCTAAAAGAGAACTAAGTAAGTTTTGTTGGTATACTTGCTTTAAAATCACAGGTTATTCAAAGTCTTAGTTCAAGCAGCATAACAGTACTGTAACCAGCCCCACTTCATGGTGCTGCTGTTAGTGCTGTGGCAACCCAGTCCCCTCGCTCACTGGGAATATGTTGTGTGTGTGCCAAAAAACTGGTGTAGAGTTCAACTACTGGGCCCTTCAGATTATCCCCCTTGGTGGCTTCTTGTGAACATTCCCAGACTCACAGATAACAAATCATTGCTTTATTTGGGCTGCCAGAAAGAACTGTTGCAATTACTCTAGATATGGGGGCTTTATGTTACAGCAAAAGGTGAACAAACAGTTCCTAACTCAGCCCCTAGGGCAGCCCATGAACCTCTTCCATTTGGCCCACAACAGTACTCGGTGGGACCTCTCTCTCTCTCTCCCTCTCCCTCTCTCTCTCTCCCTCTCTCTCTCTCTCTCTCTCTCTCTCTCTCTCTCTCTCTCTTTCAGGGGGAGAGAGGTCATACATACCCAGAGCTCCGCAGTGCCATGAGAGTGTCAAGTCTTCTGACATCTCAGAACACTGGGTATGCAAGACTGCCTGCACTTGAAGTACATTAAAGTCAAATCTTGCCCACCATAGCAAATAAGTTTGACACTCCTGCCCAAGGAGCTGTCCACTCCAAGGGTATGAAAGTCCATTTTGTTAGGACCAGTCTACATAGCCCCTCCCAACCCCCCGACCTCCCACTTGTTGCAGGCCATTCCAGAGTATCTTCCTGTCAGATCTTACCACTGGCCTCCTTGCCAATAACAAGCTGCTTACCAGCCTTTCTGCCTGGCTCCAAAGCTGCAAAGTCTCCACATAGCCAACATTCAGGCTGTGACCTCCAGCCTATTGGTCCAGCTTCCACCTCTTCCAGCCCTCTCCTAAGCCAAGTCCCTTCTGCCATCTGATGCTGCTGTCTCTTTTCTGTACTGAAAGGATTATGGAGCTTTTTGCCTTCCGGATGTTGCACTGGAAGTTTACTGCAGTGTCATCACAATATTATGTCATTACACAAAACCCAAATGATTTCATATCAACAGGGCTAAATTCTGCCATCTTCATTCACATTAGGTAGGCTAAAGTCAACCCATTAGTTTCACTGAACCCTGAGTTTCTGTTACTGTGTCTGTTGAGCCTCCCTTTAGTAAGAACACCCACTTTTAAGTGGAGATTCCAGTCATTCAATATCCTTGCTGGAAGAGTTGTGTCTACAGAGTTCCACACAGAATTTTCTTGCTTTGTATTGCTCATATGATTTGAATGTGGCTCTGAGGTTCAACACCACAGGGAGCTTGAAGGCGGGAAATTGAATGAATACTAGATCTGATTTGCATTTTGTGGGAAATTTTGAATTATGTTTATTAAAAAACTGCATAAGAAAGCTAAATTAATTTTGGTTTAAAAAAAAATCTTTAGTAAAAACGATCAGTTTCCAGTAAAAGCTTCCGTTCTCAGAAACTCCAAAATCAACATTTTTCCCAACTCCCACTCGCCTGTTTTTGCTTTCTGTTTTTACCTAGTTACAGTTTATATGTAATTACATGTAGTGGTCAAAATGTCATTTTTCAATGAAAAAATATTTAAACTACAAATTTTACCATATCTGAGTAATTAGCCAAATCTAATATGTGATAAAACAAAAATATAATATATCTGGGAATCAGGGGTACAGAGTTCAATTTTTCTCTCTCTTACTGACTCATTCTGTGACCCTGAATGAGTTGCTTAACTTCTTTATGACTCATTTTCTACAGCTCTGAAATAAATACATCTATGAAAACAGGGACACGGGGCATGATTATACGTGTAACTTAGGAGTAATTCCTGAAGTCAATAGATTTACTGTGGTGTAAAACTAATGCTCACTTTATTTCTTATTTTATTTTAGCTTCAGTGTCATCTTGTAGCATTAAGATATGGTTAAGTTTTACTGACCCATTCATTAATACACATTTTGGATCTATATTGAACAATGACACTTTACCTGCCCATGCAGTGTTTATTAATGGACTGGTAAAACATATGCTGCAATGTGTTTATCCTTACAATTATTACTATTAAAATTATTTTTCTAAAATCTAAATGTTTCTATTCAAAATATTTTTCATCTCTATATTAGTCATATTCTTCAATGCAATGAAAGTCCACAAGAGAAGGAAATAAGAAAAATAAATGGCACAATGTCTTTTTTCTACTATTCTACTCCTTAAATGATAAGTTTAAATATAAATTCTTTCTACTGCCCTCTTAAGAATGGTCCTCCTGTCCCTATGGTTACAGTGTCTGTTATCCTTGACTTCTCTCATTCCAGTAAAGGCTTTACTGGAAACTGACCATTTTCACTAAAAATACTTTTTAAGAGCCAAAAATATTTTAGCTTCCTTTTGCGGTTTTTTATAAACATAATTCAAAATTTCCCACAAAATACAATGGACTTCTCTTTCAGGCATCCTTTAATTTTCAGGTTGCCAAAAATTCAGTGAAAAGATTGGACATTCCTTGTGAGGACTAAATTGGTAGTGCTTACTGAAGGAGTGTCCATCTCATTTATCCTATCTCTATTACTTTAGTGATCATTACTATCTCATAACAAAGTAGGTATCATTAGCCTCAATTTTACACATACGGAATCTGAGACAGAAAGAAATTGACTCACCCGACACATGGCAGTCCTGAGACTAGAAGCCAGTTTCCTGACGCTCATTCCAGTGCCTTCTTAGTAGATGATATAGTAGGTAGAAGGAGTGAGATTAAATACCATTGTGTTCGAGCGGTCCCATAAAGTATCAATTTATCCTCCTCGGCACAAAAGAGAGGACTGTATTTATAGTCCCAGAATATTCTTCTTATGCAGCAGAGTATATTCTGCCTTTCAAGATAAATTCTATTGATTATCTCTGAATTCCTGCTTTAAAAAAACCAAACACCCAGACTTCAGTCATGTGGCACAAGAAAGCTGTTAAGAGTCTAAGATTGAACCAAGTGCGCAATGTTTTCCACTAGTGATATAGCAGAAAAGAGACTACCCTAGCAAACAACAGAAGTACAGCTGTTTCAATGGGGTACACTCTGTGGCTGATGGAATAGATTATACCACACTGGTTGACTATTATTGACAACTAGTATGTGCAATTAGGGTCCTAATAACCTAAAACTTCAACTGCATTACCCTAATTTGTACTAGTGCACATGGTGGCTATGTCTACACTTACTAAAGTTAGTTTGAATTAGTTAATTCGAACTAACTAATTCAAACTAATTTTAGTTAGTTTGAATTATCTTAATTTGAACTAGCTTGGCCCCACTAGAATGCTAGTTCGAACTAAGCAAGTGCCATGCATGGCACTTGCTTAGTTCGAATTAGTCAATTGCATTAAGGTCAATGTGCCGGTTAGTTCGAACTAAGCGCTTAGTTCGAACTAACATGGGCACATTGGGTTAATTCGAACTAACTAGTTCGAATTAAACGTTAGTTCGAAAAGTATAATCAAATTTATTAGTTCGAATTAAGGAAGCCCTTAATTCGAACTAATGAAAGCCTAGTGTGGCCCAGGCTTAAATTAGCTCGAATTAAGCTTCCTTAATTCGAACTAATTTGCCAGTGAGATTAGCATCAATTCCAGAAAATGTAAAACTTTCCTATAAAATGCATACATATTCACACATAGTCATTCATTATTCCAAAAATTAATGAAACTTCCTTCTTATTTATTGCAATCAACTCTCCTACCAGTGGTCAGAGATACCAAACACCTGCATGCTGCAAAGAATTTCAAATGGAGCTCAACATTCAGAGTGAATGAGCAAGGAGGGAATACATATGGAGTCTTCTCTAATTTACATCGCTCATCCAGGGGTGGTCACAATTATGATCCACTGAGTCCAAGGACTGGTCCCAGTTAGAGCCACTAGCCATTTCAAAAGAGGTAGGGAGGATGCGAGGCCATGGGAGCAAACCTGGCCTGCTGTGAAGGGGAGAATAAGAATGTTGTTTCATGGGAAGTGTAGTACCTTCTGGACCTTTCACTGGATAGCCCACCCCACCCACAATCCAGGACAGTGTTTACTTCTCACTTCTATTACAGTATTACTTTAACATTCTCACTGAAAATGGGGTACCATGGTGCTAGGCAATGTACAAGTACATAGCAAGAGCCAGCATCCCTGCCCTGAAGGGTTTACAAACTAGACAGAAATTATGGACAAAGGGGCTATGTCTACACTTGTAAATTTAAGTCAACTTTAGCTAAGTCAACTTAATTAAGTCGACTTAGCATGTCCACATTTACATTTAAAGTCGACTTGGGGCGAACTTACAAAGTCGATCTAGAGCATCCACACTGGACACCTAGGTCAACTTGTAGGGACTAGGGGGACCTTGGGCAGGTCCACGGTGGCAGGGGGGGCACCCTTTACCAAGTGCCAGGGGGCTCAGCCTTTGTCCCATTGTACCTGGGTACAATGGGGCAAAGGGGGACAGGGACCCTTGCAGGGCATAGGGGCAGGTGGGCAGGGCTCTGCCCTGCCCTTTGGGGGGCATGCCAGGCTCCCCTTGTGCCCCCCCCAGAAGGGAGGGAAGTGGGGGAGTCCTGGAGAGCCCTAATTCGACTTTAAGTCGACTTAAGGCTACTCCAGGTCTACACTGGCTTAAGTCAACTTTAGGAAGTTGACTTAAGCCTAAAGTCAAATTAAAAGTAGGTTTAATAAAGTCGACTTAATTTTCATTGTCGACTTTATTTTCCTTAAGTCGATTTAAGGAAAGTGTAGTGTAGACGCAGATTAAATTAGTCGACTTTCTAAGTGTAGACGCACCCAGGGTGTGAGTGGGGAAAGAATGGCCCAGAGAGTTGTTGCAATGTGTCTGAGGTCACATAGAAGGTGAGGGATAGACCTGAGATTAGTAACTAGGTCATGTGACCCAGTCAAGTACCTTAGCCACTAGATTATCAGTGAAAAACATCATTTTACAGGTTGTGGTCTTTGTTGGTACGAGCAGCATCTAGCCAGGACTGCTGCAGAGCATCTTTCCAATTCAGAAAGCTGCATGGGAATATTTTTAAAGTTTCTTCTTTTCTTAAGCCACGGATGACTCAGTTTTTTCACATGACAGTGACTTTTGATGATGCCTTTGGGTGATGCCAAACTAAACTAGAATCAGATCAAAGTTTCAGCATGTAAAATTAATTTGGGCAGTAGAATCACACTGTGAAATCCTTCATGCATGTCGTTGTTTATCATCAGCAGGAAAAGGCTTTCAAAATGGATCCCATCCCCTGCCTGCACATAAGTATAGGTTCCAATCATCTGGAATTTTGTTATATAAAATAAAAAAAAAGTTGTACTCACTGCGTTGGCCACAACAGTTATTGTTTGCAATGTTGTTGTAGCCGCGTTGGTCGTAGAATTTTAGAGAAACAAGGTGGGTGAAGTCATATTTTTTTATTGGACTAACATCTGCTGGGGAGAGAGACAAATTTTTTTATATGCTGTTTTTGTCTTTTATCATTTTCTGTGTGCGTTTGAGTTCAACAAATGCCCCAATAACAATTACATGTGGGAAACACAACAGTCACTGCTATCTCAAATGAACTCACCCAGAAAAATGATAAAAGATAAAACCCTCATCTCACCCTAGGGTGAAGACTTTTCACAGAGCGATCATTCTATATTTGACTGCTGAGGCCTCCTCTTCAAAGGAAACCAGCATAACACTTTCAAAAGATAAGCCTGGGAGCTTACATTCATTACTGTGCTAGACAGTAAAAATAATGGACTGAATAGAGACACTGGCCTTCTCCCACTGACAGAGCTCTGGTTAGCTAGAGAGCCAGCAGGAAGTCCTTTACACACCCTCCTGCCAGGCTTGCCCAACCTGCCTAAGCTGTGAGGAAAGGGCATGCACGGCTGCTGCTGCTACAGGTAGGTAAAGATGAAGAATCAGAGCTTCTGAATTTGTGACACCTGTGAGCTGCCTAAAATGCAAAGGAGAATTGCCAGAGACCATTGGGAAGGAGGCTCTGAGTGCTAACCAAGGGGCTGATAGTCTTGGTTTGCTGATAAAGGAAGCTGTTGGTGATAAATCTGATAAAGTTTGGTACTGGCAGCTGCATGGGAGTGATTTCTGCGTGAATTTTGGCCTCTGCCTTGAAGAAGATAGATAGACAGAGTTAGGGCCCGGCCCAAGCTTTGATTTTGGTGCAAGTGTTTGTTAATTTCACAACAGAAAATAGAATTGACAGGAGCCTTTCAGAATGAGCTGCTGGGGAATCCTCAGTTCATTATTTTCCTGACAGAAAACTCTCCCTCTACCCCCTCCCCCATTCCACCCCCCAATTGCCCCCAAACCCCTGAAATTTTCTAGTGGAAATTTTGGTTTTGCAAAAGGGACATTTTTTGGTGGAAAAAATTATGTTCTTGAAAAATTTGTAATGATCTGTCATAAGTATGATATAGACAACAGTAATATGTAGGTGGTTATAAGTCATTGATATAAATAGCCTGTTGACCTGTGTGCTCCATAGTCTAGAAATGGAACCTCACTAAAAAGTTTGACCAGAAAAAAGCTGTGTTGGAGTCATGGTAACAATAGCATTGGACATAGGAATCCCTGGTGGGGATAGAAAATCATAGAACTGTTTTGTAGTTACCAAACTATTTTTAAGAACTGGACTTTTCAAAACATTTGGGCTATGTCTACACTTACCAAAGTTAGTTTGAATTAGTTAATTCAAACTAACTAATTCGAACTAATTTTAGTTAGCTCGAATTAACTTAATTTGAATTAGCAAATTTTAGTTCGAACTAAGCAAGTGCCATGCATGGCACTTGCTTAGCTTGAATTAGTCAATTGCATTGAGCTCAATGTGCCGGTTAGTTCAAACTAAGCGCTTAGTTCGAACTAACATGGCCACATAGGGTTAATTTGAACTAACTAGTTCGAATTAATCCTTACTTCAAAAAGTATAAGAGAATTTATTAGTTTGAATTAAGGAAGCCCTTAATTTGAACTAATGAAAGCCTAGTGTAGCCAAGGCTTAAGGTAGTTCGAATTAAGCCTCCTTAATTAGAACTAACTTGCCAGTGTAGAGATAGCCGTAGTGCTTTAGGCAACCCATGATTTTTTTTTACTCTACTTATCTGCAGATTTGTATTGGTTATACTCCCCTGGGGTATGTCCACACTGGAGCCTTAGGTCGACTTAAGGATGACTGCCGTGTCCACATTGGGCGCTTATGAAGTCGACTTAAGTGCTTCCTTAAATTGACTTAATAACACCACCTCTGAAGGTCGACTTAACGCTTAGGTTGATCTTGTTAAGTCAACTTAATCCAGTGTGGACGGGGAAAGCCGTTAAGTCGATTTAATTGGCCTCCAGGCTCCAGTTCATTGTGGGACAGCTACCCACAATGCACCACTCCTCCATCGACCTCGCACCTGACAGTGTGGATGCTAGCAGTCGACTGGAGTGTTCAGTGTAGACTTAAAGTAGACTTAAAGTCGACCTTGTTAAGTCGACTTAAGAGAGCCTCCAGTGTAGACGTATCCCTAGATATTAATTTAGAGCTCCTAGGAACATCTTGCTGATACCTCTTTTCTTTCACGCATTTGTTCAGTAATAATCCTTTCTGTAGTTTAGTGGCTGTACGATTGTTATAATGTGAGCCACCTAGGGGCTACGATTACATTTTGTCTTTCAGGTCCTTTTTCTTAGCATGTGAGCACCTTTGAGGAAATGCTGCATTAGGGCTTAATTTTGTGATGTAGTTTCTTTTTAAGGGAGCTGTGATAAAAAGTTTGGGGTCTCCGCTTGCCTCTCTCTCCCTAATTAGAGTCAATTACCGGGGTACAGTTGCTCACTGTGAACCAGGTATTCATGCTAGGGCTGAGATTCCTGAAAGAAGAAATGCCTGTGCACTGTTTGTGACAATTCTGTTCAAGGTTCATGGTGTATGCATGTAAAAAAGCAAGTTACAGTAAGAATATAACCAAATTAGTGTAATTTCTCCTCCATCGGAAGACTGACCCTCAAGGCAACAACACCTACTACTATTCAGACAAAGAGGAATACTAATAAAAGACTACCAGTCTAGTGTTGCTGCAGTGTTCTCTGGTACACTGCTTTCTAAGGATCAGCATAAGGTTTGGCAAAGCTTAATGGACTACACCTTTGGGCATGTATAGTCTTTAATCTCCCTCAAAGCAAATTAGCAGAGCAGAGAGTGTGCCAAGCCATGGTTTTATTGCTCCCTTAAAAGCTGGTCAACAGAATGGGCTGGGTGCATGGGGAGAGAACTGTACACTCCAAAAAGGAGTGTAGTAAACAATTCCCCTCTGAAAAAGACTGAGAGCCCAAAGAAATTATGAGTCTTTGAGTCTCATCTGTCTCCCAGTGTTCCTCCTGGTTAACACATTGATGCACTGCCCCACATTCCGGGTAAATTTAGAGGTGTAATCTTGGTCTAAAGCTGCAGTGACTAATAACAAAGTTAAGATTCTCTGAGCTAAAATTCATCCTAAGTTTTCCCTGTAGATGCTGGAAGGTGGCTCTCCACCTTGGCTTAATAGGAATGGTGTTCAATTTGCACAATGAAGTCCTATATTAATATTTTTAATCCAGAAAGGATTAATGGGAAAGACACATGTACTTAATTGATCTATGTCCAGTGCATGTAGTCGTTTTGTCTAAAAGCCTAACTACACCATACTTACTAAAATATAACATGCATTGAACTTATTGTCAATGGTTGATGGTGCCAGCAGCAGTAGACATGGTCTAAAATCAAATTCCATACACCCCCTGAGAAAGAGCCTTTACATACAATAATCCAGCACCTAATAAACATAGGAGGATGAATGAAGCAGTAATATCTATTTAATCTTCAGATCAATGTAAAAAGAGAGGTGTTATTCAAATAAAAATGGCCAACTTTTCTTTAAACGTTATATTGTAAGCCCAAATATCACAGAATACTTAGAATATGACCTTTTCCAATGTTCTAAATCTAAATTGTTGGATGAGAAAGCAAATTTTATTGGCTTAAATTGTACTTTAATCTGGTTATACTTTTACTATATTTTATTACAAAATGAGTATTTTACAGTCCATGACCACCACAGACAATTTCTAAGCAAATGTTCTTTTCTAACTGTACCAGAAAGCTGGTATGTGACCCATTCAGCTGTCTCAAGTACATTTTTATCAGTCTCTATAAACAGTGATTTTGCTTTTATTAAAATCACTGTTGAAGTGTCTGCATATTTGCTACTGCTGCAAGCTATAAAAAGTGCCTCTTCAATGATTCCCCGTACACTTAGAATACTATTTTGTGCTATAAAATGTAAAACTACGGTATGTTTTTGAAAGCAGAACTTAATTGACTAAGTTGGCTTGTAGGCAATCTTAGATCTTGGATCCATTATAAAGTAAAAATAAAGAAATCAAACGCTTACCTTCCACTAGACATTCCTATGCACTGTCCATAACAATTTTTATATCACACTGTTAAAAGAATACTTTTCAGTCTGTAGCAATCAGTGTGTGTGTGTGTGTGTGTGTGTGTGTGTGTGTGTGTGTGTGTACAAATATATGCACAGCCACATGTGTGTATGTGTTGTAAACTGGGCAACACGAAAGGAAAAATCTGGTTGATGATGAGAACTTTGTCTCTATCTATCTATCTATCTATCTATCTATCTATCTATCTATCTATCT
>ML685756.1:15024276-15054452 GCA_007922175.1 Pelusios castaneus | reverse complement strand
TCTATCTATCTATCTATCTATCTATCTATCTATCTATCTATCTATCTATCTATCTATCTATCTAAGGTGCATATAGATAGACAGGATAGATTCTTATAGACAAAATTATATTTAGCTTCACAACACCTCTCTGAGGGAGAGAAAGGCTATTTTACCCATTTTATAGATGGGTAAGTTAGCCTGGCCAAGGTTAGTGGCTTTGCTAATCATTGACCACCTGTCCTGTGAATAATTCAAAGGGTCAGAATTCATTAGCCAGAATTCATTCATTAGAATAAATCATCCAATAATTTATTAGTCATTTCTTTTGGAAATCATTTTTCTCATCAAATATCACAGACAAACAATCCCCTCCAAATTCTAGAGAATATTTCTACACTAGTTTTAATGTAATAGTATTTCTAATTCAAAAGTATTACCGAATGGCCAGAAATATCCCATTGTCTCTCACTACTGTATTCTTTTGTAAAACAGAAGTCCCTACCAAGAAAGCACTTTGAATTTCTGATTATAAAGCACTAATCACAAACAAGACTGTAAAGCTCCCGTGTAGTGCTGGCAGTTTTCTTTCCAAATTTAGTTGGGTTGTATACCATACTATTTGATAGGTAATCAATCAATCAACTGGCCCTTCACTGAGACAATTCCTCTCCATCCTTGTTGTTTATCCTTCCTCTTTTAGATAAGGCAAACCAACATAAGATAAACTACGAGACAGTAGTACAGTTAATGTTATATTTTATTATAAATAGGTTTCATTTCCTTTAATAATG
The DNA here is from genome assembly GCA_007922175.1 of Pelusios castaneus. NCBI lineage: Eukaryota > Metazoa > Chordata > Testudines > Pelomedusidae > Pelusios > Pelusios castaneus. Next base: position 15,053,679 of record ML685756.1, on the reverse strand, counting down.
AACTTTGAATTAAATAGAAAACTACACTTCTAGACACACCAATAACATATTTAATCACTAACACATTCCTGTAATCCAAAATACACAACATGATTTTAGTTGTACAGCATCCATTCCATATGAAATTTGTCAGCTGAACAACACTGTGGAAAGCTGATTGAAAGCAGGAAAGGAGGCAGTGCTGTCACTGGAAAAGTAAAGGCATGTTGCCATGGCATGACTTGCCATACAGTATTTTTCAGGCTTCTAAGAAAGCTTGTATTCAAAATGGCAACTCCAGCGCCAAGTGTAACCTGATAGCAGTGTAAAACGCCCTGTTTTGTTTTTAAAAAATTTAAAAACAGATTTGAACATGGGAATTTGGTTCTATATCCAAAGCCAAGGGTGTCGGAAAATTTCCTTCCCACACAAACATAGATATATTTAAATGTCAGCTTTAAAAATGCCTAATAAGATAAAAGGTCCAAATTGTACTCTGAGTGCCAACAAATGGAAATCTGGAGTGATGCCAGGGGGGCTAAATAACATGCTTAGTGCTTGCCCCAAATCCTGTTGAAGTCAAGGGGAGTCTTTCAACTGATTTTAAAGGGTTTAAATCAGGCTCTTTCATTAGATCTTTGGCCCACTGACATTAGTGGAGCTATTCTGGATTCACACTTCTGTGAAGTAGATTTAGGACCAAAATAAGGTCAATGAAGGTTAAAAAGACTCTGCAGTATAGAGATCTATTTTAAACATGTTTCTCTAGGGGGAAGGGCTAGATGAGGAAAGAGGGCCCAAGAAAGGCAGAGAAAGGATAAACACCAAAGCTATGTGAGGTCCAGAAATGCTTAGCCTATTTCACTCAGGTCAGTATTCAGAATGTTTTCATATTGAGAAGAGTCTCCACCATCTCACATATGAGACAACTATGAAGCTGTTTGTTTTTTTATTTTTTTTTAAAAAAAAAAATAGGCATTAAACTGATTCTGATGGCAGAATTGGGGGGACAATTGCTATCATCTGTGATAAGACATAGAATATATTGTAAACGTATTTCTGTTCTGATTTACCATGTGTTCAACAATGATGGTCATTACAATTTGCTTTAAAGTGTGATAATTAGAAAAATGACTTCATAAATGAGAGAGTTTGGTATACCATATATTCTATAAGTGTCATGTTACAAAACTGGATGAATAATAAGTCCAATCACGTTGGGCCACCTATTGTCCTCATTTACACCTGTGCTAATCTACTGTTGTCAGTGAGGTGAAATGTATCTCTCTCCTGCATTCAGCCCTGTATATCTGAAAATCAAGTTTGATTCTTTCTGCCTACTGATCATCACTGTCTTCATAAATATTCTCCAGTTAGGGGCCTGATCCTGCTTCCATGAACCCAACTGAAGATCTAGTTGATTGCTCATGAGAACAGAATCCTGGATATTGGCTTCGCTGCTCTAAAAATTGTGAAACTTCTTTCAAGCAATAAATTAAGCAGGTAAATCTTTAAGAAGCCCAGGAAAGGAATTTGTTGAGGAAGATGTCATTTTGTAGGAGCAGATTTTTGGTAGTGTAGACCCCAATAATATATTCAGACCATTGCCCACCACAGAAATAGCAACTGTTATGTTTAATGCTGAAACCAGCGAAATGGAGGCCTTTCTGAAATCTTAGCACAACTAACAGACCAGGAAGGGAAGGTGAAGTGAGTGATCTCGAGGAATAAACATGACCCTGTGCCCTCCTGATTTGCCTTGTTTTATTGAAGCACACGGTTTTGCAAGATGGAAAGTCTAACAATAGTTAACTATCGCTATACAATTGGATAACTGATAGAAAATTTCCTCACTGACAGGCTGGAAACCTCCAAACTTAACTTTTGCTCAGCAGTTTTCTTGGCAAACAAGCTAATTGAATACTAACAAATTGGATGTAAGAAGAGGAAGAAATCTAAACTCAATGGACACATATGCTATGTCTACATTTGCTAAAATTAGTTCGAATTAGTTAGCATGGCCACACTTGCTTAGTTCGAATTAGCGATCCCCATTCATTTCAATGGCCAGTTAATTCGAACTAAGAAATTAGTTCGAATTAACATGGCCACATTGGTTAATTCGAACTAGTTAGTTTGAATTAACCCCTTAGTTCGAATACCCTATTTGAACTTATTAGTTCAAATTAAGGAAGCCCTTAATTCGAACTAACTAAAGCCTAGTGTAGCCATGGCTTTAGTTAGTTTGAATTAAGCTTCCATAATTCGAACTAACTTGCCAGTGTAGACATAGCCATAGACACTTTGGACACCTTGACACCTCTCAAGTTCCTTTGCAGACAGAAAACTGGCCACTAGACATCTATATTTATCTACTCTAGACCTCATGAAGACACTGGGTAAATATGAATCTGAGGTTAATTTGGGGTGCTCTACTAACCCGTTGTGAATGTGTGTAAGTGCTGGAGACTAAATTAATTAGAAGCTTTGAGTGAAAGCACTTTTGTTTGCTTGCTTGCATCAAATATTTATGGGACATATAGCTCTATCTCCTTTGATTTATTTTCTGACACCTCCTCACAAAAAGTAATGTGGGACTATTCAGGTGCTCAAAATTAGGCACATGCTTAAAGTACCTTCCTGGTTCACGCTTATATCCCAAATAATAAAGGAGTATTCGGTGGTACAACTTGTAGTCCTGTGTTCTAAAACAACCTCTACAAATTAACAAGATTAGAGCTACAAACTATTCCAAAGCTCAGTGTAGCAAAGAGCCACAGAGCTGGGCCTGTAGCTCTGGAATCCTGTCTCCCCTGGGACAGAACATCTTTTGGCATCCTCAAAGGAAAAGGTCAAAACTTTCTGGTTTCCACACTAATTCTTGTCTGTGAGTGTGGGTGTTTTTTTTATTTATGCCACATGTACAGACTGGATAACTATCACATAAACTGTAACATTTCACCAATTGTCAAATAAACTGTGAACCCTTTGCTTTCTCCTGAACTTTACGGATGTCACTTCGTTCCAATCATAACACTGTAACATCATTGTTTTCAAAATAATTAAAGTCCTGAAAATAAAATGGAAAAAGGCAGTGAGCAACTGAAAACACATGCACATATATTTGTCTGATTGTTAATATATATATATATGCAGCAAAAATGCAACATATGTTGGTCTGATGTACAATAATGGGTTTTCTTTTGTTTTGAGTTTTATCTGAGAAGACCTTCATAAACTAAGTGCCTGATTTGGTCATCTGGGGCAGATGGTCATCTGTGAGTTATTCTGATTTGCACAGGTAAGGCTGTGACCCATTTTATAGTACCTTATGGCCTGCCTGTTCCAAAGCTCGTATAGGTGTAATCTACAACCAACATTTTTTGAATGAACCTCCCACCCCAGGTTTGACAAACTGATATCGGCATGCACATCAGTGCTCTAAAAATGGCTATTTAGATAGTGTTATGAAGTTGTATCTTGGGCTGGAGCTTGGGGTCTGAACCCTTGGTAGAGGGGATGGGTATCAGAGCTTTCAAGCTATTTTTAAAGAGCTAACATGAGCAAAACTAACAAGAGTCTGTCGACCCAGGCTGGGAGGTTCACTTTAAAATGCTGCATAGGCATAGCCTATGTGCCCATGGAAATACAGTCATTGATTTCAATGAGCTTTGGATCAGGCCCTTACCCACATGTCGTACCAATGAAATCAGTGGAACTAGACATGGAGTAAGTTACCATGTGTGAGTAAGGATGGAAAAAATCAGTCCATAAAAAATTGGTATGCCATTTCAAACACATTGCAAAGAAATCTTTATATCCTACCACACCATCATATTTTGTAAGTATTTATTTTATACAACTACTGGACAATAGTGGAGGCATTTACATTGGTTTTCAATCTTCAAGAGACACAAGGGTCTGTTTTTCAATCATATGGTGGCCAGAAATTATGATGCAAAGACACAGACAAAAAAGATAGAAAAGTTTTAATATTGGCTTTGTTGTTATCATCTCAATCACTGGAATGCACAGTCTGTTGCCTGTTCTCTGTTCATCATGAGCCAGCTGGTGCACTCCATTGAATTAATAAGGGTCTTTTCCTTGCCTTAATTATTAGAATTGATCTTTTTTTCTCTCCATTTCCATAGGCTGGTCTACGCTTGCCATCATTTCCAGCAGCAATTGAAGGGAGATACACTAAAATAACTTGCATATCTCCCATCGACTTTCTAACTCCCACTTACCTCACCAGTTCCATTGCGCTGAGTCAAAGGGAAATGCCATCCCTTTGACTCAGCGATACTCTTCTTGAGTTGAACTCCAGATCAGCTGAGTGGGTCTTCACTGACCACTCAATCAAACCAGAGATTTCAAACTGATGGTGGCAAATTTACCACCATCAATATAGACTTGGCCTTAATGTATGCTTATCATTGAATTCACAGTCATGGGTAATTGATCTTACTTGGGCACATCCTTCTGGATACAGGCTGATTCTAGCAACAGATTTGCTGAGAAAAGTGCATCCAGTCAGCCACTTATAATTTTACTGCTGAGAACCCAGGATATTTTCTGTCTTTTTCACATTAACATCCTTTAATTCCATTTCCATCTAGTTACGCATTTTCCACAGTGGGCTAATCATATTGGTAGTCTCAAGAGTGTGATCAGTATACTGCATTTTCTTCAAAATGTCTAGTACCCCAACAAATCAAATGTAAAATCCCTATATGTTCTTAGTCTCTATTTGGATTTTCTTAATATTTGTATACACAGGATAAGCTTTCTCCTGACTTTGAAGGTACCAGTATTTCTTCTTCCCATAAAACACTTCCTCTGTGAGCATTGTGAACCTGTGCACACATTCCGCTGATTTTTTTATACACAACATGCCTATACAGCTGAATGTTATCATTACATCTTACTATAGTTTTGGTTAGTAAAATAACACTTAATGGCTGAAGAGTTCTATTCTTGATGCACAGGTTTTTCCATCAGTTGGTGGGAATATGTAACTGTTTTCTGACTGTATGTAAGTCCTGCTCATATGAAGTGGTACCCGGCTCCAACAGTCATCCTACTGATTTTTTAAATCAGTGAATTATTTTCAAAATATATGGTATGACTCAATGAGAGTGAGGATGGCAGAAATAGGCCTTCTATTTCAGAAAAGCTCTCTTCTCTCAGTGGTGAGAAATACTGAGTTTACAGTTTACTTCAAAACCTTCTCTGCCAGGTATTACTTTGTGTGTCCAAACTAACTGATCTGCTTGTTTAATCTCCCTCCTGATGAGATCTACATTGCAACAGATGAAATATTTGTCAGGACAACTTTTTATATCTTCTCTGTCCATCTCCTGATCATTTTTAAGCTATTAAAAATTAACTATCTGACACCGTTTTTGAGACCGGATATCCATGGAAAGCCATACATTTCAAAGGTATCAGTGCTATAGCAGTTTGTCCAAACTCTTTTTGGAGAAACTTCATTACTGGTGATTTTATCTTCCCACTTGACAGAGTTTCTGTAGGCTGAACTCATTGCACACCCCAGGGGCTCCTTGTAACCATCCAGCGTTCAGCCCTCTGATGCCTAGATCATCCCCTGGAATTGTGAGATGAATTGGATGTGTCATTCAAAAATTCACCTTTCATCCAAACAAACTAAGACATGCCATCAATTGAGGGCAAGGCCTTTCAAATAAAAAATGATACTGGTTTATTTACTGAAAAATTGATGGTAGTATTGATTTGAATTTGCTATCAGCCAACAAATGGAACATTAGACAATCAGGTCTCTTTCAATTAATATAGTGATCCACTCATAAAAAGCCTGAAGCATAAATAGGTCCTTCTACAAGTCATATGACATCCCAAAGCAGTGGATTAGCCAACAGGATACCGGGGTGGCCAATGTGAGCAAAATACTTTTATTGGTGCATAATATTAAATACTCCCTGACTCTTTTTCCAGACTGAACTCTTCAAACCTCACAGACAGAAGAAAATCTAATGGGGATGCTAAAGATGAAATCTTCTTTGTTTGGGTTTTGTGTGTGTGTGTGTGTGTGTGTGTGTGTTTGTACTATCTGCCAGGAAAAGACCATTACTGTAAACGGAACACAATATCTACAGCAATGTGTAGGTCAACATGTTATTTGTTAATTACAAGCAGTTTCCTTGGCGCTATATAAGGCAACATAGAAACACTGTCCTGAATAGCTTATAAAATCAGATTTTAACTTCAGCACTTAATTACTTTTTTTTCATTTATATTTTCATCTCTGTCCGTCAATTCCTTAAACTGATAATTAATTGCCAGGAGCAAGCTTGCTTAAGTTGACTTAATTTACCCTGCGTCTACACTACAGTTTCCTTAAGTCGAGTTAAGCAACTTGCTTAAGTTGACTTAAGGAAAATAAAGTCGACTTAATGAAAATTAAGTCGACTTTATTAAACCTCATTTTAGTTCAACTTAAGCCTAAAGTCAACTTTTTAAAGTCGACTTAGGCCAGTGTAGACCTGAGGTAGCCCTAAGTCGACTTAGGGCTACTCCAAGACTCCCCCACTGCCCTCCCTGCTGGGGGGGGGGGCACGGGGGGAGCCTGGCATGCCCCCCCACAGGCACCCCTATGCCCTGCCAGGGTCCCTGTCCCCCTTTGCCCCATTGTACCCATGTACAATGGGGCAAAGGCTGAGCGCCCTGGCACTGGGCAAGGGGTGCCCCCCTTACCCCCGTGGACCTGCCTTAGGTCCCCCTAGCCCCTAGATGTTGAACTAGGCATCCAGTGTGGATGCTCTAGGTCGACTTTGTAAGTTCCCCCCAAAGTCAACTTTAAATTTAGGCGTAGACATGCTAAATCGACTTAACTAAGTCGATTAGTTAAAGTCAACCTAAATTTACAAGTGTAGACATAGCCTCTGTTAGTTACTATTGCTTAACTTATTTACAACTTTTGCTCTCTAAACATCAGCTCATCACATAGTAATGGAGAAAAGACAGTTATGGAGGAAAGTAAAGTCTGTTTTGAAGAATGCTTTGCACTGTATGAAAAAGAAGAATTGATGTTCTTAAATACTGAAATACTAAGATTACGATACAGGAGCCACTGGCTCAGATTGAGTGGGAGGATGTTCTTATGTACAAAGAGTTATGAACTAGGGCATTGTCTTTCCTTTCTCAGGCACAATTAGGAAACAATGTGGTTTTCTTCTCGCTTTTTAATCTTCTCTTCTTCCCAAGCCTCTTGATTTTTCTTTTTCTTTGCCTAATGTCCTGGTTAAAACAGATGAGACTATACTTGCAATGGCCTCAGGCAGTCCTTGGTTGAGTAGAGAACAGAACACCCAGCCCACACTTGGTACCAGACAGGCCAGTTATTTCAATACCCACCCATGTCTGAGTTTGCACACTCATTTCTATAAAGGCTATTCTAATATCAGCAGTTTTCTTTGTTCTTTCCCTTTCTCTCTCCTTCAGTTGCCCTAGTGATTTTGTATGTTGTGTTATATATTAGTGTACGAAAATGTCATCTTTAATGAAGTCAAATTCCAAAAAGAGAATGGATGACATGCCAAATCCAAGCTGAGGGTTTTTACTGCCTAAATATTTACAGAAACATATGAACTTAATTCAGATAAAGGACTTATGAAGCTCAGGTCCTTTTCTTCCACTAAAAAGCAGCAAGTAGGTTTTTGTAGCTCTGATGCTTCGGCACCCAGAACGAGGATGCCAAAAATGAAATCAAAACAGAACAAAAATAAAGTAGTTAGGTCTAGAATCTCAGAGAGTGTTCTGAAGTCTTTTTTCCCAATGGTTTTTTTAATTCTGAAGATTCCAGCCTCCAGAGTAGTCCTTCCAACAGCCTCAAAGCAAATATTTTCTAAAAAGAGATTTCAGAAGAAAATAAAACTAAAATTCAAAACAGATGGTTGAAATCTGTCAGATGGAAAATGCTAATTGGCATTATTCCCTCTTTTGATTTGCACAGGCAGGAGCATTAAAAAATGTGTCCACCATTAATAGTTGGTACAACTTGATATATTATATATCCTTGTATTTCATTGTGCATACACAGTCTAGGAAACTGTTAGAAAGTCAGGCAAGCCTTATTATAAATATAGCATCTTGAAGGACGTAAGGCTAGATTACTCAGACCTGAGTGTATTAAATTAGGCTCCTAAATCCATAAACACCAAAATAAAGTGACCTGATTTTAAAAGGTGCTGAGCGTCCACAAATGCCATTGGAGTTAATGATTGGTACTGGATGTTTTGCACCTTAAATATGGATTTCAAATGTACATAACTTTAAGCAAATATACCTGACAATTCTGGCCTGACTGTGAGCATTGTAAGAACTCCTGTATTATTAGGTTCTACACTGAACTTGATAAATTATAAAGGGGAAAAATGCTTACTGATATAAAATTACTATCTGAACATAGCTATCTCCAGTTTGTTAGGCAGCCAGTAAGCTATTATTTTAGCAAACAGAGGCAAGACTTATTGGAGCCTTCAGTTTACAAATACGTAATGAAGGGATTAGCGGATTTAACCTATGGTTCAATGCAGGACATGCTGAGGATTAGGTGCAGGAGATTTTAGACCCTTTAGTAAACAATATTCTAAAACAAATGTACCCAGTTAGTTATATGTTTAATTTTATTATGTTTTAGCTGGAAGCAGCTCCCCAGATGGCAGTGCATTCCTGACAAGGTTCAAATCTCACATGGTCTGAAGCTTCCAATGTGTGCCAAGAGTGCTGGGGTATCACAACTGGGAAAAGCCAGAGTGTCAAATTCAAAAGGAGAATCTGTAGCTCCAGTATCACTGTTATTTTGAACCATTGCTGGGAAAAGTTCTCAAATCTCTTCTGAAGAGTTTTTTTGGCATGGGGTGGGAGGCACAGAATTCAAATGTTGGCAGCCAGCCTTATCTGTCAGTGCAAAGAAAGCCTGGGGACTCCCTTCTGAATAGTGCTGTATAACGTATGTCTATAATGAAAGAGACAGAGAATTTATAGTAAAGGGTAGCCAGTGGCAGTGTCAGACCTATGCATTTCATGTGGAAAATTTGACTGACTGAGGAGCTGGCTCTGTGATGGAGATCCAAGTTCTGATTGTCAAGAAAAGTTTGTCTGCCCGTTCCCCTCTTCTCTTGTCCCCTGTCTCTTTCAGAGGATGGAAAATGGGGGCAAAGAGAGAAGTGGGGACGGAGGTGTGGGAATGAGGCAAGTTGACAGAATCAGTACTGCCAAAGTCAAGCATTCAAAAATCATGACTCAGGCCCTCAAAATTGAGAAGTTCTTAAATCATCAGACAAAAGAATAACAAATCACTTCCCTCACCCCATCTATCTTGATTTTTCTGGGGTGAAGTTGACCACCCCTAACTTGTGTGGGTGAATTTTTCACATTTAAAAAGTCAACCATAAATATTCAAAAATGTGAGACTCTCCATTAGCTATTTGGAGAGACCTCTCTAGTCCTCGCTACTATCCTCTTCTTTCCTCTGTGTGTCACAAGTCAATATCCATATTGCTCAGCCATCTAACTGCTACACCACTGATGGTAGCAAGTTGAAGTGCTGAAGTTGAAGTTGAAGACCAACAATTACTTTTTGTAGCGTGATAACCATTCCAAGTCCCTGTTCAGACCCAGTTTGATTGTGTCAAGTTTGCAAATGAGCTCCAGCTCTGCAGTTTCACCCTGGAGTCTGCTTTTGAAGGTTTTTTTGCAGGAGTATGGCAACTTTCAAATCTGCTACTGAGAGTCCAGGGAGATTGAAGTGTTCTCCTACCGATTTATGGATGTTACCATTTTTATGTCCATTTTGTGTGCATTTATTCTGTTGTGTAAGGAGAGTCTGGTTTGGCCGATGTACATGGCAGAGGGGCATCGCTGGCACATAACATATATAACATTAGTAGATGTGCAGGTGAATGAGTTCCTGATTGTGTAGCTGATGTTATTGGGAACTGTGATGGTATCACTAGAGTCGATGTGCGGGCAGAGTTGGCAACGGCGTTTGTTGCAGGGATAGGTACCCAGGTTAGTGTTTTTGTAATATGGTGTCCAGTTACTGCTAAGTATTTGCTTCATGTTGGGGGTTATCTGTAAGCAAGAAGATGCCTGCCTCCCAGGGCTTGGGAGAGTGTGGGATCATCTTCCAGAATACGTTATAGATCTTCGATGATGTGTTGGAGGGATTTCAGCTGGGGGCTGTAGGTGGTGGCCAGTGGTGTTCTGTTGTTTTCTTTGCTGGGTCTGTCCTGTAGAAGGTGACTTCTGGGTACCCTTCTGGCTCAGTCGATCTGTTTTCTCACTTCCCCAGGTGGGTACTGTAGCTTTAGGAATGTTTGGTAAAGATCCTGTAGGTGTTTGTCTCTGTCTGAGGGATAGGAGCAAATCCGGTGTATCGCAAGACTTGGCTGTAGACAATGGAGCATGTAATATGTTCAGGGTGGAAGCTGGAGGCATGTAGGTATGTATTGCGGTCAGTTGGTTTTCAGAATAGAATGGTGTTAATATGTCTATCCCTTATTTGTACTGTGGTGTTCAAGAAGTAGATTTCTTATGTGGACTGATCCAGGCTGAGGTTGATGGTGGGGTACAAGTTGTTGAAGTCCCGGTGGAATTCTTCAGGGGACTTTTTCCTGGGGGTCCAAATGATGAAAATGTCATCGATGTAGCGTAGGTAAAAGAGCGGTACTTGTGCATCTTTAGGGAGTTTCTTACATAGATGTTAAAGTTTCTTTTGGTATTCTTCAGTGGGATCATAGGGTAGTGGCTGGTAGAATGTGGTGTTACAGAGTTGTCTGGCGGCCTCCTGTTCATAATCCGACTTATTCATGACGACTACAGCGCCTCCTTTGTCAGCTTCTTTGATTATAATGTCAGAGTTGTTTTGGGGGTTGTGCATAGCATTGCGTTCAGCACGGCTGAGGTTGTGGGCAAGTGATGCTGCTTGTCTACAATCTCAGCTTGTGCAGGTCGGCAAAAACACTCTATGTAAAAGTCTAGTCTGTTGTTTCGGCCATCAAGAGCAGTCCATGCAGAATTCTTCTTCTGGTAGTGTTGATAGGAAGGTATCTGTGAGTTAGTGTGTTGTTCTGTGGTGTGATGGAAATATTCTTTGAATCGGAGACGGCGAAAGTAGGCTTCCAGGTCACCACAGAACCATATCGTGTGTGTGGGGGAGTGATGGGACAGAAAGAGAGTTCCCGAGACAAGACAGACTCTTCTGCTGGGTTAAGTGTGTAGCTGAAAAGATTTACAATATTGCTGGGTGAGTCGGAAGTATCACAGCTGTGGTCCCTTGTGGCCTGTAGGAGCTTAGATAGTTTAATGTCCTTTTTCCTCTGTAGAGAAGCAAAGTGTGTGCTGTAGCTGGTCTGTCTTGTTTTAGTAAGTCAGCCATATTGTTATTGTCAAGGAATCCCCAACTGGTGAGAACTGACATCATGACAGCAGATGAAAGGACCTGGAAAAGTGGAGAGAGAAAGATTTGACTAGTTACATGATGGAGACTTGTGGACATTAATCTGTGTAAACTCATTCACTTTTACGGCAGCTATTCTACTATGCCATTTGACCAGATATCGATATAATGACATCTAACATAAAATGCCATCCCACACTACATGGGATGGTGATAAGTCACAGAAGTATAGTCTGGAACTGCAAGTTGCAAATTGTTTGTGGAATGTGTCTCCAGAAGTAAGACTGCTTGTGCTTCCAGGTTTGTAGCTAGGTGAAGGACATCTTTTGTTTGTTTATTTGGGGGGGAGGGGTTGATTGTTTTTGTTTTGTTTTTGTTGCTAATATCCTCTAGATACTGAAATGCAGCATTTTGAGAACTGAACACAGTGCTAGGGTTTGCAGCACTGGCCTTGAAAATGACTGCACTGGAGGATATCTTTGGGCTGGTTGTCACTTAGAACACGAACCTGTGTTCCACATTTTGTCTACTTTTGTTTTATGCTACTCATGGGGACACAATGAGAAGACTGTAGACATCGTCCCCGCCAATTTCCCTCCTTCTTCTTTCTCCTTGCTATCTCTCTTTTGTCTCATTACCTCTGCCTTCCATTCTTCCGTCCTACTTGCTCTGTTACTCATATACACCCACCATTTCCTTTCTAACATTGCCCTCTATTTTTCTCATTCTGAAATTTTTCCTTCAACTCTTCAATTCCTCTATTTCTCACTCTTACTTCTAACACTACTAATGTGTTGCTTCAGCTTCCCTACTACATTTCCTTGCCCTCACACACCCATTTTTTCCAATCTGACTGTCCATATTCCCCATGTCCTCCAGTTGTCAAGTAACCTGAATCCCCATTGCATAATATCTGCCCTCGATCTCCTGATACCATGAGGGGCCTCTTCTTTCCCCGAAGGCAGCTTGTCTACACACCCAATGGAAATAAATGCAAACTAAACTTCTTCTTGCACAGGTTATGGGAAATGACTACTAATTTAACAGGCCTGTGGCCTCAGTCCCTTTGAGGACAATGTAAGATAGCAGAAGGTTTACCACCTGGCTGATATTTAACCTGCCTGGTTGGCTTTTGCCAGTTGTCAGAAAAGAAATTTAATTTTCTGTGGGTTTTTTTTTTTAATGTTGGTATAATGATTTGCATTAATATCACAATACATTGGGATATCTAATGTTAAAAGTTTCTGTCTAACTAAAGAGCTTCAATGTTCCTACTTCTGCAGTTTAAGTGATAATAGATCACAGCTGTTGAAAAAAGCAGCTGTCTGCCCACCAACATGCAAGCACACCACATGTGTGTGTGTAAGAGAGAGTTTTAGTTGTGAAAGAGTAAAGAGATGTGCAAGACATATTAAATAATGGAAGATCAGGCAGATGATTAAATGATTCTACTATACCCCCCCCCCCCTCATTTCAGGGGGGGATAGAGATGAAGAAAGGCCCTGTGGCAGCAGGAAGCCAGCAGCACCGATTGGCAAGGGGCTGCACATTCTGGTACATTTCGGAAGTGGGATTTGAACCCAAGCCTCCAGAGGAGAGTGCATCCTGAACGAAGCATTCTCGACCGCTCGGCCTCCCCCGCAGTGAGGATTTCTTGAGTTACCTTGGAATTCAGGGTTGGGATTGCAGAGGATTTCCTTTGTAGGATGGGTGCCTTCTTTTTTTTTAACATTTCAAAGTGGCAACCCTAGATGGCAGCCATTTTTATAAACAAGATTCTGCATGAGAAATTATTTTGAGCCAGCCTCTGCTGAAGAATACATTGCAAGCTATAATGAATAGCAAAAAAGACTCTTAATACTGAATGTTTTCTTTCCAAAACCATCCATTACACCAACCTGCTGAAGATTTGTATGTCTGCCAATTTTTTCTGCAGATAACTGTTCTAAAGAAACACAAAATGTTTTAGAAATCTTGATGAATTTCAGGCAGAGATAAACTTCAATCACTTCTCTTTTAAAATGTATTACCCAAAACCAAATAAAAATTCTAAGAGCATGCAATAGGGTATCCACCCCATATAACACTAGAAGGGTTAAGGTGGCAAGGCAGGCCAATTAACTCCACAGACTGCACCTGGAGGAGAAGCTGGGGAGCAAGAAACTAACTGGAAACAGGTTCACCTGTGTAGGAACAGGCAGGGCCTGTATAAAGGTAGGAAGCTGGCAACAGACAGGGGCTTGGGGAGAGGCTGCAGGAAAGCAGGCAGCAGTTGCTTTCCAGGGGAAAAACTGGTTTTTGAAGCTAGTACACTCAGAAGAAGGGAGTTAAGTGTGATGGAAGCAGCAGTGAGGAAAGCCCAGAACTGTTAAGAGTTCCTGGGCTGGAACCCAGAAAAGAGGGCAGGCATGAGTGTGGGCTCCCCTACCAGCCACTAAGGGAGTGGCATCAAGGGGCTGTAAGAGAGAAGGCCATCTAAGGAGAAGGGACCTTGCTACCCTGGAAGTGGGCAAATGCTGAGTGACCTGGCCAGCAGGCTGAGTCATCAAGAAGACACTGTAGTTCCTGGAATGAGACAGGAGGTGCATACCTGTGAAAGAAACAGAATGATGGAGTGCAAGCTATGGAACTGAGTGTCAGTCTCAAGAGCTAATGCCCATAGTGATGAAGAGGAGGTGGCACCAGACCAGTGGTGAATGGTGCACCTAATGAAAGGGCACAAAAATGAATGTTATCAAAATTTTATCCTCAAGATTGCCTACATTATAAATATATACACACTTCATTTTAAACCATCTTCCAAACATATAAGTATGGATTTATACTTCATCATTTTATTAGATTCTTTTAAAATTTCTTAATAACCTTAGATACACAGTAGGTATATCAAGGAGCGAATGTATTTCTACAAGGGATCCTTTTGTGGATATGGGTTAGAGGGGCTGAAACCCACAGACTTTAGAAGAAATGCAGATTTGTCTTTGCATACTCCTTTTGTCCCATAGTGTTCCATCAGTGTGGAAGCAAGTGGAATCTGAGCATCAGACCATAAAAGGGTAAGGCCTATCCCACATGCTGAAGTTTCTCAATCTCCAAGTAGCAGTGGGAGATGCAATCTGGAAGGCTGAAAGGAGGAGAGTGAGAAGGACTCAGGTCTGCTTCTCTGCAAGGAATGTGGAAAGACAACTGCTGATAGGGTAGGTGGAAATCTAGAAATATTCAAAAATCAGACCATGAGCTTCTCCAGAACAGTTAGCAGCAAGCATCACGTAATATCCCATCCATGAATTTTCTTTTGTTTTACACCTTTGTCAGCACAGTTACCACTTAAAATAATATTTTATAAAGCCTTCCTTCCAAGGATGGGCAAAACACCTGACAATTAGCAATTAATTTGACCTCACAGAAACCCTATAAGGGTGCGAAGTATGAAAGACAGATGAGCACAAAGAGGTTAAGTGTCTTGATCAAGATCATAAAGGAAGTCTGTAGCAAAGCTGGATCTAGAATCCTGGATTCCTGACCTTTAGCCCCATGACTCAATTATAGAACTATCCCTCTTCCATGTATGTGTGTCACCACTTACCATATGCATTGATGAGATTTTTTGTATGGCACGAACCATCAAACATTGATCACACAAAGTTTATTAAGGACCATTGTGACAGCCAGAGTCATCACAGTTAATGACATAACACCAGATATTGTGCAGCATAGTTACCAGATCTTGCACAAACCTGCAAATGCATGAATCTTTAGGGCAGCTCTGCCACTAGCACTACATGAGATTTGGGTGTCAATGGAGAATTTGAAGCATGGTGTACTGGGTTATTTTTGTCCATCCTGGCTACATGGCCAAAGAGCGTGCAATCCTGATTTTCAGTACCATAAGTGACTGAAAGAACGCCAGACCTTTGTGAGATTGATATTTTGCAAAGTTAAACTGCTTTATGCTTACATTTGGCAATGACTGCACATATAAACAACAGTCTAATACAATTTCATTTTCTACAGTACCTTCAGTATGACCTTTCACCCGGACCGATTCACAGAATGACAGTGTTAAATAGATGAAACTCACAAAAAATGTGCACACCTTTAATCACATTTTTATGCATCCAATATGCATTGCTGCTTATGCCAAAATCACATTGTTTCCAAAGTTTCTGGGCTTTTGAACCATCTCAGTTATGCTTCTGAGGAATGTGCTAGCCAAAGTGAAGGAATGTGAATGTCTATTTTTTTTAACCCATTGGTTAGTCATTAAAGTTAGATAAACCTTTAAAACAGTGAGGGAAGGTTAAGAGGTTAAATTCAGATAAGCACTCAAAAATCTGTGTGCTTATCTAGATTGTTTTCTATTAGCCTCATGTATCTAAAAAACCTGGATTGGAAATCCCCTGAAAGGACAGCTACGTCTTAAAATGTTCATCCTGACTTTCTCCAATCCCACTGGAAATATTATTATAATTGTCACTGTTTCAGTATTCCTGTACTGTTTCTTCTAGTCTTAGCCTTTACAGTCAGTGCAGATGTACATGAAAATAATTTTGAAAAATTAAATGACTATCAATTTCCCATCTGAGTTTACAATGAAGGTTTGGGCTGATCCTTATTCTTTCTATCAAAACTATTTCATCAGTCTCTAATTATCCACATTGTTAAAATCTGTCTCTCATTTGGATGCTGGTAAAACTTTAGGCTTTAAATTCTTTGTGGGTAAAAAAAATGAAGAATGACTGATTGACTAGACTTGATTTTGGCTTCTATATCAAACTAGAATTTCCACATAAAAATATTAACAAGTCTTTTGTACTTTGATGATTTAGGTGAATGTAATGCCCAGCATTTCCAATTTTTAACGTACATCTATTCTTTTTATTTATGAGATGCATTTTTATAGTTCTTCACTGTGGGTGTATTTATTACACATCTTTTGGAATAAACCTTACACAAAAAGCTAGATATTCACAACCAATGTACATGAGTCCAGTATTGTATATCTTTCAAAAAGTGTTTTCATTCCCTATTTTGACTTTGGTCAACTTGGCTGATACTGCCAAAAAAGAACATTCAGGATGGGAACTTCATGGCATAACTGTCAGTCTCCATTCCTGGTACAGATTTCACACTCCAGAAGCCCTTCAAGTACTCACACTTAGTTTCTGAGTGATGTTCCCCTGAGTTGATCTTATTGGGTCAGGGAGGCCTACACTTTAGGCCCATTACATGTGGTTCTGAAATGAGTTATAAAGGCAGGCAGTTGTACAGGAGTTTTGTGAGCATGTAGACTAGCTAGATTTTCAACATTCATTTGTACCCATCTGCTGGATTAACCTTGAAAGCATGAGGATTTTGTTGTCTATGGTTTCTTATGTTGCTTAAGAAAGCATTATTTTATTGATTTCATTAGGATGAAAGCCTGGGAGGACTTAAACAATGCTTTATTATAGCTGTTTCTGAACACATTCACTCTCTAGCCAAATCATTCCCTTGGATCCATCTCTTTTTCAGGTATCCAGTTCAAATTTTTCATCTGAATTTTCAAGTTTTTATGTACCCTCAGCACCCCTTTGCATCTCTTTTTAGTTTCTCAGGATATCCTTGGTATGCCCTCTGTATGATCTGCTCTTTTTAATGCATGTTCCATTGGTGACTTAATCTGTTGAATTTGACTCCGCCCTCCCCCCATATCCACTGGATAGAACAGACTCACTTTTCTCTTGCAGCAACTATCTAACTTCTCTTTTAAATCCCTTCTAGAAACCACTTTGTTTTCAATTGCTAATCTCTTTTTTGTATTGTCTGCTCTCTCTCAATTAATTTAATGTATTTTATGAGCATTTCTATGATATTCCATAGTATCTGAGACTCCACTTCAGGAAAACATCCTTATTCAAATGCTTAAACATGTGTTATCTTGAATAGTGATGGATTTAAATTGATGTAACTGATATTGTGAATCAGGGCTTCAATACTTCACAAATAATAATTAAAATTAAGGCTTACAATGCCCCTGTATTTGGCTACAGTTGTAATCTCTCTGAAAAAGGGAATTTTTCTTTGTAAAATGCTGTGCAAGTATAAAGGTATAATAATATATAATAACCATAATTTGCCTCAGTCAAACTCAAAACAGCTGATTCTAAATTTCCTATATTCTTCACTTAGAGTATTTTCCTTCTGTATTTGAAAACAATGTGCAATTAATTGTGTTCACAAGAAAAAAAGTTACTTTTCTCTCTGAATGATATGCAATCAATATAGAGCACAATCTCATATTTTAATAATGTTAAATAGTATGCAAATTTACTGTGCATCAAATATATTTCAGTCAGGACTTTCTTAAAGGGATTTAGCCAGTGGGAGGAAAAAAATACAACTTGGCTCGTGATAAATAAATGAGTATAGAGTTCAGTTGCAGATGCCCCTAGTTGAAATAACTCAAAGCCAAGTGAAGTCAATGGGAGTCTTTGCACAGATGTCAATGAGCTTTGCATGAAACCCATACTGTGGAAGTTCAGGATATAGTAATTGATGAACAAAATATTAAATTCAGAGGGTAAAGAAGCATGTCAATTAAAATTTTAGACAGTCTAGAAAAATAAATGAAAATGTGCCATTCTAATATTTGCACTCACAAGTGGGTACTATGTTCTTCCTTTGGATCTCTGTAGCAAGATAGGTGTATTGGCTGCATAGCCTTTACCAACGTCCAAAATATGCAGCTGTTCACTGGTATCGAGGCAAATTTTGACTGTGCTTGGCGACATATTTAGAGTAGGGACTGGTGCCTAGGATATTTTTAACTATATAAAAGAACTCTGGGACTTGGAATGCAGATGCCAAACTTTCCACTCAAGCCATCAACTAAGAAACAAACGAGGCAGGTATATTTCATAGTGTCAGTGAACAACCAACTGCCTCAGTGCAGCCGAATCACAGCAGAGTTCCTCATGCTGTCATTTCTAATTAGGATGACCAGAGAGCAAGTGTGAAAAACCGTGACGGGTTGGGGGATAAGAGGTGTCTAATACAATGCCCAGAGTACTGGGACATCTGATCACCCTACTTCTGAAGCCCACAAAGCTTTTCAGTGTTTAATGTTATTTCCCTGTGCACCTTTCCGTATTGTGCCAAAGGAAGGTAATTAATTCCCAGTGTACCAAATTATGCCTACTGAAGTGCCTTATATACTACTAATCTTTCTTTGGTACAGAAATTGTAAAAGGAAAATAAGTTTTCCAAGGAAAAAACAGCAGACATGGTAGCAAGCCTTCAAATTTGCCAATAACCTCGAATGCCACAGGCACTTTTAAAATTGGAAAATTGGATCTGATTTGCACTGTTATAATAAATGTGGTGGGCAAGATGTCTTTGGTTGTTGGCCTTTTTGTTTTTAAAGAATGAATTGCAATAAAGCATGCATGTATGTTAGAGACAGGTGAAATTATTCAAGGATATCACACCTTCAATCAGACATTAGTGCCATCATGTTACAATGGTCATCATGTCAACATGAGTGATTGACTATAGCCCTGCACAAAGCTAGAGTAAACAGGCTTTTTGTAGGGGAAATCTTCAGAAACAGGGAGCTGACAAAATCTTTCCCATCACCAAGCTATCAAGCAGCCTCACAAGTATTCCCAGTGCAGTCCCTTTACCTTCTCTATATAAAGATGGGAATATTGGCAGATGGATCCTATATTCACACATCCACTGGCTGTATACCTGATACTTTCTCCAGTAGCACCAATGTCCCTTTCTATGGCTATGTCTACACTGGCAAGTTAGTTCAAATTAAGGAAGCTTAATTCAAACTAACTTAAGCCTTGGCTACACTAGGTTTTCATTAATTCGATTAAGGGCTTCCTTAATTCGAACTACTCAATTCGCTTATACTTGTTGAAGTAAGGGTTAATTCGAACTAGTTAGGTCGAATTATCCTAATGTGGCCATGTTAGTTCGAACTAAGCGCTTAGTTTGAACTAACCGGCCCATGAAGCTTAGTTTGAACTACAGGCCCATGCATGGCACTTGCTTAGTTCGAACTAAAATTTGCTAGCTTGAATTAAGTTAATTCAAACTAACTAAAATTAGTTTGAATTAGTTAGTTCGAACTAACTAATTTGAACTAACTTTGGTAAGTGTAGACATAGCCTATGTTATAATAAACCACTCTCCTCCTACCCCCAGCCCCCCAAGAAATACTCCAACAGAGGCTTATTGCATTTTGCACCATGGCCACATCCATAATTTTCCATGGTCTTTACTTGAATCACAAGGTTTGGCCGAAAGGAAACTCCATTAAGCTGGCCAAGAAATCTATTTAAACATTTTGTTTTCAAAATACAAATTTCAGAAATGGATTCATGAACCAGCTGGATTTTCTGAGTTGAAAGAAATTGAGCCTTTACTAGGTGCCAACATTTATAGCCCTATCACTCTAGAATAAAAAGGCTTGTTCCTAAGCAATTGGGTCAGAGATGTAACAGAGTGAGTCCTTCTCCCTCATTCTATCAGATCTCACAAAATCATTTTTCTTAAAATCACATGCTGGTTGGGTTTTGGTATTGACTTAAAAATAGAGTCAACATCTGGGAAATAACTAGATCTACATCATAGTGGGAATTTATATTTTGCAATATATTTTTCAGAGTTCAGAATGAACTGTTGATGCAATGATGTCCATTACATTTTTGCCTTTGCTGAACATTTTTTTACCTTAACTAATTTAAGCAACCCCAAAGAGCATATTTTAATCTGAATGCATAAATATTTGATGAAAGCCTATTTTATATTCATATATTTAATTGGAATATTTGACATGCACTCTTGATTGCACAAGGCAAGGAAATGAAACCATATCAAATGATTTAGAGATCTAACCATCACAACACATTTCATACTTTGAATTCTTACAATGAATTGTTTGCAAGATAATTTTTTTAAAAAAATACAGGAAGAAATTCATGAATAATTTTTCATTACTACCTTCAACAGTTCATGATTTGCCTCAACCAAGAAGAAAGTGCTTTACTTCAGGTATCTAAGATAGATTTTTTTTTTTTTAATCTTTGCAATATAAGAACAACTAAAAGAATTGACACAAATAGAGCTAAGGAAGGGATGAAGGTGAGAATGACATGATTGCATAGTCACATGGAAGGCTACATTTATTCATAGGGTAATAATTACTTGTTTAGATTTGAATAAATAAGTTATGAGAAGAAGGCCTACTAGGAAGCCAGGGATGAAGCATGGCAGATTGGGTCAAACAAGGAGTTCTTGACTGGAAACAGAAGGAAGTAGGCATCCAAACAAAATACCTAAAGTCAGTTGCAAGGAAAAGACTTGGGTAGCAAAATACAGTGTAATTTAATATTGGCTAAAGGGGTTAAAGAAATGATTCCCAAATTTTTTGGTTGTGCCCCTAGTATCCCTAATGTAATCTGCCCATGCCCCCCTTGGAGCTGTGGTCAGGGCCACGTCACGACCAGGAACAGGATCTGAAAATGGGATTAGGGCTAAGCCAGAGGCCAATGCGAGGGTCAGAGCAGAGGACAGAGCAGGGCTGGGTGGTTCTTTCGCGCCCCCCCCCCCCCCCATGGGGACTGGACCAGGTCCTGCTGCTTCCCTCTTGGAAGTTCCTCCTAGTTTGGGAATAGCTGGGCTAAAAGGTATTGTGGTATTACTAACAAGGAATCTGGTGGCACTTTTAAAGACTAACAAATTTATTTATCGCATGAGTTTTTGTGGGAGAAAATCCCACTTCATCAGATATTAGACTAAGACGTCTACCCTTTCGGAACTTGTGGTCTTACTGTGGCTTTATGAGAATGAATCAGATCTCCAGGCTTTGAGAACTGACACTTGAAGGAGGCAGCTGGTTTTTGGTTAGACTGATAGATTGACCTGAGTTAAGACGGTCTGTATATATGTTAACTATATATTTAATAAAGACTGCTGTTAAATTACTAGCAACTAATGATTACTAAGACTAGTGGATTACTTGAATAATCAACTGTGGTATAAGAATACCTATCTGTCGTAACAAACAAAGGAAAAACCCAATTTGTCACATAGTATAATAAGTCGATGGCTCTTAGGGAGTTACCTGAATTGTCTTTTCCCATCTGAAGTGTTTTATTACAGAATTTCATATTATGGTGTTCATTCTTTCTTTTTGTATTAATGGCTGAAATACTAAACTGCTTATTATTAAAGTTCTTAAGAATAAAAATAAAGAATGGGCACCATTTTGTGTCAGCATTTTGTGATTAAAACCCTTCAGAGTGCAGAAGTGAACGTAGGTTGGTTAAGCCCCCAAAATGCCTTTTTGTTGCTAGAACTGAAACCGCACAACATTCTTGGAAACAGCTACTTTTTTTGTGTTGCTATTCACACTAGTGTTCCTCCAAACCAATTTATCATAGGTAGTGAGAATGTTATGTGTAAAAACCTCTGAAGCAATAGAAATGGCCAGATTTCAGTAGGCTTTAGAAAACAACCATCAAACTGTGGGGTGATGTGGTTGAGTAGTGATGTAAACACTAAAGCTATGTCTACACTTGCTAAAATTAGTTTGAATTAGTTAGTTCAAACTAACTAATTCAAACTAATTTTAGTTCGAATTAGCTTAATTCAAACTAGAAAAAGTTAGTTCGAACTAAGCAAGAGCCATGAATGGCACTTGCTTAGTTCGAATTAGCGATCCCCATTCATTTCAATGGCCGGTTAGTTCAAACTAAGAAATTAGTTTGAATTAACATGGCCACATTGGCTAATTCAAACTAGTTAGTTCAAATTAACCCTTTAGTTCGAATACCCTATTCGAACTTATTAGTTCAAATTAAGGAAGCCCTTAATTCGAACTAACCAAAGCCTAGTGTAGCCATGGCTTTAGTTAGTTCGAATTAAGTCTCCTTAATTTGAACTAACTTGCCAGTGTAGACATAGCCTAACAGTGGTTTGCTGACAGAATAAGACACTGCAGTAGCTGCTTCTATTTTCTTATTATTCTTCCTTTGTGAAGGCCGATTTTCATAAAGGACAAGTGGACTGGAATAAGAAAGAACCAGCAGCTCTTTCTTGCAGAAAAATATCTCAGTGCAGAAAAAAATCTCAGTGCCTATCCCCATACTAGTTTGTCAATCTATTCTGCTAAATGATGATGCTAGCCATTCTAATGATCAGGACAGTCATTCTTGCTCAGCCTGAACTTCATTGTTATAATTTGGTGTAAAAGTTCTTGAGCTTGTCCCAGATCCAGGCATACAGATTCTGTTTTGTTGTGGACCTGAGACATCAGTATACTAATTAGATATGAGCATCATGGCAACCAAAGAGATTCACAGAAACTGGAAGGGACCATGAGAGGTCATTTAGTCCAGTCTCCTGCACTCATGGCAGGACCAAGTACCCTCTTAAACCATTCCTGACAGGTGCTTGTCTAACCTGATCTTTAAAACTTCCAATGATGGAAATTCCATGAACTGCCTAGGCAACTTATTCCAGTGGTTAATCATCCTGACAGTTAGGATTTTTTTCCTAATGTCCAACCTAAATCTCCTTTGCCATAATTTAAGCCCATTGCTTTTTGTCCTATCATGGGCAATTAAGGAGAACAGTTTTTCTCCCTCCTCCTCGTGACAACCTTTAGGTACTTGAAAACTGTTATCATGCCCCCTCTGTCTCCTCTTTTCCAGACTAAACAAACCCAGCTCTTTCAATCTTTCATCATAAGTCAAATGTTCCTTGCCTTTAATCATTTGTGTTGCTCTTCTCTGGACTTTCTCCAATTTCTCCACATCTCTCCTGAAATGAGGCACCCAGGACTGGACGTAATACTCCAGCTGAGGCCTAATCAGAGCAGAGTAGAGTGAAAGAATTATTTCTTGTGTCTTACTTAAAATACTCCTGTTAATACATCCCAGATGCTGTTTGCTTTTTTTGCAACAATGTTACACTGTTGACTCATATTTAGCTTGTGGTCCACTATGACACCCAAATCCCTTTCTGGAGTACTCCTTCCTAAGCAGTCATTGCCAATTTTGTACATGTGAAATGGATTGTTCTTTCCTAAGTGGAGTACTTTGCACTTGTCTTTATTGAATTTCATTCTATTTACCTCAGGCCATTTCCCCAGTTTAATCCAAATCATTTTGAATTGTGATCCTAACCTCCAAAGCACTTGTAACCCCTCCCAGCTTGGTATCATTGGCAAACTTTATAAGTGTACTCTCTATGCCATCATCTAAATCACTGATGAAAATATTGAACAGAACCAGACCCAGAACCGATCCCTGCCATACCCCGCTCATTATGCCCTTCCAGCATGACTGTGAACCATTGATAACTACTCTCTGGGAGTGGTTATCCAACCAGTTTTGCACCCATCTTATTGTAGCTCCATCCAGGTTGTACTTCCCTAGTTTGTTAATGAGAAGGTGATGCGAGGCCTTATTAGAAGCCTTACTAAAGTCTAGATATACATCTACCGCTTCCCCTCTATCCACAAGGCTTGTTACCCCATCATAGAAAGGTATCAGGTTGGTTTGACGTGATTTGTTCTTGACAAATCCATTTTGACTATCACTTAACACCTTATTTTCTTCTAGGATGGAAACCTGGACAAGTCAGTCATGTTTACTTTATTCAGCACATGAAGATCTATGAGGGATCTATGAGGGAAGCCAGGCACTGAGGATGCCATAAAATGTCATAAAAAAACTCAAGTAACCAACCCAACCCCATTGGCTAATTGCTCAGTAGTTAGTGTCCCACATGTTAGGCAAGTGCCCAATGTGCAAGTCCTGCTCTTTCTGATTTGAACCTGGATTTCCCACATTCTCACAAACCAATGGCCTGTTAGCTGAGGTAGGTTGAGTCTTTCTCTCTCTTGTTTTGACCAGAAACCTTCCTGACTCTCAAAGACCAAGGCATGGATGACCTTGGTCTTTGATAGTCTACTGGTCATAGCACTGAGTCTATTGTGGTTATTGGACCTACAAAGTTACCCAAAGATCAGTCATAAAAAGTATCTGAAAGTTCATAAGATGTTACAATAACCATGAAAAATAGGTAAAGTTGTTCAACACTGAGTGTTATAAACAGGTGTAAGAGCACAAGACAGAGAAACTGGATTAGTCTAAACCAAAAAGATTACACTTGTATAATCCAAGGACTGTTGAAATTATAATTGTTAAAAACAGATGTGGAGAAGGTAATGAAGCAAACTTGATATAATGGATATTAGGCATAATTGGTGGCCCGGAGGGAGGGGGGGACACAAGGAAGATGGATTATGCCAGCCACTTTTCCCCTTTTTGGGTTCCTTCAAAAAAAAGTTAAACTATCAATTATTTCCATCATCTTCCTTCCCACCTAGCATCAGAGCATGTCTTGTCTCATCTCATCTTTCCTGACCCCAAGAAATTAAGGTACTTACGTTCCTATGTTGCAGTTCCTTCCCTTATTATTTTCTGCCTCACTGTTTCTTTCCTCCTATCCTGTCTCAGTCTCTCTTGGCTTTTCATCAAATCCTAAAGTCAATCATTAATCCAAATCTGCTTTGTCTAAGGAGAAAAGATCCAACTAGATGACAGTCCTGACTGGATCATAAGTCACCAGGGGCCAAGCAGGAGGTATCATGGTTGACTTGCCAGCCAAAACAGCCATTCTTAGCTAACCAGTAATCCAGTGTTCCAAAAACATCAACAAGAACCACATCACCATTTGTTTTCTATCCCATCACTCCTCCATCTCGTGTCTGTTTCTTCAGCATAGGGTACGTGAACACTCTTCACATCAAGACTGAGTAAAATTAACCTTTTCCTTTTCATTAAAAAAGGTTGCTTTGGTATTTTGACTCCAAAAGGACAGAGACTTTAATAAGATCTGAGTAAGTTTGTTTTGCATAGTCACTCAACCACAGTTTCAGTATAAATTCTTGTTTTAATTTCTTGTTCTTTCTTCTGTTAATCCATAAATTTTCCATTTGAATGAAGGTGTTGGAGTGTTTGCCAAGTAACTGAGTAAAGCCAATGGCTCTGTTTAAACATAATGCCAAACCCATCTATTACTGATTAATGTTAGACACTGAAAGGGTTTAACTCTTTGGGGCTCTTATGATTAATATCCATACAACAGGGGGCCAGGCCCAGTAGTCAAAGCTGGAGTCAGGAGCCAAGCAGAACTGGAACAGAGGTCATCACAAGACAGGCATAGGAGCAATCCCAGCTGCGGGGCATAAGCATAAGCCTATTGCTATTTTTGGTCTTAAATCATGTCTGCTGGTTCCTCCAGTCAACTGGGTGGCATGGCCTATCAGAGGATTTCACTGCAAGTCAGCTGTGTCAAGTGTGAATCCTCTAATGCTCACTAGAGAGGAGGAGCTAGCTGGTCCCAGGCTTAGCTGTAAGCCTTAATTCCTGATTTTGACAAAAGTTTAATTTACACAGACACTTTCTCACAAAAAGTTGGATCCAATGAATTGGCATTTTCTTTAGAAAAAACATTATGATAAAAATTTCCCAACCAGTTCTAATATTCATATCTATAGTTACTTATACATCCACATCTATATTTCTATAGATGGATTTCTTTACAACCAGGGCTTCACCTGCTCTTTTTAGAATCAGAAGACTAGCTGGTGGGATGTGGGTATGAGGAAGACATTATTGTCTTGATGTCCTTCCAGGATGTCAGACCCAGGGTCTGCAAAACCAATTGCTTGAAAACCTAGTGAAAACAAAGCTAAGGTACTGAGGGAACCCTGCAAAGGAGCTTGCACACAATGCAGAGTGAAGGAAAATGAACTCTCAACGCTGGAATCTCTCCTACAAAACCAGCATCCAACACATTCTTCCACCTGGCTGAACTTCACAAAAAAGAGAAAATCCATCTACAACACACACTTTATTTTCCTACGGAAGAAAAAAGACACCAAACCGTCTAGCTCCCATTCTGTAAGTTTCCCATCTTCAAAGCGTTTGACAAGGTGGGATTTTCTCCCACGAAAGCTCATGAGATAAATAAATCTGTTAGTCTTTAAAAGTGCCACAGGACTCTATTGTTTTTCTATAACGATATGTAAACAATAAGTCGAAGGTAGAACTGCACTCTGCAGCTTAAATATTTGGTGTAAGAAGGTAAACAGGGAAGGTGATATTCTTTGTCATTCATCTACTATGTTTGCTTTGGAGCCAATGACTTCAAAAGGCCTATGGGCTGTCATGAAAGACACAGAACTGATTGTTTGCATTGTTTTGTTTCTACCACCAGCTGATGTTTTCAGGTAGAATTGGAGGGAATTTCATACAGTAGGATGCCTTTTCCCTCTAAATTCAGCACAGTCTGTCCTGCAATAGCCTTGGGAAAGAAATTAAGCTTGGCTGTGTACTATGTTACTATGTTTTTAATAGCAGTCGTATGTCTAGGCCTCATAAAGGCCTGCATTTCTATACCACACAGCAAGGACCAGCACATAAGAAATCAAGAATTCACAGAGATATGTGTAACCAAACTGGCAGAGAGCTTGAGCAAAAGCTTGGAGGCCAAAGCTTGGAAGCTGGTGGACAAAATGTAAAGTATTTTCAGCTATCATCAGACTGAAAGGAAAGAAATTGGAGCTTACAGTTGTTCTTTGCAAGCACAGAACAAACTGATGATTGAAAAATATGGCAACTTATCTTTTTACATTAATTTTTAGTTCTTCAAGGTGGGAGCCAGCAACCCAAATGGAGTGCTATTTGACAAAATATGTATTAGTTCTTATTCTTCAGAGACGACTGAAGTATCATAATAAAAGTTTTGCACACAAAATCGCACATCCAGATTAGGATAGAAATGTATGTATCATATTCACTCAAACAATTAACCGATACACATGTAAAAAAAGATGCATCAGTGCTCAACATGTGCTCAACCAAGAGCCAGAAAAAACATGTTCATGCCAGTGTGAAGTGCAGTTCAAAGAGCTGGAAAATTCAAAAGACTGTGCCTAAAAGTTTCCACTATTGTTTTAACTAAAAATACTTTCATTTAAAGTAGGGGTATACCTTTTATAAGGTAGATCATTCCATTTGTTCTTTTGATTTAAGGAGATAAACTTAAAGGTCATATTCTTCTACGTACCATTAAGCTGTAAAAGACTCTATTTAAGAAAAAAAACCTATTTGACTGATCTCTTCTTATGAGTTTAACAGTCTTTCCTTAAAACGTTAAATATGTAACCACTCCTCATTATTATTATTATTATGTTTCTCAAGTGTGTTAGATCATCAAAGGAGCAGTGTGATTTCTAAATTAGTGAGAAGTCTTCATTGGTTTCAGAAAAGCAAACATACTGTGAAAGTCTAAATCTAACCATCTCCTTACCACAGACAAATTTAGAGAAATTTTCAATGTGTTTTAATGGCACAACCCTCATTAATGTCTGTTAGAGTCATACAATAAAACAGAACACCTTTGCAAATTTCCCCTTTAAAGTCTGTTGATTCTAATGTACACAAAATCTAAAAAATAGGATCCTTCAGTTTCTCTCGCACACATACACATATACACGCAAATCATGGCTCTACTCAGTTTTTTGGGGGAAATATCCAGATTTAGTGGGAAAATAGCCTGCTATGTCATATATGCACATGTTCCATGTACATACCATACTGACTTCCAAGGATTTCAGAAAAATGTACTTGCTTTGTTTACATAGTTAAACACTCACTATATTACAGATGAGGTACATCAATACTTCTGGACACAGGTGTAGTTTTGGAGGTCTGCTTATGGAGTGTATGTTTTCTTGTCCACAGCAATAGCTCTTTCAAAGAGGACAAAACTGTGTTTTTCATGGCATTCCTGGAAGTATCTCTTCCGGCAACAATCGTAATACTGGGTTGGGATGGTGTTAGTGTTGGAAAAACAGATGGACTTGGCACTCTGATGATGCCAATGGAAGACTTAGTGGAGGAAACCTAAAAAGACATTGCAGGATAGCAGTTCCCATGTATTTTGACTTTGGTGTTGCCAAACTTCAAATCAAGTATAACTTCCTCTGGTTATTAGAAAGAAAGAAAAGCTAGAATTGTGTTATAAGCAATTAAAACAAAATAAAGGGGACTTACCTTGTTTTCATGCATGTAATGTGTATATTTGAATGTATTTGCTTGTTTATATGAAAGTACATGCAAATTTATGTGGTGTGAGTGTGGGTGCAAAAGGATAACTCTTTATCAGAATTATAGACTAAGTATAATGGAAATCACTAGCTTTGCACAGTGTTTTTATATTTAAACTACTTGTTTATCCCATTTCATTATAAAACTGCAAGATAAATCCACTGCAGGGAAATTTACTTTAAATATTGGCCTAGTATAACTGATACGAACACCTAGTCAATGTGTAAAGCACTGTTTTGCTGAACTTTCATTTCAGCACTAACTGCAAGTAAGATTACATCTATGAGAAACAAGATTTGAAATAAACCCAAAAGCAATTAATTGCTGTAAACAGAACAAAACAAGTTCCAAAACTCTGTGCTGTAAATAGCTAAATAACAAGCTGTGCCGAGTTAAGTAAACATAGAAATATTTGAACTCCATTCTTTCCACATTTCCTTTAAATCCAAACTCCAAATGGAACTTGAAACTTAAAAAAAAGAAACTATTTTACAGCATTTTACTGTTGGAAGGTGGTCAAGAGGATGTAGCCTAGCCTTAACAGGCTAAGACTGGCACCTGAGGTTAGACCTTCAAAGAACAAACCATTGGCAACAACGGCTAGAAGACAAAAGTTAAATGTCTGGTGTAGGGCTTTGGATTATAATGATTTAATAAGTATTTTATGTCCAAAAGGAAAGAGAAAAAATTAAAAAGCGTGCTTAGTGGACTCTTTCACATCCCTGGTATTTTTGCTCCAAATCTTTATTTGCTTTCTTCTTCTTCTTCTTCTTCTTCTTCTTCTTCTTCTTCTTCTTCTTC
>ML685756.1:15009876-15024266 GCA_007922175.1 Pelusios castaneus | reverse complement strand
TCTTCTTCTTCTTCTTCTTCTTCTTCTTCTTCTTCTTCTTCTTCTTCCACCCTTCAATAAATAAATAGGAATGTTTCCTGACTTGGAACTTCCTTGAAAAATCTGTGCTGCTCTTTTTTCTGTCATCTTTTTTTTTTTTAATTTCTTGTGACCTCTGAGAATATTAATTGTACATTTCCTTGGTTTTGACAGTTTTCTGTAGCATATGTTTGCTGCTGGATAGAAGATAGATGACCAGGAAGCTCTGAGTCAAAAGTGAATTAATTAAGAATGTCTCAAGTGCTCTGGAAACACAAAATGAGCATCCTGAACTATATTAGTTGGTTGTCCCAAAGATCTAATTGTCAGGTTATAGGTTCCTGTTTTCTTACAGGGCTGACTAGGGCTACAAGTCTGTTGTGGCTCTCTTCTTTTCAGATTCTCAGAAAAACAGCCATCACACTTCACTTCTCTGCAAGTCCATCTTACCAGTTCTCTGGCAAGTGGTAGCTTCTCCTTGGCCTATGCTATTTGCTGTTGTCTTGGTTTCCTAATTTCCTATAGAACATGCCCATGGCAGGAGAATAGCAGCTCCTCCTTCAGGTCAAACCCTCAAGTGGGATTTGTCCTGTGATGGGTGACAGGTTTTGCAGGATCCCTGAACTAGTGCTGATTGAAAGAGAGTGGGCAATATCCTTGAGGTAAAGGCAAGGCTCTTGATGAGAAGGATAGAGGCTTGGATTTGTCCTGTCCCTTAGCTCAAGTCCAGCATGGGGCTGGTCTTTGGTGAAAAGGACTGTCAGGGTAGGATGACGGCACAGATATTTCATCCCTTTCCCCAATGTTCTCTTCCTCTTTCATCACCTCAGGTGAAACCATCTATGGCTAGATGGAATGCTGGAAGTCCTAGGCTTTAAAAGGCTGAGCGGTGGTGAGGAAGAAGAGGTGCTTGTAGAAAAGGACCCTGGCCTTCCTCTGAGCCAGGGCCAGAGGATAGGCCTGAACGCCCCCTCTGGCCAGACAGTCGTACTACAGACCTGCAGCCCCGGAAGTGGAGGGGCGGGGCCCAGGCAGGAAGGGGCGGTATAAAAGCCAAGCCAGACAGCTCAGTAAGGGGGACGCAGCCGTGGAGGCAGGACGTGCTGCCTGAGAGGCCACGGACTAGGCCAGGTCGGGCCTTGACGGAAGGGCGGCTACAGGGACCCCGGGCAGCGGGGCAATACGACCCACCCAGCCTACCGGGCCCCAGCGACTGGGAGGGGATTCCTGAACCTAAGGCCTGGAGAAAGCCTGCCTGGCTCCCCCGGGAACACAGTGTGGAGCCCCTCTCTCTGGAGGAACCTGACCAGCCGCTGATCCCCTGTGACCTGGAGGAACTCCCCTCGGCTGAAGACCCCGAGGAACAGGCACCCGCTGTTGGGCCCTACGACCTCGAGGAGCTACCCTCTGCTGAGGAGTCACCGGAGTTCCTGGACCTCCTGCCAATGGACACCGAGGGGCTGGTTGGGATCGCCCGAGTAACCTACCCTGCAGACTCAGAGGAAGACTCGGTGGATACAGGTACCCCAAACCCCAGGGTGGGAGGAAGAAGCCCAGGGGCGGTTGACTACCGTCTAGTGAGTGGCGGAACCACCAAGGGTCAGCGCGTTTCGGCAGGAGCCCCGCTGACCACAGTGGCAGACGCCTCTGCCACTGAATAGGGCCCTGGGCTGGGACGCAGTGGAGTGGGTGGGCCTGCGTCCCCCTCCCTCACCCCTTTTCCCTAACCACCCGTAGCATTCAAACCCCTAGGAACCCAATACAGAGGTTTGTGTGTTGTGCCTGCCCTGCCCCGCCTGGGGCCAGGGCAACTGACTTTTGTACTTTACCTGCCCCGCCCTGCCTGAGGGCCGGGGGTAACTGACTCTGTACTTTGCCTGCCCCGCCCCACCTGAGGGCCGGGGGCGACTGACTCTTGTACTTTACCTGTCCCGCCCTGCCGGAGGGCCGGGGCAACTGACTTTGTACTGGTGTCTGCCCCGCCCCGCCTGAGGGCCGGGGGCAACTGACTCTGGTACTTTACCTACCCCGCCCTGCCTGAGGGCCGGGGGCAACTGACTTTGTACTTTGTGCCTGCTCCGTCCTGCCTGAGGGCTGGGGGCAACTGACTCTGTACTTTGCCTGTCCCGCCCTGCCTGAGGGCCGGGGGCAACTAACTCTGTACTGTGCGTCTCGCCCGGCCTGAGGGCCGGGTCAACTGACTGTGCAAAAAGGGGCACCCCGACATTGCTAATTCCCCTAAGGCACCAGAAGGGGGCGCCCGCCCGTGACCTGGGACATTCACAGTGCTGTACTTGGCTTGATGTTCTTGTGGGCAAGGAAAAAGTGAGAGTACTGTCCAAATTATCTCTGCAAAGTACAGCAACGTTGAGAAGATCTTACCCCAGTTCTTCAGCTAGGCTCTGTCTGGCAAAGCAAAAGGAAGGATGGAAGGTCTTTGAGCCAGCTGATTCTGTCTGTCTCCAGAATCAGATAGCTCCCATGCATCATAGTGGTTGAGTCTGTGAGAGCATGTTCTCACAATGCCAAGGCACATTGGAAGGACAAGGAGGATTGAGAGTTGGATAAAGGAGGGGAAATAGTAGCTGCTGTAGGCAGGAATGCTCTCTTTAAAAGAAAAAAATAATTCAAATGCTAAGTTTTTTCCACTTCAGGATCATGATAATGTATCAGCTTCTCACATTATTAGAATGGCCAAGAGCACTGCAGAATGCCTGTGTTTGATCCAGCCCCTTCTGATAAGAGACATCCCCTGTCTAATCTCCATTTTTTCAACATTAAGTATCTGCTTGACCAGCTCCAGGGCAACAATTAGCTAAAGGGTGGGATTTTCAGATGATCTTGAGGGAGTTAAGTGCTCAACTCCCACTGAAAATGGATTAGGGTTAGAATTTGAGTTAGAATTAGAATTCTATTAAGTCCTTCTGGAAACTTCATTTAAACTGTACAGAGGATTCTAAGTAGTATGTGGAATGCATAGCACCATTATGGCATGTGACTGGTCTCCAAGGCAACTCCTGGCAGTTTTATTGGTCTACAAAAAGAAGAATTTTCTTTTTTGTTGGTCCACAAAAAAACAGGGTTGTTCCTGTGTATTTCCCTTCACCTGCCTCCATGACTGTCATAGGGTAAACACAGCTGTCCATGGACGTCTCCTTGTAAGTCCAATGCACATTTGGTCCATATGTCAAAAGATTACTTCTACTGTGAATTATCCAAGGAATTTGGAAAGAAAGTAGTTTTGCTATATCCTCAAATGCCACCCCAGCAAGTTATCTCTGACGATCTTCCAGACTGACAATTAGGCTGCAAATTACTAGATGGTAAATTAACATAAAACTGTGTACAACAATGGGGAAGATCCCTTTTCCTTCCTCCCCACACCTTGATGCAAAAGCGAACTTTGATTACCAAACCTGAATTATCAGGGAAGTTATGCATAAATGAATTCAAAGCATATACCCTACTAAAAATCCTATCTCATGTGCTCAAGAAAATATTCATTGGCAGCCAGATGCCCAATACTTATCCTAAGCCAAGAACTTACTTGAAAATTTCTAGGCAAAAACAACTGTGCTTAGTTCTGGGAATGTCTGCTTACATGGTACAATGTTGAAAACTCTTGTCCAGGTAACCATGCTGATTCTTCCTGAATTATCTGATGTATGTCTTAATTAAAATGTATTATGAAGACTGCAATCCTTAACTAGCAAATGAAGTTCTTTCTTTCTTTCTTTCTTTCTTTCTTTCTTTCTTTCTTTCTTTGAGAGTCCAGAGAATGTGTATTTTTCCTGGAGGTTCTCTATTGCAAGATACTACAGAGTTGTCTCTTGTTGCCACTATTGTACTATTCAAATGGGGATGAGAGTCCATTAGGAGGACTGGTAACGGGATATGGGCTAAGATGCCTTCAGCAGGTTGAAGACAACTCTATTTTATCTGACCCTTCTGGTGAGGTTGAATGACTTATATGAGACTGATCTTGGATCAGTGTGAGATGGCTGAAGCACAGTCTAGATTACGTGCATTTAATATTGATAGTCTAGAGAAGAACAGCAACAAGAAATGGCAGAGATCAGCCACTTTAGCAGATGAAGTATGCCTCCTAATTGGAATTTCTGTCAGTGTAATATGTCCTGAATGTTGTTATATGATTGGGGTCATTCAGAAAACTTAAATCAGTGCAAACTGAGCCTATTCTAGGGTGGTAATTTTCACCTGTAAAGCCATAAATGGTTTACAGCTGTCAAACTGCAGTACCACTGACTGATACTGATGGAGTTGTGATCAACAGAGAGGTAAGATTAAAAGCCCTTCATCTGTAAAAGCAGGCACTGCCTACATAGCATTCTGTATGATTGGTCTCTGGCTTAGAAAGTTCACTCACATCTTGGTCTGACAGAGAATGAATTTTTTGACATTTGAGGTGTGCTACAAAGTTCATATATTTTCCCAGTTTTGATGGGCGGAACAGGTAAACTGAGAAATACCAGGGCCAGATAAGCCTGCTAATGCTTTTGGTTGTTATTTGGGAGAGGGTAT
Organism: Pelusios castaneus; assembly: GCA_007922175.1. Lineage (NCBI taxonomy): Eukaryota > Metazoa > Chordata > Testudines > Pelomedusidae > Pelusios > Pelusios castaneus. Next base: position 15,019,706 of record ML685756.1, on the reverse strand, counting down.
TCTAATGCAGTGTTTCCCAACCAGTGTGCCAGGGCACACAGGTGTGCCGTCAGGCCTGAGCAGGTGTGCCACAGAATATTTTGAAAAACTACTCAAAGAGTTCTGGATTGGCTCATTGGCTCATGAATATTCATGAGTTCATTTGGAAACTGTATGGTGGTGTGCCTCAAAATATTTAAAGGTATCAAGGTGTGCCATGGCAGAGAAAGGCTGGGAACCACTGTTATACTGAGCCATAGCCTTACATTTAATACTTCTATCTCTAGCTGTATTTAATTTTTTCTAAAGATACTTAAAACTTGGCATAAATGTGAATAAATAAATACATATGTGGTGGTGATATCCAAGTAATGAACTGCACTTCTATTACACCTTTAGTCAATTAACCATATACCTTTTACCATCTCCATTCCAGTACTCTCTTTATAGACTCTAAGGTCCAGAAGAGATCAATATGATCATCTGGTCTGACCCCCTGCATAACGCAGGCCACAAAACCTCACCCATCCATTCCTGCAATAAGCTTCTAACCTATGACTAAGTTATTAAAGTCCTCAAATCATGATTTAAAGACTTTAAGATACAGAGAATCCACCAGCCGGTGAACTATGTCCCATGCTACAGAGGAAAGAAAAAAAAAAATAACCCAGAGCCCTAGCCAATCTGCCCTGGGGGAAAATTTCTTCTGGACCCCAAATATGGTGGTCAGTTAAAACCTGAGCATGTGGGCAAGTCTCACCAGCCAGTCACTGAAGAAAGAATTCTCTGTAATAACACAGAACCCACCTCATCTACCCTCCCTTCTTAGGCCACTGGCATATCCACCACCAGTAGTCAATTATCACCCAATTACCAAACTAGACCGTCCCATCATACTACCCCCTCCATAAATTTATCAAGCTCAGTTTTGAAGGCAGTTATGTTTTTTGCCCCCGCAGCTCCCCTTGGAAAGCTATTCCAGGGCTTGACTCCTCTGAGGGCTAGAAACCTGCATTTAAATTCAAGCCTAAATTTTCCTGACAGTTTTAGGGGCGGATTACCCCATGGGCCAAAGGGACCCATGCCCAGGGGCCCACCACAATGTGTCAGTGCTGGGGGAGGGAGCGGGGTAGGCCGGCCCAGACGTTGGGCTCCTTGTCCTGTCCCTGGGCCAGCTGGTTCCTACCCCATCCCTGGGCCAGTCAGTCTGTCTCCAGGGGCCAAAAAGGGGGCCCCGGGCTCAAAGCCCCTGAAACCCCTGTAATAATCCATTCGTGTCTGGCTCAGTGCTGGCAGGGCAGAAGCGCTGAGAGTGCTCCTTCCCTGCTGGGGCTGGCGGGTCGTGCCCCAGAGCCAGAATCCAGGCTTGGTGCTCTGCCCAGTCCCTGGGCCGGCTGACCTGCCCCTGGAGGCAGAGCAGGGTGGGTCAGCCCCTGTTCTCTTTAATGGGGGCGGGGCCACCCAACTGCTGCAGCTGCATTGGAGGGCCCTGCACAACGCCCCATGCACCAGTTGGTCTCCCAGTCTCCCACCCACCCCGCTGACTGGCCAGAGCAGAGCCAGGGTGAGAGTGTCCTCTGGCTCCATGCACACACCACCACCCCCAGTGTTAGGGGCTCCAAAGGTTGGGGGGGAAGTAAGGGGTGCCCCAAGTTGGGGGCAGCCCCAGACCCCCAAGCTGGTTAATCCAGCCCTGCAGGCTGGGAGGTCCACTGATGGGGGAGGCCCAGAGGCTTTGTGGCCCCACATCCGCCTCTGGACAGTTTTTATCCATTTGTTCTTGTGTCCACATTGGAGCTGTACTCAAATAATTCCCCTCCCTCCCTGGTATTTATCCCTCATTCCAGAATTAAAAACCTGAGCAGCTACAAACAGCTGCTATTTTCTTTTTAATGCCAGAAAATTATTTCTTCTTTCCGCAGCAGAAACTGGAATTCCGTCCCCTAGTCCAACCACACCCAAAGTTATTCTGGTCTGAGGCAATATACAGCTCTTGACCAGTGTCAAGTTCAAGGTTTTTTACCTTGTGACTCTCATATGTAGGAGTGGAAATTTTTCCAAACGTTTTTGCTGCTTCTCCTATCAGATCATAAGATATCGTATCTTAAAACATATTGCAAATGCATGTAGTTTACTCGTTCTTAAAATATATTGGCCCTCATTACATATAGAAATGTAATTTTAGATACATATGAAAGGTTTCCAAAATATATTGTCTTATATTTTGTCTCAGTGCAGTTAGAAACATGTAGTAAGAGAACCTGGTTTTACAAGTTCTAAAGATCATACCAATAAGACATTTTAAAAGAAAAATATCCCTAAAATATTTTTCCTTAAAATATACAGAATACATCTGGGATGTCAACTTCCAGAGAAGAAAAACAGAATTCCATGTTTAATTGTACTCCATGAGCCCAGATACAAATTCAAGACTTCATAGTTCCCCTCTGTGCACAACAAATCAGTGAGAGCTTGACACAGAGAGCCAAAAGAGAAAACAGCCTTGATGCAGTAACTGGATATTTATTCAGTACCCCCAAATTAGGATCACTCAGTGAGCAAATCTGATCACTTTTTAGACCCTGCTACTTCTGCTCTTTTTTGTTTTCTTTCCCCATTGTTCTTTCATGGTTTCTCTTATGCTTCACTGCTTCAGAGAAATAGTATCTCATTTCAGTGATGTATAGTATTATGGGACAGCAACAAATAGGCTTGTATTAATAAATACTTTAACTCCCTTCCACCTTTCCGTAGTGCTATTTATATATAGGGCCAAATTTGGATCCCTTTACTTACACTGAGTAGTATCTTACTCCTTGAATAATCCTATTGAAACAAATGTGTCACTATTTATGGCATAAGATGCTACTCAATGTGAGTAAAGGTATCAGAATCTGATTCAGAGAGAGAGATGGGACTGAGCAAAGGTGCAAGTGTGTTGTATTTTCTATTAGTATTAATTACTATTTGATATGAGTTTTGGTTGAGGGTTCGTGAGCTCATATAGCTGTATCAGGAATGTAAATGTAGAAGAGGCTTGGAATTGCTTCAAATCAAAGTTGCAAGAACTATCTGAAGCCTACATTCCGAGGAAAGGGAAAAAATTCATAGGCAAGAGCTGTGGACCAAGCTGGATGTGTAAGCATCTCAGAAAGGTGATTAGGAGGAAGCACAGAGCCTATAAGGAGTGGAAAAGGGGAGAGATCAGCAAGAAAAGCTACCTTTTGGAGGTCAGAACATGTAGAGAGAGAGTGAGAAAGGCAAATAGTCAAGCTGAGCTGGACCTTGCGAAGGGAATTAAAACCAATAGTAAAAGGTTCTTTAGCCATATAAATAGGAAAAAACAAAGAAAGAAGAAGTGGGACCATTAAAAACTGAGGATGGGGTAGAGGTGAAGGATAATCTAGGCATGGCTGAATGTCTAAATAAGTACTTTTGCATCTGTTTTCAATGAGAGTGAAGTTGAGCTGGGGGATAGAGGCAGGGAAGCTAATGGGAACGAGGTCATGAATGTGGAAATTACCATACCTGAGGTAGAAGCCAAACTTGAGCTGCTGGATGCGACTAAATCGGGGGGGCCTGGATAATCTCCATCCGAGGATACTAAAGGAACTGGCTCATGAAATTGCCGGCCCTTTAACGAGGATTTTTAATGAATCTGTAAACTCGGGGGTTGTACCGTATGACTGGAGAATCGCTAATGTAGTTCCTATTTTCAAGAAAGGGAATAAAAATGATCCGGGTAACTACAGGCCTGTTAGTTTGACCTTGGTAGTATGCAAGGTCTTGGAGAAAATTTTGAAGGAGAAAGTACTTAATGCTAGAGAGGATAACGGTAACTGTGATAAAATACAACATGGCTTTACAAAAGGGAGATCGTGCCAGACCAACTTGATCTCCTTTTTTGAAAGGATGACAGATTTTTTTAGATAAAGGGAATGCGGTGGACCTAATTTACTTAGATTTCAGCAAGGCGTTTGATACAGTTCCACACAGGGAGTTTTAGTTAAGTTACAGAAGATGGGGATTAATATGAATATAGTAAGGCGGATAAGGAACTGGTTAAAAGGGAGACTACAGCGGGTCATACTGAAGGGTGAACTGTCAAGCTGGAGGGAGGTTACCAGTGGAGTCCCTTAGGGATCTGTCTTGGGACCGATCTTCTTCAACTTTTTTGTTACTGACCTTGGCACAAAAAGTGGGAATGTGCTAATAAAGTTTGCGGATGACACCAAGTTGGGAGGTATTGCCAATACAGAGAAGGATCGGGATACCATACAGAAAGATCTGGATGACCTTGTAAACTGGAGTATCAGGAATAGGATGAAATTTAATAATGGGAAGTGCAAGGTCATGCATTTAGGAACAAATAAAAGCATTTTTCCTATAAGTTGGGGACGCATCAGTTGGAACGGACTGAGGAGGAGAAGAATCTGAGAGTGCTGGTTGATCATAGGATGACTATGAGCCGCCAATGTGATGTGGCCGTGAAGAAAGCTAATGTGGTTCTAGGATGTATCAGGAGAGGTATTTCAAGTAGAGACAGGGAGATGTTAGTGCCGCTGTACAAGGCACTGGTGAGACCCCATCTGGAATATTGTGTGCAATTCTGATCTCCCATGTTTAAAAAGGATGAATTCAAATTGGAACAGGTGCAGAGAAGGGCTACAAGGATGGTCTGTGGAGTGGAAAACCTGCCCTATGAATGGAGACCCAAGAAGCTTGGCTTGTTTAGCCTAACCAAAAGAAGGCTGAGGGGGGATATGATAGCTCTCTATAAATACATCAGATGGATTAACATCAGAGAGGGAGAGGAATATTTGAGTACAGCACCAATGTGGACACCAGAACAAATGATTATAAACTGTCCATCAACAAATTTAGGCTTGAAATTAGGTGCAGGTTTCGAACCATTAGAGGAGTAAAGTCTGGAATAGCCTTCCAAGGGGAGTTGTGGGGGCAAAAACCATAACTGCTTTCAAAACTGAGCTTGATAAATTTATGGAGGGGATGGTATGATTACCCTATTTTGGAAATTGACTGATATTTGGCTACGTGTGGTGGATTTACAAGTGGCCTAAGAGGGGAGAGTACATGGGGTGTGTTCTGAGTTATTACAGAGAATTGTTTCTTGGGTAACTGGCTGTTAAGACTTGCCCATGTACTCAGGGTTTAACTGATCACCATATTTGGGGTCGGGAAGGAATTTTCCCCCAGGGCTGATTGGCCTGGGATCTGTGGGGTTTTCACCTTCCTCTGTAGCACAGGGTATGGTTCACCTACCAGTGAATTCTCTGTATCTTAAAGTCCTTAAATCATGATTTAAGGAGGTAAATAACTCAGTCATAGGTTGGTGGCCTATTGCTGGAGTGGGTGGGTGAGGTCCTGAGGCCTGCATTTTGCAGGAGCTCAGACTAGATGATCATACTGGTCCCTTCTAACCTTAAAGTCTATGAGTCTATAAATGGATAAGGAACATAATTAGTATTGTTCAGGCCATCTACGTTCTGGCAATTCTTAACTTTTTAGAGCTTGACTGCAACCTAAATAATCCTTTAATGGAGTTGTTTTTGTATGCAAGTTTCTAGTTAATTATTCTCCTATCATGTATTGTCAATGGGGTTTGAAGCCTGCACCATCAGCACTGCAGCACAGATTGTGCTACAGGTCTAACTTCATTAGCTGATAGCAACAGAAGGCTTTTATCCTGAGTGGACAGGAATGGACTGCCGAAGTCATGTGCTGGATCCAGGGTAAAGTTTGGGAGAGCCTTGTCAGACTGGTATAGGAAGAGAGACTTTTCCTGTGGGGTGCCTGCAAAGGGAAGGATTGTCTACTGGACAATCATCCTAGGCCAGGACAGAGGGATTGGAGGGGAAGCCAGGACTCCCCATGTTCCCAAAGAAACTGACTGATCCTAAGGTATCCATATGTGCTGCTGCATGTTTAATTCTAATTTTGGCAAGGTGCCAACATTTTTGCCAACAATGCAAGTATTAGTAGGGAAATGGCAATTTTCAAAATTTTCAAAAGTTTACGTCTCAGTGAAACCTGAATGGAATTGCACGTCTCTGGGCATAGGGCTTTTCCCCCCTGCCAAAGACCCACTGCAAACAGTGGATGTATTAGAGCAGTGGTTTTCAAACTTTTTTTCTTGGGATCCAATTGAAAAAAAAAAAATAATTTATGCCCTCAACCGAGAAATTACATCTTTCAGCAATGCATTCCAGTTTTCTGGTGGTGGCAGCAGGGGGCGCCACAACCCAATATCTCAAGTTCTGTGACCCAGTACTGGGTCCCAACCCATTGTTTGCAAACCACTGTATTAGAGTATATCAGAAAAGAGTCTATTACAATGGGAAGTGTACGGCAACCTAATCTGGGGATAGGTACCAGGTCCCCCTATATATAAAAATTAGCTTCTTTCAAAATGATTAGAGCTGGAAGAATTGTAAACAGTTTGGAAATATTGCCAACTCATGATAAAATTCTCACAATATTTATTTCCCAGCTCTTGCAATCATGTTGTTGTTATATAACAATCTCAGCTATCTTTTTTTTTTAAAGTAAGTTTCTAGTCCAAGAAAAAAGTTTAAAAGAATAAAATGTAATGGTTAAAAGAACCCATCATTTAAAAAAAAAAGATTTTTTAAGCCATTCTCATGGTTCTTGGAAGGCTGACATGATTTTTCTGTGCTAGGGGTTCATTATATTGCTTCAGTGCTATGCACTGTGTATACTGGTATCTGGTGGAATTACTAAAATGTTAAGCTGCTTGTTGAAAAATGTCATGAAATTATTGGTGCTGGTCAGAAAAATTGTATCTAATGTCTTCTTTTCAGCCAATGTGCAGGGTGAGTTCCAATAGCACGGAGCTATTTTGTCACAGCACAAAACCTGGCAGCTTTGATTTTTTCAGTATTTATCAACAGTGGAACAGTAATTGGCCTAGATAGTGGGGCAGAGAGACACAGAATGATGCTGTACCAGTGGCCTGGGCACCCAGATAAGAGGTAGGAGACCGCTGGTCCAGTGCCACTTCTTCTTGCCTTTCAATATTTATCCACAGTAGAATATAGGAAACAGGAAAGGTTGGAAGAGCCATTCATTTTGCTCCCATTCTGTAAGAGCCCCATCATCAAGCATCTGACGAAGTGTGATTTTTCTCCCACGACAGCTCATGCGATAAATAAATTTGTTAGTCTTTAAAAGTGCCACTAGACTCCTTGTTTGTTTTTCTGAACTATACTAACAGGGCTACCCCTTTGGATCCTCCCATAAGATTATCCCATAGCCCAGTGCTCACAGCACTCTCCTGAGACTGCTATTCAAATTCTTTCTACCCTTCCAGCAGAAGGGGGAATTGAACTTGGGTCTTCTACATGCAAGCTGTATGCTCTGGGTTACAAGTGACAGTCAGTACCACAGCCAGCACTTTCTGTATCCAGATTTTGAATGACAACTGACCCCATATTTAACACACCTACTGGGTAACAGATTTCAAGTACCTGAAAGTTTGTTACAAAGAGGAGGAAGAAAAATTGTTCTCCTTAACCACTGATGATAGGACAAGAAGCAGTGGACTTAAATTATAGCAAGGGAGGTTCAGGTTGGACATTAGTTAAAAAATCCTGTCAGGATGATTAACCACTGGAATAATTTGCCCAGGGAGGTTGTGGAATCTCCATCATTGGAAATTTTTAAGAGCAGGTTAGACAAACACTTCTCAGGGCTGGTTTAAGAGGGTACTTGGATCCTGCCATGAGTGCAGGGGACTGGACTTGATGACCTCTCATGGTCCCTTCCAGTTTCTATGATTGAGCCCTGCAGGCTAGGCACTCAGCTCCTCTGGTTTGTGAGTCATTCTAGACCCTAGGCAGGAGATAGACAATTGGTCAGTTAGAACTGTTAGAAGGGGCTGCTTTGTACATTCTTGGTGGTAGAAAGATAGGTACCTTGGGATCCTTCATCCTAAAAACTTAGGCACATATAGGGTTCATTGGAGTTTTGTGCATTGCAGTGGTCTCAGACCTGTGACTTAATTGCCTACAACAGTGTCTTGTATGCCTAACAGCTTGTGTACATTCAAGCCTACATATCTTTGCAATGATACCTACCGGTATTATTATTAACATGGGGGGAATAAATAATTTTACTTTCATCAATTATATTCTATCTTCTCTTGCACTTTGGTCAGCTTGGACATTGGGTAATAGCCTAATCAGGCTCCCCTTTGGTGATGGCTAGGGGTTAGCCACACTACTCCCATTAATTATAATTAATCAGACAGCTTTGAAAAAACTCAGGTTTTGTTTCTAGTCAGTTTCATTTACAGGTTCTGAATGCTAAAATATTTTGATTGCAACCATTGGAAGGGAATGATTAAATCCAAAAGAAGACTATTTTCTTTGGATATATGCAATTTATATGAAATGTTAGTTTCATATTAAAAAAAAATAACTGTCTGCCAGTAAGTGTAGGACCCCTAAACTACTTGGCAACATTGCGTTAAGCCAAATATTTTCAGTACAAACAAATCAACAAAGACGTTAAATACAAAAAGATCCTAGAATTTCCCCAGCTTCACATTTCTTATATTTAGCACACGATCTATGCTATCTCGTTACAGAAAATTAAAAGAAAACTCAAACCTACATAGTAGCAGAGTTAGAATTCTGACTTGGGATCCTGTGGTACTATTTTTCTAGCATGCCACATCTTCAGTATTCCTGTATATCAGTGATTCAACAAGAATAGCATGTGGCATTAATGTCCTTATGTAATTTTTACTCTGTCTTATACAGGCAAATTCCCTGTAACCCCTGAATAGCAAACAGGCAGTATTTCTCCCCAAGTATTAGATTATAATGCTTTTTAAAGGCTACAAAGAAAGGTCACAGTAGCACAGCCCCATACAAAACCATCAGATGGTGAAACTCCACTAGCATTAATCCCACAGTTTATGGTGGACACCCTCTCTTTCCCTTCTTTCCTAGGGTCACCTGCTGCTGCCGCAGTTTTGGTAGCTGGTCCCAGCTATCCTTTCGGGCATCAGTTGGCTGGATTAGAAGAAGCAATGTTACCTAGGAGGTTGCAAAGAGGTGCCAATCCCACAATTGTGAATGCTCAGAAGTAACTCCCAAAGAGCAACAGTTTCCAGGAAGTAAACTTTTCTTTAACACTACACATATCAAACACACCAATATATGGTGATGAACTGACTAGTGTATACATGTAACATTCCCTTTTAGCACATATACTTAGGATTGCACAATTATGTATCCTATAAGCCAACTGTCCTTTGGTCTGGAGGCTGCTGCTGGTTTATAAAGAACTGGCTGATCACATGGTGCTGACTCTTCCTATTTTCAACCACTAAGTCATATTCAAAGAAGCTAAAAGTGCATGCCATTTTCATCTAATGTTGCTTTTCTATGTTTCAAAGTGTTGCATTTGCCCAGGGATATGTTGTGAGTGTGAATGGAAGAGGAAGAGGTCTGCAGGATTATAAATAAAGCAGATGACTGAGAAATAACTTGGAATGATATAAAGGCAGGCTGGTCCAGATTCTCAGTTGGTGTAAATCAGCATAGCTCCATTGAAGTGAAAGTTAACTTTGTATATGTCTACAATGCAATTAAAAACCCCCAGCTGGGCCCCTGCCAGTTGACTTGGGTTTATGGAGCTCAGGTTAGCGGGCTGTTTACTTGTGGTGTAGATGTTCAGGCTGAAGCTGGAGTCAGGGCTCTGAGACTGTATGAGGTAGGAGGGTCCCAGAGCTCAAATGTTTACACTGCAATTAAACAGCTCTTCAGCATTCAAGCCCCATGAGCCTAAGTCAACTGGCATGG
>ML685756.1:14952710-15009476 GCA_007922175.1 Pelusios castaneus | reverse complement strand
CCCGGGGCTGAGCTGGGGGGGTCGGCTCCAACGGGAGCCAGTCCCCCAGCACAGTCCAGGGGTTCGGGTGGCCACAGGAGCTCCGAGAGAGCTCCTGTGGCCACCCGATCCCCCAGCTCTCATCAGGAGCTGCGGCGTTAAGCCGCCGCAGCTCCTGCTGAAAGCCGAGCCCTGGGGCTGAGGGAGCTTCTGCGGCCACCCGATCCCGATCCCGGTTAACCGAATTTACGGTTAATTGAGGACCGGATAATCCAGGTTTCACTGTAACTAAATTGACAGGAGATATGCATTCTGCAGCATGCCGCCTGGTCTACATTGCAGGACTAAGTCAATGGAATATATGCAATCTGCATGCCACCAAAAGTGTTATCTCCCGTTGACTTAGTTACTTAGACTTACTGCACTGTCTTCACTCAGCTGCGTTGACCGGCAATGCTCTTCCTTTGACAGTGTTACTCCACTTGGAGGTGTTGGAGTCACTGCGTTGACGGGAGAGCATTTCTGGGATCAATTAAAAGGGTCTACACTGGCCACTCAATCGATCCCACTGCATTGATCTTTGGGGCTCAACACAGACTTTTCAGTGTAGACATGGCCTCAGTTAAGGGCTGGAAGTCTCTTCTCATGTGACTCACACAGAATACAAAATCCTGTTTTGTCCAGGAACCAGCGTAAAGTCTCAATTTCCACCCTTTGCTTCTAAAAGGAATATAATCCTTTCTGATGACATAGCACTGACTCAGTTGAACATGCTCCAACAAGACAGATCTTAGCACACCAGAAACAACATAGAAAGACCTATGTCAATATTTTTGCAAGTTACTGTCATCAAAGATGAATGTAGCGTATATCTGCCTGTGCTCTGCTATATCAAAGAGTTGGGTTATGTAATTCTTATTCACACTGGTAGTATGGGACTTCTCATCTGGGTAAGGATAGCACAGCTTAAAACAAAGATTATTAGGCTCTAGATTTGGGTGTTTGAAAATATCAGATATGATTTATTCTATCCTTAAGATGAAGGCATGCTTCTTAGGTCAGTACTTTTACTGGCTATGTCTACACTGGCAAGTTAGTTCGAATTAAGGAAGCTTAATTCGAACTAACTTAAGCCTTGGCTACGGTAGGCTTTCATTAGTTCCAGTTAAGGGCTTCCTTAATTGGAACTAATACATTTGCTTATACTTTTCAAAGTAAGGGTTAATTCTAACTGGTTAGTTCGAATTAACCCAATGTGGTCATGTTAGTTCGAACTAAGCGCTTAGTTCGAACTAACCGGCACATTGAGCTCAATACAATTGACTAATTCGAACTAAGCAAGTGCCATGCATGGCACTTGCTTAGTTCGAACTAAAATTTGCTAGTTCGAATTAAGTTACACTTACCAAAGTTAGTTTGAATTAGTTAATTTGAACTAACTAATTCTAACTAATTTTAGTTAGTTCGAATTAAGTTAATTCGAACTAAAATTAGTTAGAATTAGTTCGAATTAACTAATTTGAACTAACTTTGGTAAGTGTAGACATAGCCACTGTGTCTTAACATATGCTTCATATCAATGTATACAGCATATGTAGTCCATCCTTACTCTTTTGTACCCTCTTCCCAAAGAAAGAAATTTGATGACCTCCAACCACTAGAAGAAATCTCTGTAGTTATGTAGATATAAATGCTTATCATGTTAATTTGAAAATTTACCTACCCAGGAATAGAATTAACGCAACCATCCTTTAATATAGTGACTGATGTTAACAAGACAATGACTATTTTAAAGCTAGAAACTAGACAGAGACTCCAGTCAGTAGTAGCAGTTGCAGACATGTTGTGTTGTAATATATGACTGTCAGAGTACTACCAGCATACCATGATACAATGTAAAAATAATAAAAGCAATAAAGCTGTAAAAAATTCAAACTGAAAACTTCATTTTGAAAGGAAATTTACAACATTTTCAAAAATAAACATTTCCTAAATGGAAATTTTCAAAATGTCCATTTCATGGAAAACTTTTACAAAATAATTGTTTTCTTTCTAATTTGGAACAATTTCAAAATGTTTCCCATGAAACCAAAAAATCTATCTGTCAGTCAGCTTTAATCATGGTACCATACAAACAAGACAAACCATGTTTGTCATAACTACTTTTACTATTGAACACTTACTGATATGCCAAAGATCATATATTATCATACAGAAAAAGAGAGACAACATAGGAATACAAAAGAACACAAACAACTGAAAAGGGGCGGGGGGCGGGGGGGAAGAATCCCTGACCCTTTTGAAGTCAATAAGAGTTTTGCCCTTGATTTCAGTGGGGCAAGGATTTTATCCAACGTGTTTATAATTCATGAAGACTTACAAAGGGAGATTCATTTGTTCAAATAATAAGAGGCAGGTCATCTGCTTTCATGAAAAACAAGAACAAAAGGCTCAATCATCAAGGTAAGCCGCATCACACTGCAGTTTCCTGAAAACACTGTCCACTGGTCACTGAAACATTACTGGAGCCACATACAGGACAAATAGTATAATTATAAATTGAAAGATTCCATGGCCCTGGTTCTTTTTCAGCTTTCCCTGATTTTAGATCGGCATAACTTCACTGATGTCAGTGATGTAACTTGTGGATTATATTTATGTGAGACATAAATCAGGCTTCTTTTACAGACACAAATGCAACCTTAAGTCAAGATTCTGAATTCTGCTTAACAGATTTATTTATCGCATGAGTTTTCATGGGAGAAAATCCTACTTTCTCCCACGAAAGTTCACGTGATAAATACATCCGTTAGTTTTTAAAAGTGCCACAGAACTCTGTTGTTTTTCTACAATAGACTAACACGGCTACCCTTTTTGAACTTGAATTCTGCTTATTACCATTGGTTATGGCAAGACCGATACATAGAGCTCTGCGCGGGACTGGCTCTCCGCAGGACAAGCCAATAGTGGCTTGTCCAGGATCCCTTCTCCCCAGGACTACTCAGGTCCCGGGGAGAAGGGAGTGCGGGGCTCCCTCCTCGCGGGGACCCGAGTGGTCCCGGGGAGTAGGGAGCCCCATGCTCCCTTCTGGCCGGGACCAAGCAGTCCCCGTGGTCCTGGCCAGAAAGAACAACAGAGCTCCCTTCTCTCTGGGACCCCCGCAGGGCTCCCTTCTCCCTGAGACCGCTAGAAGTTCGCTTCCTGGGACCTGAGCGGTCCCGGCCTGAAGGGAGCCGAGCAGTCTGTGCCAGAAGGGAGCTCCGTGCTCCCTTCTCCCCCAGGCCGTTCCGGGGCTCCGTGCTTATGGGAGAGCCAGCTCCTTGCGGGGCTGGCTCTCCCAAGAAGAAGCCCTTCTAGCCCGGGGAGCCTCACCTCCCAAGGAGCCTCGCCTCCCCCTGGACCTAACTAGTCGACATAGAGAGTCTAGTATAGACTCTCTAAGTCGACATAGTAAGGCCAGGATTAAGTCGACTTAAGAGTCCTGTGTGGACTCTCAAAGTCGACTTAGTAAAGTTGACTTGGTAAAGACCACCTCAATTTTTCAGTGTAGACATAGCCTTAGATAGAATTGCTCTCTTTCAAACCAGCCACTCTGTCTCCAATTTCTAATACTGCCTCCAGGGAAGATGGTAGTTCTCTATTCTTCCAGGAGATGGAAAGGAGGAGATGAATGGAAGCAGTTACTACTTTTTTCCCAAAGTGGCCCCAAGTCGCCTTGATATCTGTGATTGTGAAAAAGGGCCATTCTTCTTGGAATTTTCTGAAAAGAAATTTTCAGACTATTGAAGGGAAAACACTCGGTTATGAAGAATAATGGTAACAAATGACTACTAATCCTAAAATACAAACAAACAACTTTCAAATGTAGTTAAAATACAAGACTTCACTGAGTTTTAACTATCTGAGATGTTTGAAGAATCCATCATTCAGTACAAATACAGATCTGACACAGGATGTTAAATTTCTTTAAGGGAACATTTTAAAATTGATTTTAACTCCTAAATTAACAGCTTTATTATCAAATTCTCACAGCATCCATGATGTAGTAGAAAGTTTGAGGAGGATATGCTGCATTTTTTTCATACAGAGAAAAGAGCTTGAGTCCCTGCTTTAAGTGCAAAACTCAGTTCTGCATTAACTATGGAGCCGTAAGTGCTGCCTCCATAATAAACCATGGCTGCAATCCTGCAACCAGATCTGCATGGGTGGACCCTTGCACCTATACTAAGCCCCACTGATTTCAGTGGGACTTTACACAGGCAGAAGGATCTGCTGGCATGAGTTATGCTGCAAAATTGTAGACAGAATGTGAAACATGAGCAAGGAAACTCTGCAGTGAGAACTTAAGTAGTTTTTAATTCACTTGTAGAACCAAGGATAAGCTACTTAGGCCAAGTCTAAATGGGTAACATCAAATTTGCTGCGTCAATTCGGTCTTTCCAGATCGATTCAGAGGGTCAGTGAAAATCTGCTTAATCAATTGGGAAGGCTAACCACTGAAAAAGACAACAGAGTCCTGTGGCACTTTTAAAGACTAACAGATTTATTTATCGCATGAGCTTTCGTAGGAGAAAATCCCACTTCGTCAGACGCTTTGAAGATGGGAAACTTACAGAATGGGAGGAAATTAAATGCAGGGGAGTGTATGACATAGGATGAGGTCAGGCTGTAACAGCAAATCAAAATAGATGTTAGGATTCAAACACTGGGGAACAGCACATAGAGGAAGGTGAGGTAAAATCACCTGTTGTAATGAGAGAAAAATCCATAGTCCCTGTTTAACCCCAAGGCAACTGAGTCAAATTTGCATATAAATTTGAGTTCTGCAATTTCTCTTTGAAGCTGTGTTTTGTTATTCATCTGTTTCAACACAGCTATTAACAAGTCATCAAGGGAGTGAGCAGAGAGATTGAAGTGTTCCCCTATTGGTTTTGTAGTGTTGCAATTTCTGATGTCAGATTTGTGTCCATTTATTCTTTGACGCAGAGACTGTCCTGTTTGCCCAATATATAAGGCAGAGGGGCATTTCCGGCGCATGATGGCATAAATCACATTGGTGGATGAGCAGGTGAACGAGCCCTTGATAGAGTAGGTGGCTTGATTTGGTACTGTGATGGTGTCTTCAGTGTAGATATGACGGCAAAGTTGGCAGCGTGGTTTGTTGCAGGGATATGTTCCTCCTTTAGTGTTTCTGTTGTATGATCTGTAGTTGTTGGTGAGTATCTGTTTAAGGTTAGGGGGCTGTCTGAAAGCAAGGAGAGGTCTGTCTCCCAAGGCTTGAGAGAGTGAGGGATCATCTTGTAAAATAGGCTGTAGATTTGATGATGTGTTGAAGAGGTCTGGCTTGGGGGTTGTAGGTGGTGACCAGTGGCGTTCTGTTGTTTTTTTTTCATGGGCTTCTCCTGTAGTAGTTGACTTCTGGGTACCTGTCTGGCTCTGTCAATTTGTTTCTTCACTTCTGCAGGTGGGTATTGTAGTTTTAAGAATGCTTGATAGAGATCCTGAAGGTGTCTGTCTCTGTCTAAAGGGTCAGAGAAAATGCGGTTATATCTTAGGGCCTGACTGTACACAATGGATCGTGTGGTGTATTGAGGATGAAAGCTCGAGGGACGTAGGTAACTATACCGATCAGTAGGTTTGCGGTATAGGGTGATCTTTATGTGCCCATTGTTAATTTGCACTTTAGTGTCCAGAAAGTGGATCTCTTGTGTGGAGTATTCCAGGCTAAGTTTGATTGTGTTGTGGAAATTGTTGAAATCTCTATGGAAATCTTCAAGGGCATCTTTACCGTGGGTCCAGATGATGAAGATGTCATCAATATAGCGTAAGTAAAGTAGAGGTGCTTTGGGATGAGACGTGAGGAAACGTTGTTCTAAATCGGCCATAAAGATGTTGGCATATTGTGGAGCCATGCGGGTAACCATAGCAGTGCCACTGACTTGAAGGTATAAAGTATCTTCAAATCTGAAATGGTTGTGGGTGAGTACAAAGTCACAGAGGTCAGCCACAAGTTTAGCTGAGGCATCATCTTGGATAGTTCTTCTAATAGCTTGTAATCCATCCTTGTGTGGGATGTTAGTGTAAAGAGCCTCTACGTCCAGAGTGGCCAGGATGGTATTTTCTGGAAGTTCACCAATGGATTGGATTTTTCTCAGGAAATCTGTAGTCTCTCTCAGATAGTGTGTTGATAGCATAGGGTCTTAGGAGAGAGTCCACATAGCCAGATAATCCTGCTGTAAGCGAGCCAATGCCTGAGATGATGGGGCATCCGGGGTTTCCTCTTTTATGTATTTTTTGGTAGTAGATAGAATATCCCTGGACAGGGTTCTGGCGGTGTGTCTGTCTTGATTTGTTCTTGTGCTGCTTTGGGGAGTTTCTTGAGTAGGTGTGGTAGTTCCTTTTGGTATTCCTCAGTGGGGTCAGAGAGGAGTGGTTTGTAGAACGTTCTGTTGGACAGTTGTTTATAAGCCTCCTGATCGTAATCCGATTGATTCATGATGACGACGGCACCTCCCTTGTCAGCCTCCTTAATAATAATGTCAGAGTTGTTTCTGAGGCCCTGGATGGCAGTGCGCTCTGCATGGCTGAGGTTATGGTGTAAGTGATGTTGTTTGTCCACAATTTCAGCCTTTGCCCGGTGGCAGAAACAATTTATATAGAAGTCTAGTCTGTTGTTCCGACCGTCAGGAGGAGTCCACGTTGAATACTTTTTCTTGCAGTGTTGGGAGGAAGGTATCTGAAGGTCGTTGCGTTCTACATTGGTGGTGGCGAAATACTCCTTGAGTCTGAGACGGCGAAAGTAGTTCTCCAGGTCACTGCAGAATTGTATCTTATGTGTGGGGGTGGTGGGGCAAAAAGAAAGTCCCCGAGACAACACAGATTCCTCTGCTGGAGTAAGTCTGTAGCATGAAAGATTAACAATGTTGCTGGGTGGGTTAAAGGCGCTGTTGTTATCCCTTGTGGTGCATAGGCATTTAGACAGTTTGTTGTCTTTTTTCTTCTGTAGGTAAGCAAAGTGTGTGTTATAGATGGATTTTCTCTTTTTTGTGAAGTCCACCCAGAGGGAAGAATGTGCTGGATGATGGTTTTGTAGAAGAGATTCCAGTGTGGAGACTTCATTTCTAATTTTTTTCTCTTTGCTGTACAGGATGCTGATAAGGTGATTTCTTAATTTCTGAGAGAGTTTATGGCACAATCTCTCACTGTAGTCTGTGTAATACGTCGATTGTAATGGATTCTTTACCTTCAGTCCATTAGGTATAATGTCCAATTGCTTGCATTTGGAAAGGAAGATGATGTCTGTCTGGATCTGTGCAAGTTGTTTCATGAAGTTGATGGATTTCCACTTCAAACGGCTGTATTAAGTAGTGCTGAGTCAAGGTGAGGACATTTCCCTTTGACTCAGCACAGTGGAGCTGCCGCAGTAAGTAAGAGTTAGGCAGTCAAAGGGAAATATGTGGGTTATTTTACGTAGCTTGCATATCTCCTTTTGACTGCTGCTGTATTCCACGGGAAGTATAGACAAGGCCTTGCTCTGCATATGTGTGACCTCTGTTTACATTTCTTCTCTCCTTTACACTTGCACACACACATGCAACCTCTCTGCCTTCCATACTGCCCCGTTTGCTTGGAAAAAAGATCCCGAATAATCTTTCTTCAGCTCCTCCTTGTACCCTTTTAAAAACTTCCAAAGGCCCATATATAGCATTCCAGCTTTAAAAGTCCACACCCTAATATGTATTGTGTTCTACTTTGTTCTGCAATGTACTTGACTTGTAACGTAAGTCCTTAGGGAAGGAACTCCGTTATCTGTTTGGCAAATATTCTCATTGTTTATCCCTATGCCCCCTAATGATATTGAAGAAATAATAGTAAGGACCAGATTGGACATAGTTCCTCTGATTTTCTTTGATCTTTTCAAGAGTAGCAAAGAATTTTACACTCTTCTGAACGCAAGTTGGCTGCAGGTAAAGACTGTTACAGCTTGTGGGAGTGCCCATTAGAGCCCATTATAACTTAACTACCTTGCCTTGGCTTGAAAACTAGTGGAACTTGCTCTGACTTTGCACGATGGAGATTTTACTTCTATAAACATGTCTGAGTTTTGGAATATTGTTTTCTGAGTCTGGATGTACTGATATTTTTGGTACTGTACAAAAATTAAAATAGGATTGCCAGAACTGACACTAGGATCCCATAGTGGTACAATACTACCTTACTTGATACAGTGCTAAACAGTGTTCCAAAATGCTTCACAGATTTGATAAAAAATGGTTTCAAAGGTAAATAAAATAACAATTCATGAGAGAAACTAAGAGAATGGAGAAAAAAGGTATGATTAAAGGAGATTAAATAGACTCTGTCAGCATTAAGGATGTTTTAAAATATATCCTGCCATTATTAGTACTGGTTCAGTAACAAAGAGAATGCTCACATAGACAAAGTTATCTAGCATTTTTAACCATACATCATTTAGACATTCTATGAGCAGGGTTACATGACAGCGGTAAAAACTCAGACAGTAAACTTTCCGCCCTAGGGCTGCCGGCATTACTAACATCAGTGGAGCCAGATAATGTTTAGAAAATATCCCTTGTGTACACAGAGTAATAGACAGTTGCAGGGTTGTCTAATGGTTGGAACCCAGGACAGGGAGGAGGTATCCTATAACTGACTCACCGTGTGACTCTTGGCAAGTCACTTTAAAATCTGTGTGTCTTAATTTACCGATTTAAAAAATAGTTGTATAGAACCCGTTTCACTGTGTTGCTGTGAAGTGCAGTTCATGGTGTCGTGTATATTGACATTCTCCGCTGAAAGGCATTATAGTTGTAAAAAATACTATTATAACTGTGATACTCGCTACGGTGATGCAAGAGTATGAGTCCCAGTCTTAGAGCAGACTATTACAAATCCGGGCATAAACCACAAGTTGGTTGTGAATACTAAACTTAGATTTCAGCAAGCAACTGCAAACTTCTCTCATTTTAATACCCATAACATGGAGTCACAGATTGTCCCCTTATTCTGGTCTGTCTTGCCACCAAGGTGAGTGTCATCAGCTGTCCCTCGATAAGAGGATGGTGTCTGCTGGGGGAAAGTCACTGATGAGACTTAAGATGGCTGAGGAGTCCAATTCATGCCCTACAGATTTTTCCACATAAGTGATGGGTGGTTGCCAGAAGACAGCATAACTGCTGGCTGGGATGCTGTACACTTGCCTTCCTCCTCTGCCATTTCTCAGCCTCTTGAGCAAGGTGAGTCTCTTCAAAATGAGCAGAGGTTTGATGTATGTATGTGACGCCATTGCTGTTTATTGCCAGCCAGCTCTTCCCAATTTGTGTGATCAATTCCTTTCTTCATAAGAACAACAGAGTTCTGTGGCACTTTTAAAGACTAACAGATTTATTTATCCCATTTTCTCCCACGAAAGCTCATGCTGTTTTTCTGCAATAGATTAACACAGCTACCCCTTTGGAACCTTCTTCATAAGTTATACTTTCAAGGTGTCCTTGTAGCATTTCCTCTGTCCCCCCTGAGTTGCCTTACCATGACTACTTTTGAGAAAAAAGGTTTTGCTCCAGAAGATGAGTATCAGCCATCCGCACACAATGACCAGCCCAGCGAAGTTAATGTTTCATAATCTTTGCCTTGACACCAGTGATGTTAGCTGCAGAAAAAATGCTGGCAGCGGTGCGATGGTCTTCCCATCTGATATGGAAAATCATCCTCAGGCAGTGCTTTTGGTACCTCTCAAGATGCTAAAGATGGCTTGGATATATCATTCACCTCTTGCATCCATAAAAAAGACTGGGGATGACTACTGCATTTTAGAATAGTATCTTAGTTTCCATCCTCTGATCCCTGTCAATAAAGACATGATGGAGCAACTTTCTGAAGGATATGCTGGTAAAATGGATTCTATGTTCAATCTCTACTTCAACGTTGATTGACGGGGAGAGATGGCTATCAAAATATGGGAAATGCTCAATGTTCTCCAGGTGTTCACCGCCAATTACCATTTGTGGAAGAAGGGGGGAAACTTGAACTAGGGCTGGCTGGTGGAGCACCTTAGTCTTCCAAATGTTGAAGGAGACTCATAGGCTATGACAGGTGCCAGGGAAGAGATCTAGGGTGGATGGCAAGTCATCCTTGGTATGTGCAAGGATGGCACAGTCATCAGAATACTGAAGGTCAGTAATAACAGTGCTGGTGAACTTGGTTTTAGAATGAAGATGCTGCAGATTGAAAAGTTGGCAATCCATGCAATACTCAATCCCAATTCCAGACGAAAGAATAAGAATCAAGATTATGGCAAGCTAAATGGAGAAAAGGGTTGGGCCCTGCTTAACATCAGTACAGATAGTGAACAGGTCCATTTCTAACCCATTACAGAGTACGATGGCAGTCATTCTATCAGGAAGAAGATGAATGAGCTTCACTGGACAATGAAACCTAGATAGCACCTTCCATAACACTTCAAGATTTATGAAATTAAAGGCCTTAGTCAGGACAACAGATGCCATAAAAATGGCTAGTGGTGTTCTCTACACTTCTCTTGGACCTGTCTTGCAACAAAAATCATGTCATTGGTGCCCCAAGATAGTCTGAAATCACTTTGCCTTTGGCAAGGAGGAGGAGACAATTCAAAAGTATGCGAGCCAGGATCTTCCTGGCAATGGAGAGGAGGGCAATACCTTTGTAATTCCCACACACTGACTTGTCCCCTTTCTTTAAAAATGGTGACAATAGTGGCATTCTCTGGGTTAGGTGGAATTTCTTCATTAACCCAAATTATAACAAGGAGTTGATGAAGTTTTTGTACAAGTGCTATTCCTTCAACTTTGAAGACCTCCACAGGGATGTCATCTAGGCCTGGCACCTTGTAGTTTCTAGTCTGAGTGATGGCACACTAAACTTCCTTAGAAAATAGAACCTCTTGCTGAACATCTATTATTGGATACTATGGAATACACTTGATGGTGGAAGCTGAGGCTACAGATTCGTAGTTCAACAGAATCTTGACATGCTCCTTCCCAAGATTGCTTAAGGGCTACATTGTCCTTAAGAAAAGTGGAGCCATCCTGGGATCACAAAGGGCTTATGCCATTTGACCTTGGCCTGTAGATGACTTTTGTTGCTTCAAAAAAGCTTCATATGTCATGTTGATTGGCAAAACTCTAGATCTCCATGGCCTTTGCTTGCCACCACATATTCTTGATGTCACGCAGCCTCCTTTGCACTACAGGTTAAGCCAATGACAAGTCTCTCATTTTTTGCTGCTTAGAGGGTTCTTTTTACCAAGTGCAAAATGAGCTTTTCTTGTGATGAATAAGTGATAGGATTTCCTCGTTGTTCTCATCAAACCAGTCCTGATGGCAGTGACTGGAATAGCCAATCGACTCAGCACGTGCCTTCTGAAAAATGGTCTTGAACTCTTCCCAGTACATTCGGATATCATTGATGTTGTTGGGTAGGTCAGAGAGCATCTCAATGAAATGTTGTTCAGGAGTCTTAAACAGCCTTAACATGAAGTCACAGACAGTCCCCTGGATCCTCCAGTTTGTCTTGCCACCAAGTGAGTGTACCTCTGTAATAGATGTCACCTTACACCAGGAATCTGAGAAATATTCCTAGTCCCAAAGGACCAGCCACTTATCTTAGTCAATTGAGCTTTGTCTCAAACTAAAGACAGTGCTTGTAGCTAATCCTATAGTAAATTATATGAAGGTTTATTTAATAGGAAAGGTAAATTAGAAAGTTATTTACAAGGTTAAAGCAAGCAAACATACTCACATAAATGAGTTGCAATCTTAGGCTTCAAAAGGTAATGTAGGTTTCTATAATCAGCAAACTCTATTTGTCTTTTAGGCCTAACCTGGGCTAAGCAGCTGGGGATGTCTTGCTTATGCCTTAAACAACTTGAGTGCCCACAGTCCAAGTGACTTAGTTGCCTTGGTTTGGGGGTTTTATCCCCTCCTGATAGGTGTTTGAGCTCCAAACTCAGCTGGTGAGAGGAGTCCACTTATATCACCCATCTTCAGGGGGAGGAAAACAGAACAATAGTAAGGATCTTTAGTTGTTCTGTGGATGGTTTCTCAATGGAGATGTAGGGAGTGTCCAAGTGCAAGGTCCAACCGCAACTTGTCTGTTATTGATGGGTCTCCTACCTATTTTATCAATATGAATCCACAAGTGAGCCCGACATATTTCACCTATGTATGCCTGAGGAGCTCAAACTGAGTGAGAGTGTTTGAAGGGTTAGAGAGGAAACTTGTGCTAGGTAAGCAACAGAAGATCATGCTATTAAGAAGGTACCATACTTTTTGTATGGCTTGTTGCAGATTTTAAAAAAGCCAGGTGCCGTGGTGGATGGAGTCTGTTATGTAATTTGTGTGGGCTAGTTTAGAGTTTGGACAGATGGACGGTTGTATTTATAATGTTGTAAGCATAATGTTTTCTACATGTTTATTAACAGAAGTATCTTTAGTATACACATGATTAAAAAGCATTTTATCTCAGATCACTGACTGACTGTACCAAAGGTTCCAGCTTCTATTACACAATGCATTTGTTATTTTAATTTCATGTTTCAAGTTGATTTCATTGTATATGAAACATTATTAGTCAGAAGTTCCTCAAGACAATTTGTTAAAGGGGAGAGGGGAGGGAGAAAAGAAAAACTATGCTCCTTTGTTTATCAGAGCTGAGAATAGTGGATTTAATATTCCAGATTAAAAACCTACGTGTTTTAAATGTTCCTTTGCCATAAATCTTGACTAAAATGTGACTGCAAAATAAATTAATGTTAACTTACCATCCAACTAATAACCATGATTCTCAGATATTCTTACCTTGTTATAATACTTTCCAACTATTTAAGGAATTGTTCCAGAACATAATGTACTTAAGAGTTCTCTGTTTGAGACATTTTAATATATACCAGTAATTTAAAAAAAGGAATGATGCCACCAACTTAAAAGAACACTGTTAAATGTCTGTTGCTTAAGAAAAGAGGATAATTTTTGTTTTCTTTTCATTACTGCAAGTTTGTTCAGTCTCCTAAAATTATACATTTATACAACAAGCAAGTGCAACTGGCAGTTGTACAGATCTTCAGAAGTACTACAGCAGTTATTTCAGTTGATAGTATGTTAGCTTATAGACCTCCGATAACATATAGCATGTGAATATGAGCTGTCTATATTTATGTACTTTTACAGTATGCTGAACTCAGTCACGCCTTAAAAAAAACCAAACAAACAAACAAAAAAAAGAAAACAACCACCTTTCAAACTCTTTTTTTGGCTTGCAGCAAAAAGATCACTGGTGTTTTGTTCAGTTTCTTTTTTTAGAGATTTAAATATTTCCCATGGTGAAATGCTAGTGAGAAATCTGCCCATGCTTAGTAGTAAAATGGATCAAATCACTATGCATTAGTATGTATGATCAAGTTTCCTTGAATTCTCATTTTAAGTTATCTTGAGAGTGAAATCTCTTTATCTATTCCATGTTGGTGCTGACATTCCCTGTGAAGGTTTTAAGCGAAACATGCTGTAAGCCCTCTTTATAACAGCACATAAAACTATTTCTAGAATAACTAAAAACTGATTTCTTTCCTGAAAGAATCTGGTCCTGCATCATTGCAGTCAATAGCAGTTTCTACATTAGGCCCTCAATGATTAAAACATATGGATGTGAATACAAGTTAAAAAAGACCATCTTCCACTTTTGCATACAGTTATAATTGATTATAATGTCTGATGATGATTGATTTATTTCCAGTGGCACCCTCTACTCTGTTAGATGCTTTCTATACCAAGGCTGCACAATTCTTGCTCAGGTCACAATTTAAACTTTTATTGAAATAATCTTATTTTCATTAATATGAAAGGGGGTTTTGGGCGGTGGGTTTGTTAATTACATGTTGTGAGATTTGATTAATAGAAGTACAGAGTGGCTGAAGGCCAGGCAAGGAGAACACACTGAAATGTGTGTGTACCACAGTACCTGAGCACAGCGCATTTAACCCGAGTGATTGGCAGATGTGAGTATCTCCACAACAAAACCCTACCCAAGTTGCTGCATCCTCGCAGTTTCTGTTATGGGTGAATAGGGGCACATCCTATTGTTCTGTGTGCTGAGATGCTCTAGGATTGTCTCGCAGTCAGCTGTGTCAATTGCAGGAAAACTTGTCTGTCCTTCATGATGAACTGTGGGACAGGTTTTGGAGGGCCATCATAATGATTATTGTTAATGATTTTGCCTGCATCCTCATGTTAAATACAAGAGCTAAAACCCAAGTAAGAGCCAGGGTTGATTTCTCAGTATACATATATGATTCTCAACATAGCTAGGTCCAAACAGCATTTGTGGAAGGCCAGCAATGTAAATGTAAAAACACCATTGCCCAAATTCAGAGGTTATGTGTAAAGGATGGATTCTCAGCCTCACTTATTTTACACTCTGCACAATTGAAGACCCAATGGAAAGGGAAGGAAAGGGGGCTCTGAATTAAGTAAGTTCATTTCCCTATTCTGGGTCAGGTGGGGACTGATATAGCCGTTGGTATTATTTAAAGCCCTGCTATGTCCCCTTTAGAGTGGGGAGAATGGGTTATGTAGAGTAGGTGTTGCCATGCACAAATTCTCCTGCTTGGAGAACCCTTCACTGCTCCCTTCTGGCCAGCTTTTGTCTGCTTTGGCAGGTGAGGCAAACTGTATGCCAAGTATGGAGGCAGCTATATATGGAGCATTCAGTTAAATGCATAGACGTATTTGTTTCTTTTACCACAGAACTCAAACTCTGTCGATGGCTTATGATCAAGATAGATCAAGAATCAATAAATGCTTTATTTATTTCAGTACCATAGGAAGTAGCTGTCCTGGTCTCATTTCTGCTCTCTTTGGGTGCATCTACACTTACCAGTTAGGTTGACTTAAGGAGGCTTAAGTCAATCTAAACTATTCCGCATACACACTGGGCTTTCCTTAAGTTAAGGAAAAGTTAAGTCGACTTAATAACACCTCGTTTTAGGTCGACTTAATGCTTAAATTGACCTTATTAGGTTCACTTAAGCCAGTGTGGATGGGGATTAGCACCTAAATCGACCTTATTAAGTTGACTTAAAGTGTTAAGTCGACTTAATAAAGTCAAAAAGGGGCTATGTCTACACTAGAAAAATTAAGTCAACTTTATTAAGTTGACTTAATAAGGCCGACTTTAAGTCAATTTAAAGTTGACCTTATTAAGTCAACTTAATAAAGTTGACTTAATTTTTCTAGTGTAGACATAGCCTTTGTTAGGTGCCTGTGGCCGGTCAGCTTGAAAAACTGGCAACTGCCGATAAAAGAAGAAAGCTAAGAAAGGCTCAGTGCACTAGTTTAATAAAATTATCTAAGATCTATAGAAGTTAATAGCTAGAGATATGCAGTAAATAAGTCTTTTCTTAATGACTGTAAGGAGGATCAGCAACGTTACAAAGCCTGGTCTGTTTCTACTAACAGCCAAGGGAAAGAGACAAACTTATTTTCATTTGAAGTGTAAGTAATTCTGCACCGCCTTCACCATGGTCACTAGAAGACAAGGATTTGGGCTGAATCCAAAATGCTTTCAACTTTTCTTCCCCAGCTAAGTATGTTTAAAGTGCAAAGACCAACTAACCCATCAAAAGGATTTTATTTCAACCTTTGACCACAAACTCAACTCTGTTTGTCCAACCATAGTAACAAAAAGTTTATTTATAAAATAAATTTTGCTGAAGAAGTTCAGCAATGTCTTATGAATTCAGGGAGAAAAAAACTTGCAATATATTAACAGTGCCTCAAAAGATCAGTAGAGTTAAGACAGCTGAATGTTTCTGTTGTAAACATAAATGTTTAAATGTTTCTGTTATTTTCATAACATCAGTTACATGAAGAATAAAAGTACATATACTCTTTTTGGACCAGATTCTCATTTACCCCAGTGTAAATTAGGTACTGATTCAATGAAGTGGTGTAGAACTGGAGTAAGACTCTGATCCAAACTCCATTGAAGTTAACAGGGGTCTTTTGTTTTACTTCAGTGGGCTTTGGATCAGGCTTCATATGATAGGAGAATCAGACCTTCCGTTTTGTTCATTTATTATGCTCTCTCTCTTAATATAGAATAAGTTGGTCCCCAGAAATTATGTAATAGCAACACAAACTGGGCAGTAATCCAAAACTAATGTCATCACACCAGACATCCTGCCTGCCACAGGTGGGGATTCTGTTAAGCCAGCTGGCCTTGCCATTCCTTTCTGTGTGTATCCTGCTGGAAATAGAGAATGGCATTAGCCACTATTTTCAGAGCCTCTTCTCATGAGGTCTCTTTCTATACCCAAACAAGGGTATTCTTGGAAAGTGGAACATAGGCCACTGGTGCTTTTGTTTCTGTTGAAAGGACAAGGAAGGCCAGTTAAGTCCTCCTAATGCAGGTGGCAAAGGGAGGCACAGGCATACTCCTGTCTCACTTACAGCTATTCTTGTCAGGAACGACGGTTGGAAGAGGGGCTAATAGCTTCCCCCAAAGAGGGGGCTCACACAGTATTACCAATTGCAAGGGTTCAAAAATTGTAAGTCAGGCCCCAACCTATTTTCTTGCCTTCTGGTTTTTGTTTGGTTGGTTGGTTGGTTGGTTTTGGCTGGTTGCTTTTTGGGGTTGGGGTTTTTGGTGGATTTGGGGGGGTTGTTTGTTTGTTTGTTTTGGGGTTTTTTATTTGTTTGGTTGTGTTTTGGTTTTTTGAGTCTTTGAGTTCATATTTCCAAACTTTTCTCTGTAACCATGAGGGCTATAATCTTAGAAAAAAAAATGAAAGCTGCACTTTGTATGTTGTTACATGACTCTGGGAGCTGGGGATCTGAGAAAAATATCAAAATTAACCTGACTCTTAATACTATCATGAATATTGGCAACATCATGCTCATAACTATGAAACTGAACCTGGAGTCCTTCATCAATCAGCAATGAATTGAAACAGAAGGTTTAATACAAAAGGTTTCCAAGAATTAAATAGCTAGCTAGCTAGCTAGATAGATCAATTCCTTCATATAAAAAGTGGTCCTTCAGTGGTTTAACTTCAAATAATATAATATGAATTCAGGAAGCATTACAACCCTCAGGCAATATTTTACTACTATTGTAAAAAAGAGCCTGTTTCAGTTTTATAATTTTTTTTCATAACCCTGTGGCCGTTCAAAAAGGCATGGAGCTTGGACATTTCTATAAATAATCCTTGTATATTAGTGTTTTTCTACCAGTAAAATTCATCCCTGTGCAGAGGCCCTGTAATAGAGTGGTTAAAACGGACTCACATATTGTGCAGGACCCTTTTATGTTAAGAGTAGATGTTAAAGACATCACAAAGGAAGACTTTTGCATTAAACACAAGATTTACTGGTTCTACAACACCCAGGAACTATACTACATATTACTGAGCACCTTCTATTGGTATTTTATTAGCTAACTATTAACATATATACAGTCAAAATACTCCTGTAACTCCCTGCATCTGGATGCATTTCACCCATAGCTACATTAAATTTATAAGCATTATTTCATTTTTTATAGTAAATACTCTGTAGCCCAGGAAGAAGCACCTGTAGAGGGGGAAAAAACATTTTGACAGTTATCCCTGAGGATTTTATCACACAATAGATAAAATCTCATAATGCAATATCACAATGAGTGTGTCCAGACCTGCATAAAAGAATTATTTTACTGTTCCTTGTTAATTCATATAAATAAAATTTTGATTATTTTTCTACTTTAAGATTATTCTTAAATATTTGAAGAATTAAAGAACCAGTGTCTCTTGAGACTGACAACTGTCACCAGATACAATAGATGAAGTCCCCAGTCTTATGACTGTAGTTAATGTTGGTGCAGCCTCTGTATACTGGCCATCACAGAGTGGATGCAGTAGATTTCATTAATAGCAGAAGAGGTAAAGGCATTCAAAGAATGATCTTATCTATTGTAAGTTTGGATGTGCTTATAGCAGGAAGAATTTTCCTAGTAGGGATGTTCAACTCAACAAGGTCTATCATCTTACTTCATTTGTGACAACTCTATTAACAAACAGAGGCTTTAGCAGCCTCTAGTGTTCCAAGTGTACTGCTGTGATGTCAGTGTCTTTCAAAGTGGTCAAATTCCAAAGGGGTAGCCGTGTTAGTCTATTGTAGAAAGACAACAGAGTCCTGACTCTGTTGTCTTTCAAAGTGGTGTTATGGCTGTGGAATATCCTTGTAGAGAAGTGTGAAGGCTTCCTAGAGCCACTAAAGAAATGAAAATGGAGTAGGAAAGCTTGGGCTTACTGTAAAATCTATCGAAGTAGAGCATATAATGGAAACAACTGCAGAATGCAATACTCAAAGGGGTAGCCAGGTTAGTCTAGTTCAGCAAAACAAACAAAGAGCTCTGTGGGACTTTTAAAGACTAACAAATAGGCTTTGAGATGGAAAGTACTTAAAAACGCATGCCAGGAGGGCAGTATCTTCTAATATTCAGTAAGAAAAAAATGTTGAGATGATTTTTAATAAAACCAAACCAAACCAGAATGCACTTTATTAGAACTGGTCAAATCATTTGTTGTGGTTACAGTATCCACAGAATTTTGCCCTTTGTATTCCTTTTTATGAGTGAATTGCCAATGCGCATTATTTATTTATTTATTAATTACAAATTTATGCATTATACATAACTATTCAGTGATCAAATTAGATGGACAAAATGCAACCTGAGCTACCTGCAAACTGTTCACTTTGGTTATTCATGATCTCTTTTTCGTCCCTTTATCATGTGGTGTTATTTCTGTGCCATGAATACCAGACTGGAACTTTTTATACTGGAAAATATATGTAGGAAATAACAAGTACCAGCAAATAACATACGTTCCTATTGGTGCACAAAGACCCAGCATGAGAACATGGAAAAGCAACCATTTTCCAAATAAATAGCCATAAAGAGGTATGAAATGATTTTTAAAAAATGGAATTCAAATGAATATTCACAAACACTGCCTGTGCAGTTTTCAACCAGATCTAGAACCGATATAAGTAAGATATCAGATAATCAGTTGCAATGTTTTTATCTTTACTTGGAAAAAAATGCTTCTTCAACCTGTTAATTGTGAAAAGCATGTACTAATATGTTTTGCTGAAGTTACAGAAACTAGGATAGTGTGAAACTTGGTGTATTGCTTTACAGGGTTTGTTGGAAACTTTTTCAAATGACATCTATATCTTTTCAACCCCTGAGTTTCACTTTGCATTTTGAATGCCAAGAAATCCCAGAAGTCAAACCAATACTTGGTGTGTTTTAAAATAAATAAATAAATGTATAGAAAAGACTGAGAGTTACCCAGTTTCATGTCAAAATCATGCATTCCTCATCCATTGCCTAACTACCTTAAATTTATGCCCTTACACATAAGGAAGAAATAGGAGTTTATGAGAAGAGAGTAGGATGGCCAACGTAGCCTCCTTACCCATGATCCTGGCCCCTTCCTCCTTGAGTCCAAAGCAACAGATGGATAGAAAAAGAGTTGTTTCTCTCCCATAACATGGATACTTAATATTATTCCTCAAAGACAACTAGCAGGGGTATTGCTGTCAGCTGCAAAGCTAACAATACTAAAAATTTAATATTTATATTGAAGTCATACCTCAAGGCCTCAGATGAGATCAGGGTCCCAACGTGCTAGAGGCTGTCCAGATATGCATACAAAGTCATGCTCCCTGCTCCAAACAACTTAATTATTAAAAGAAAAAAAGTACATGAAGGGATATAATCCAAATGTATACAATTGTATATCCTTTCTGTCTTTTATTCCCCCACCCCCATCATCACATACATACGTAGTATCAACCCTTCCCATCTATTGTCTCAACCCAGCCATCTTACAATGTCAGACTTCTTACAGGTGTCATAGCAGAGGTGGGCAATTAGGAGGGATTTTGAAGGATGAGATGGTGGTACATTTACAGATCAATTCAAGTAGGACATTCCATGTATCAAATTCAGCATAGACTTAGAGATTCTAAGGCCCAGACAATCACAATCTAGTCTCACCTCCTGCACTTTGCAAGCCACAGAAACTCACCCACCCACTCCCATAGTAGGCCCATAGCGTCTGGCTGAGTTACTGAAGTCCTCAAATCTTTATTTAAAGTCACAGAAAATCCAACATTTACTCTAGTTCAAACCAACAAGTGACCCATGCCCCATGCAGCAGAGGAAGATTCAAAACAAATAATACAAAACAAAACAAAAACAGGATCTCTGCTAATCTGAACTGAGAAAAAAAATTCTTTCCAACCCTAAATATGGTAATCAGTTAGACCTGGAGTATATCAGCAAGACCAACCAGAGAAATACCTGGGAAAGAATTCTCTGTAGTAACTCAAAGCCCTTCCCATCTAGCGTCCTATCACCAGTTGTTGCAGATATTTGCTCATAGGAGTGGTGAATGGACCATATTCCATTGAAAGTAATTTCATCATACCATCTCCTCAATAAATTCATCAAGCTCAGTCCTGAAACAAGTTGAGGGAGAACTAGGAACAGGAGACAATAAGTAGGCAGTCAGCGATGGCATAATTGGTACTATCTTCTGACGCCCTCACAGGAGACCCTGCTTTTTGTAAATGCATGATCAAGACGGGGGCTCAAATTATCTCTGAATTAGAGCCAAACTTGCTCAAAAGATTCACAAACATTAGCGATTTTTTTCAACAAACTAAGGTTGCTTAGCATTGTAACAGTGCTCAAACCAAAGGCTTGGGGTTTTGCGACAGATGTGTCATACAGCTCTAAAAGAAATCTTGAAGGGCCCTTCTTTGACTAAGGGAGGGAAAGCATTTTTGCTGGGCTGGATGGCTTGCCACATTCTTCACTGTCAGAAACATATGGGTCAGTCTGGCCAGCGGGAATTTTGCCATTGACTTCAATGGGGCTCTGAAAAAGTAACAGTTCAGAAACCACATTCTTGTTAATTAAAATAGAGTCTACTAAAACAAAAATCTACCTGTTTTCTGAATGGCTGAAGTACACAACACGTTACAATTAATTTTCATATGTTGTAGAATTTTTTATGCCTAATATTGAAAAACACTTTAAAAAAAAAAAAAAAGTAATTCAGCTAAAGAAAAAAAGAGAGACTACGTGGGAATTTTAAAAGGTTTTATTGAAAGAGAGGAAGTGACTCAGCAGAAGGAAAAGAGTTCCAGATAGAGTGACGTCCCTTTCCCTCCCCTCTCCCACTGTAGTGAGTCAAGGGGAAGGAACCATCAATCTAGTAAATGTTCTCAACACAATTGGGCCCTGGTCAATGGCTGAGACTCTTCAGTGCTAGTGTAATAAAAATCTGAAGCTATTAAAATGGCATTCTCCTCTGCTACATCACCAACAGTTATCCAGTATATCAAATGATCATAGTAGAATATAAACACAGGTAAGATAATAGTAAAATATCACAACTTTGATATATTTGGGGGGGGAAAACAGGTTTCAGGTTCACTTCAGCATTTATTTCCCCCTTCAGGTTTGCCTTAACATTTGTGCAGCAGCTGAGGATTTGCTCCTCTTGAAACAATATTCTCTTGAATTCTATGGGTTTTAATTTTTCATCGTGTACCAAAAACAGCATTCCCACAGACTTCTAATTTCTAACAGGGAAAATAAAGATCAGATGTGCTTTTCCCCTTGAGTATAAATCATCCCTCAAAGAGTTTTTGTGTCTCACTCTGCAGCTTGCCAATGGCTAGCATGTCTTTTTGTCACATTGTCTGTGAGTTAATCAGTTTTCATTGTAGAAAACAGGTCTGACAGATTACATTTGGGTCACTTCAGGTGAATGCCTCCCCAGTCACCTGAACACATACCTCATCAGCAAGTGACTCGACACTGCTGTGAACTGAATGTGATGTTGGATAACATCTTGAAGAATTATGGTTGATGATAATCATCAGGCAAATTATGCACACCCATTCAATCAAGCCCTCAGCCTGTTGACAAAAAAATTAGGTACTTCAATTTATTATTTAAATATTATTAAATGAATTAGAGGTTTCAGCAGCTCCTAGTAAGTAAGTCTTCTATCACACACACACATACAAAAATATCATCATTGTTTCTAATTGGCTACCTTGTTGGCAATCTCAGCAGAAGCTTAGTACACTGAACAACTTTCCCTGGGACAGGGATGAGGGACAGGGATGAGGCACATTGGCTGCATCTACACTGGTAAATTAAGTCGACTTAAGGAAAATAAAGTCGACTTAATTAAAATTAAGTCGACTTTATAACACCACCTTCCTATTAGACCTAAGGCTTAAGTCGACTCCCTAGAGTCGATTTAAGCCAGTGTAGACGTGGGGTAGCCCTAAGTTGACTTAGAGGCTACCCCAGGGCTACACCAATGCCCTCCCTGCTGGGGGGGGGCACAGGGAGAGCCTGGCATGCCCCCCCACAGGGCAGAGCCCTGCCTACCCTGCCCCTATGCCCTGCCAGGGTCCCTGTCCCCCATTGTACCTATGTACAATGGGGCAAAGGCTGAGCCCCGTGGCATTGGGCAAGGGGTGCCCCCATGCCCCCATGGTCCTCCCCTAGATCCCCCTAAGCCCCTAGAAGTCAACCTAGGCGTCCAGTGTGGACGCTCTAGGTCGACTTTCTATGTTCCCCTTTAAGTTGACTTTAATTTCAAGTGTAGACACACTAAGTCAACTTAAATTACCAAGTGTAGACATAGCCATTGATAGGGAAATGCAGGAAGCTTACACTGCTATTAACCATGCTGTGTACCTGATCCGTGGATAAATCTTCTACCCACTAAATATGAATTTTGTATTGGCCTTAAGGGAATGTTAGGGAATGTAGCACCTTCTTCCAAACCTCTCAGCATGGAAATTAAACCAATTTAACCTTCTTGGACTCAGCCTCCCTGAGACTTGTTACATCCATTTACTAATGGGGATCTTGCATCCCATTACACCAAAAGTAGTCAACCCGACAGTGGCACACAAGCTCATTCAGAGCAGCACATGGCATCCTCTGCGGTGCCACAGAAATTGCTGCTCCTGCCACCGAAAGTCACTCTGGGCAGCCACTTTCAGGGGTGGCTGGAGCACAAGGGGCCCCCACCATGCCACATGCATGCAGCATAAAGAAGCTGCCAAGAATGGCTTCTCTCTGTGGCATGCCCTCACCAAAGGGAGCCACTCTGGGAGGTTTCTTTTCACAGTGTTCCTTGTCCCCAGGCATGCCGCTGAGCGGAGATGCTCCTGGCAGCTTCTTTCTGCAACTGGCTCCTTTCAGCAGCATGCCTAGGAAGTCCCCCTCCCTCTCCTTCCCCCCACCCCCGGCTGTTTTTTGGTGGAGGTGGCTGCCGGCACTAGCTGAGGGGTGGGGGGGGGGGAGTCGGCACAGGAGGGTGGCAAAAGTTGCCAACCCCTGCAATACATAGTGGACATAGTGTACTTAGATTTCCAGAAAGCCTTTGACAAGGTCCCTCACCAAAGGCTGTTACGTAAGTTAAGTTGTCATGGGATAAAAGGGAAGGTCCTTTCATGGATTGAGAACTGGTTAAAAGACAGGGAACAAAGGATAGGAATAAATGGTAAATTCTCAGATTGGAAAAGGGTAGCTAGTGGTGTTCCCCAAGGGTCAGTCCTAGGACCAGTCCTATTCAATTTATTCATAAATGATCTGGAGAAAGGGGTAAACAGTGAGGTGGCTAAGTTTGCAGATGATACTAAACTACTCAAGATAGTCAAGACCAAAGCAGATGGTGAAGAACTTCAAAAAGATCTCACAAAACTAAGTGATTGGGCAACCAAATGGCAAATGAAATTTAATGTGGATAACTGTAAAGTAATGCACATTGGAAAAAATAACCCCAACTATACCTATAATATGATGGGGGCTAATTTGGCTACAACGAGTCAAGAAAAAGATCTTGGAGCCATTGTGGATAGTTCTCTGAAGATGTCCATACAGTGTGTGGAGGCGGTCAAAAAAGCAAACAGGATGTTAGGAATCATTAAAAAGGGGATAGAACATAAGACTGCAAATGTATTATTGCCCTTATATAAATCCATGGTACGCCCACATCTCGAATACTGTGTACAGATGTGGTCTCCTCATCTCAAAAAAGATATTCTAGCACTAGAAAAGGTTCAGAAAAGGGCAACTAAAATGATTAGGGGTTTGGAGAGTGTCTCGTATGAGGAACGATTAAAAAGGCTAGGCCTCTTCAGCTTGGAAAAGAGGAGACTGAGGGGGGACATGATAGAAGTATATAAAATTATGACTGATGTGGAAAAAGTGGACAAGAAAAAGTTGTTTACTTACTCCCATAATACAAGAACCAGGGGTCACCAAATGAAACTGATAGGTAGCAGGTTCAAAACAAATAAAAGGAAGTTCTTCTTCACACAACGCACAGTCAACTTGTGGAACTCCTTACCTGAGGAGGTTGTGAAGGCTGGGACTATAACAATATTTAAAAGGGAACTGGATAAGTTCATGGTGGCTAAGTCCATAAATGGCTATTAGCCAGAAAGGGGTTAAGAATGGTGTCCCTAGCCTCTGTTTATCAGAGGATGGAGACGGATGGCAGGAGAGTGATCACTTGATCATTGCCTGTTAGGTTCACTCCCTCTGGGGCACCT
This sequence comes from Pelusios castaneus, assembly GCA_007922175.1. Lineage (NCBI taxonomy): Eukaryota > Metazoa > Chordata > Testudines > Pelomedusidae > Pelusios > Pelusios castaneus. The sequence goes on along the minus strand of ML685756.1, from coordinate 14,984,805 downwards.
GGCACTGGCCACTGTCGGTAGATAGATACTGGGCTGGATGGACCTCTGGTCTGACCCAGTACGGCCTTTCTTATGTTCTTAATACACCTTACCACTAAATTTGACCGTTGAGTACAAGGTGAATTAAATCCATTCACTTCTTCTGAAATGTAGAGAACACTGGAGTAGGAAAGGTGACTAACAAGAGAGCAGATAAGTTAAACTATGGGGGACTCTTTGAATCAAAGGAGACTTCTCCTGTAAGTAGAGCTTTTATTTTTTCCAAGTGTATCATGTTGTAAAGTTTTCCCAGATTTAAAATATGACATGCTGGTGATCTATTATTTTAAGAATAGATTAATGACTGGTGCTGTAATCAATAAGTATTCAAGGCTGGTATACAGCAAGACTGAAATGCTGACAATAATTCTATGCATTTTGTATAACAAGCTGATTGTAATAGTTTTCATTTCCTGCTAGCACAGGGAGCTGGAGGGGGAGTGCTGATTCAGGTCTATTTTCTCCAGCAGTTGAACATGACTCTCTGAAGACTTACTTAAACAAATAAATATATTCCCGTGGCATAGAAGGTGCTTTGTTTATTGTTCTTTTTTTTTTTTCACTTGGGTTACCGTAGGAGCAAAGTATTAATAAATGACAACAGAAAAATTATAGCAGGGAGTCCAAAAGGAGGGTGTTCTTTGTTTTTGGTTTTGTTTTTTTAAAAGCTCAGCAACATGCTGAGTTATTTATTTATACAGACTGCCTATTATTTTGTTTATTACTTTATTTTAATGTGCTCTGGCTAAGCAGACATATGGTTGTTGGAAGAATAAAAAACCTGCTTCTGAGCTGTCTGTCACCATAGGTAGAGTGCAGGACAGAGACTGTACATAAGACTTGACCTCAATAAAGCACTCTCCCTGGGAATTACATGAGGTAATTTAACCGCTGTACTTTTTCAAGCCTGTGTTCTGTTTAACAATCAGCTGAAAACTTGGTGAACTTGGTAGCTTTGAGGTATCTAACTGTTCCCTAAAGAATGAGCTCATTACTTCTGGTTTTTTTCACCATTTTTAGTTGAATATAAAATCAGAGAATATTGAAAACAAACAGTTATCATTTGTGGGGCATATATTGTCTTTTTACTGTTCCAATAAAAGGACTTGTATTATACTGGCATAAAGTTTGAACAAGGTACTGAGAGGCACTTTGAATTTACAATATGGGAATCCGTTTCCTAACACTTAAAGTGAAGATAAAGTGGCTGATTGTATAAGACGCTTAGAACTAGACTGTGATATCCTTACTCATGCTGAGCGCTACCTTACTCCACAAGTAGTTCTGCTAATTTCAGTGGCTCTGCTTGAGGTCTAAGATACAACTAAGTATCACAAACACAGACTTTAAAAGTGATATATAAGTTACTCTTTCCCCCTTATCTATGGCCATACCATGACAAGTCATAGCATAGATTTTTAGGTAATAAATTCAATGGGAATTTCTACTTAAAAGGCAATGGCTTGTCATGGCCCCTAAGCTTTTCAGGCAATTTGGGAGCTCATCCATCTTTTTATATTTAGGAACAAATTCTGATTCTCATTGGTAGCAAGGATTTCCTGACCATCAGCTGGTGAATTCTTAACACAGGCCACAAGGTTATACAGTATTGTTAATTTACAATATGTATGCATTGCAGGAGGAGTAGGAATGGGTTGTGTACATATGCCCGTGCTACTGTGTTCTAGCTAGCTCCTTAGAAATATAAGTAAGGATGAAGCAGGGCTGGCCCCCATATGAGTTGCTCATGCCTGCCTGATCCTCTTAGGTACATACTCATGGTACACCCACAGTTAAAGCCCACACTGTTGTGTCGTCCTCAGATCTACTTTTGGTGAGCTAGCTAGAGTGCAGCTATTGGGGTTATATCTACAGAAACTGCTGTTTACATCCCTGGCAGCAGTATAGACATACCATTCGAGTTAGTTGATCTCACACCCTGTTGAACTCTTTCTCTCTCTCTCTCTCCTGGTTGTCGTTAGTTTCCAGTGAAACCAAAACACAGATCACACTGGCAATGAAGATTATTAAATGCTCTTGGGTGACTTGACATTACTCACCATCATTAGGACTAGAGGGAAGTTAAATGAGATGAATTGTGATTTATAATATCTTATATAGTTAAATATTTACTAAATAAAGACCAGACTGTAGTATCTTTATTACACTGAGCAGTAACATACCCCATAAACCAGTGAAGCTACTTATGGAGTAAGGGAATGCCTCATGTGAGTAAAAATATCACAGTCTTGCCCTCAGTGTCTTATGCTTCATGTCCCCTCAATTCTTCATTTCTAGCAAATATACTACTTCATTGTCCAGCTGCACATCCTGTCTGAACAATATCCTTTCTTTTACAGGAACAGTACAAAGACCATATATTCATCATAAGAGACAGCCATTTGGTTTCACTGAAACTAAGCATATCCTATTCTGGCCCTAAGTGTGGGCTTTTGTGTATTTAGACAGATAGGTGCCACAAGGAATGAGATTTAGAGTAAATCACCCATTATTTTTAGAGAGATTTAAAAGATACAAATATATAGAATGTCATGTACTTCAGTATCAGATATGGATTGGCTGCAAAATTTGCTTATACATACCAAATGTGTTTCTCATAAGAACCTTTAAAGCTCTCCTAGGTATAGCTCAGGTTAACTTTAAATAAGGTATTTCACACACAGTGCCACCTCATGGCTGAATGATGTAGAATTCATACCTCTTCCTTTGTTTTACGTTCGTACCATATATAATATGCACATTACCACAATACCTTTGAAGTTCAGTTCATTTCAGTCTGTTAAGTGTCTCTGAATCATACTGGTTTTCTAATTACATAACTTAAATGCATAACATTGCATAGTCATCTGGCTGCCCATTAGTTGCAATGTCTGGCTGTGGCTGGTTGAAATCCTTGTGCAGTCTTCTTGTTGATCTGCATATGTCATCTGTAGAGTTTGCTCTTTTGATTGTCCTTTCTGACTGTAGATATGAATGATTTCTGTTGAACTCTCCACTACTGGTCTTCATCACATATCATCTGGGTGCTGAATTCTTTTTCTTCATGATATCTAAAGTTGTCCATCCCTTTTCTCCATCTCGAGTGACATGAAAGTGGTCCCTAGGTTCTAGATCTGGCAGTTCTCTAACTGAGTGTCTGTTGTAAAAGTGTTCAAAAGTTCTTTTATAACTGGTCTACACTAACAGCGGCTGTCAATGGAAGTTACTCAAGCTTATAGTGTAGCTTGCGTATCTCCTGTCAATTTACTAAATTTCACTTACCACGGTGTTTCCACTGTGCTGTGCCAACAGGAAATGAGCTTCAGTTGAGGCAGCCCTTACGCTTTTCATTGAGGTGGATTTACCACATCGACCAGAGAGCGTTCTGGAATCAACTGAACAGGTCTCCACTGCCTGCTCAATTGATTCCATATAATCAGGCCTGTCCCTTGGGGGGAGCGGGGCCCAGAGCCAATCGGCCTAGGGGCAGCCACCCATGCTGGAGGGGAGTGTGGCGGGCCATCCCGCTCCGCCCACCTGGTCACCCACCGAGGACTGGGAGCCAGCCCCAGCCGGCAATACGAGGCTGCCCGCCAGTGGGGAACCAGCCCTGGCCCCAGTCGTGGCCAGGAAACTGAGGCGGGAGCCGGCCCTGGCCAGGAATCCAAGGCCCCCTGCTGGCAGGGAGCCAGCTACAGCCCTGGCACTGGCTAAGAAACCAAGGCCGCCCGCCAGCGGGGAGCCGGCCCCGGCCACGGCCAGGGACCCGACCACATGTGCCTGCACGTGTGGGGGGCAGGCCACAACAGGCTGGCCCGAAGAAGCCACCAGGCCCCACGCACCTGCCCCACCACTGGGCCTGGCTGCTCCACCCTGGGGGCAGGAAGGGCCTTCCCAGAGGCCAGGTCAAGTGCTCCCACCCTGTCCCACTGCCTTCGGCTCGCTGCCAAAGGCAGCGGGGAGCAGGGCGAAACACGACAGTGGGGGAGAGCTGCGGCGCGGGCCCCACACTGCCCCGCTGGGAGTGGGACAGCGCAGGGCCCACGTAACCATGGGGCCCGGCGTGATCGCCCCATTCGCCCCCCCAAGGATAGCCCTGTGTAATGGATCCTGCAGCACCAACACAGACCCAGCAGTGTAGACATATCCTTAGTCTTTTTATCCAATTTGGCTACTCTCTTCATATCTGGCCACGTTAGAGATAGATTCTAATCCAAAATAGGAACAGTAGTTCTGAGTTGTCTTCCCATCAAGAGTTGTGCTGGACTATATCCAGTAGCTGCTACTGATGTTGATCTGTAACTCAGAAAAGGAAGGAATGGATCTTCTGTAGGATTTTCTTGGTTGTCTGTACAGCTATCTCAGCCTCTCCATTTACCTGTAGGCAATGTGAGTTGCTAGTAATATGATCAAATGCATATTGTTCGGCAGGACATAAATTCTGCTACAATGAATTGGGATCTGTTGTCTGTCACTAGTTTTTTCTGGAATACCAAAATGAAGAACAGTGAACTTCAATTTCTCAATAACACTGTGACATCTTATGTCTTTCAAGTACACTGTTTCTACATACCTGGAAATTTAGTTCACAATGACCAGATAAAGATGTCTTCTGAATTCACACAAAACTGCAGCTAGTCTCTTACAAGGTATGTGTGCCATAAGTGGTGTTCTTTGTGTTGTGCTGATCTGTTAGTTCTTCAGTATTCACATGCAGATACTTATTTTTATGTCCTTGGTTATGCTGGGCCACCATGCTGACTGGTTGACCCATTCACAGTATTTAGTTAATCCCTGATGTCCTTCATTGATGAGGTTTAGTATTTCTCTTCCCATTTTGTTTGGAATTATGATGCAAATTGTCTTTAGTCATGAGTCAATTTGACTCACTTAAATATCCATGCACCACAAAGTGGTGTTTTCTCTCTTCCTAGTGTTCTTTAAAACAAACAAGGAGTCCTGCGGCACTTTTAAAGATTAACAAATGTATTAATTTATTTAGTGTTCTTTAGATACACTGGGCAACTGCCTCAAGTATCTGAGAAGTTCCTGAAGTTACATATCTGCTGAGATTGTTTCTTGTGAATGGTGTAGACTCTATTCTGACACTGCTCTTTTGTGTTTACAGCATCCATATATGCATTTACATCATCATCGAATTCATTGTAGTTGACACCAATGTTGGGCTCCATGACAGAGTGTTTGCTGCTACCAGAGTTTTCCCAGAAACTTGTTTAGCAATTTGGTTAAATCACACGTTGGACGTTGGCATCTCAGCGGTGATTGATCCAGGTCTTTTCTGTTGATGAGGATTATAAGTGGCTTAGGGTTTGTTAGGGTGTGTCTGTAGTTAATAAACTTGTTTAATGTTTTATCTTAACCAGTGTGTTTTTGAGTGAAGTGTACTCAGATTAACAAAAGTTGATGCATGCCTTCTTCATACCAAGAGGGAAGCATACTTATTAATGAATTTATGCTGAACAAATCTTTGTCTAGCACGAGACAATATTCTCTCAGGGTTTTCCTGTGTGGTTAGTCTGGGAGAGCTGGAATTAAACTGACTGGGATTTGCACCCATGTTTGCTCAGTAGGGAGAACATTCTTTGTAACTCTGTTGGGTATGTGGCACCATCTGGGATTACATTTCTCTTCAGCTGTAGCTGCTGTGAAAGGTTTTTATCTGTTAACCACATGATATCTGTCTCTGATATTTATTTTTTGCATTCCCCAGATCACAGTTGTCAACCAATTATGAAGAGCTCAAGGAAAACATTGAACATTTTCCCGTTTCCTGAATTCTCTAGTGGAAACACACTCTTTCACAAATCACATTTCTCTGATGTATAGGGTATGCATCAAACATAGCAAGAACTCTTTCACGGTTATCTTTGTGACTGTCTTCAGTGAAATCAAAGGATTTATAGATATGCTCTGCCTTCTTCCCCACAGCGTAAATTTAAAAAGATACTTGTATAGCTCCAATTTCTTTGCGGAGGACAGTGACAGTGCTAAATCTTGTTTCCAGTCTGTCCAGTCTGAAGATTTGTCAATGCTGAAGTTCTCTAGCACTTTTAAGAGTGGCATGTTATTGATGAGATCCTGAAAGCTTTGTTGTTTTGTTCCTTCTATAAGTGTTCTTAGTTTACTTCTAACATCACGCCATGTACTTCTGTATCAGATATGGACTGGCTACAGAGCTTGCTTATACATACCATGGTCTGACAAGTATGGTTAGGATTAGTGATAAATAAGGTGTTTTACACACAGTGTCGCCTAGGGATGACTAGTATAATACAGTTTAGCATCCCATTACATGCTATGATTGTTGGGCCAAGGGGGGTGAAGTAGTATTTTTTTTATTGGACCAAGCTTTTTAGCTTATACAGAGATCTTCTTTAAGTGTGGAAGAGCTCTATCTAAACTCAAAAGCTTGTCTGTTTTGAAACAAGCTTCATCCATTTCCCTTCCCCTTATTCAGCAGGAGGAGCACTACAGATTCTGCCTCCACTCTTCATTCCTTTCCCTGAAATAATTCCTAGAGCATCTCTGTTAGAAAAGCATCTTCTTTTGATTTAAACATTGCCAGTGCTGAAGACTCCACCAGGACCCTTGCAAAATTGTTCCCATAATTAATTACCCTCATTTTAAAAAATGCATGCCTTATTTCCAGACTGAATTCATCTCGACTGAACTTTTAGCCATTGGATGGTGTTTATACCTTTCGCAACTAGACTGAACAGCACATAATGAAATATTTATTCCTCATGTAGGTACTTACAGACTGTAATCAAGTCATCTCTTAACCTTCTCTTTCTTAAACTACATAGATTGAGCTCCTTGCACCTTAAGTTGACTTAACGACGCTTATGTTGACCTACAGAACACTGTGTCCACACTGGGTGCTTCCTTAAGTCGACTTAATAACACCATCTCTGAAGGTCAATTTAACGCCTAAATCGACCTTATTAAGTCGACTTAAGCCAGTGTAGACGGGGAGTGCCCTTAAGTTGACCTAATTGGCCTCCAGGCCCTGGTGCAATGTGGGACAGCTACTCACAATGCACGACTTCTTGGTCGACCTAGCAACTGCCAGTGTGGATATAGGTAGTCGACTTAAGTTTTTAGTGTGGACTCTCTAAGTCGACTTAACAAAGTCGACTTAAAGCGACCTTGTTACGTAAACTTAACAGAACCTCTAGTGTACACATATCCCTTGAGTCTATCACAATAAGGCATGTTTTCGATGTTTAATCATTCACATGCTACATTTTTATTTTTCATTTGGACAGATAACATCAATGTTTGTTTTTAAGCATTTTCTAGGGTTGTTGGTTTTTTTTTTTTTTTAATTAGTATTACATTTTCACAATTGTGGGAAATTATGGGGAGGATCAGACAGTGTGAAGGGGCTGAAATAATTGTGTAATGACAGTATACGTGGAGATATAACAAGTTTAAGCTTTGTAACCATTAAAATACAAACCTGTGAACATCATGTGTAAACATTTACGAAGTAATGATCCTTAAATTAAACTCTAATAAGTTCTCAAGCAGTATTTTTTTCACTTTGCCTCACTGTAAATATTGATTATTATCCATGGAAATATTTTTATTGGCTTGTGTGTATACAGTGAAATAAACTTTTTACTGACATTCCTTCCAATTCTAACTATAAGGCATTTTTTTGTGTTTTAATCATTCTCATGGCTCTTCTCTGAACTCTCTCCAATTTATCCATATCCTTCTTGAATTTGTGCACTAGAACTGGATAAGGCATTCCAGATGCAGTTGCACTACTGCCAATACAGAAGAAAGAAACCTTTCTACTCCTACCCAAGATCTCAATGTTTACGTACCAACAGCATTACACTGGCAGCTTGTGTTGAGCTGATTATCCTCTATGACTCCAAATCCTTTTCCAAGTCAATACTTCCCAGGATAAACTATCCCATCCTGTAAGTATGGCCTACATTCCTTGTTTGTACATGTATACATTTATGTTTAGCTTTATTAAAATACATATTGTTTGCCTGCACCCAGTCGAGCATGGAATACAGATCGTTCTGAATCAGTGATCTGTCCTCTTCATTATTTACCACTTCCACAATTTTTGTGTTTACAGTTACACTTTAAAATTTATCAGTTAGCAAATTTTAAATCCATTGAAAATGTCTTGTCTTAATATACTAATTGTTCTAGCTTTTTAATCAAAATACCATATAAATGTCAAATGCCTTATAGCAGTCTAAAAACAGAGCATCAACCCTATTGCCTGTATCAACCAAACTTGCAAACTCATCAAAAATTGGTATTTAGTTTGATGACGCATATTCCATAAAGCTATATCAAATTGTATTAATTATGTTGCCCTCCTTTAATTCATTGACTCCCATATCAGCCATTGCATGGTCTTGCTCAGAATCAACCAGGCAATCACTTTTATGCTTTTTAAAAAATGACATAACAATAAGAGTAGAGAAGTTATTTTACCTCTATATTTTACACTGGTTTGATCACTGCTGGAATACTGTCTCCAGTTCTGGTACCCAAATTCAAGCAGGGCCATCCCTGGGGAAGGCGAGCGGGGCAACTGCCCTGGGCCCCATGGTTCAGTGGCCCCCATGCTCCCCTCCACTGACTTTGGCATCAAGCTGGCCCAGGAGCAGGACACGAGCACGGGCCCTGGCCTCTGGGCTGGCCCACACCGCCCCCAGGGGTAGACCAGCAGCCCAGGGGCGAGGTGGGAGCTCAGGGCTCAGCCTCTGGCCCAGGGAAGTCCTGTCCCCCCAGCACCAAAGTGGGGGGTGGCACATGGGCCGATTGGCCCTGGTCCCCACCCACCCCTAGGGACAGCCCTAAATTCAAGAAGGATGTTGATAAATTGGAGGGAGTTTAGAGACGACCTGAGACTTATGATTAAATTGCAACTGTAAAAGTTGGTAACACTGATAATTCAATCATTTTCCTACATTAGAATTAATCACCAAGGGTCAGAGAACAGCTGACCCTCCATGATCATGCAAGTCAGTGAGTGAATGAGTGAAAGAAGTTTACTCATCCTGCATCCCGGTGCCAGGGCAGTCACAATAACATTCCTTGTACTCTCTAAACGCAAGGGCCAGAGAACTGTAATCACAGCTAGCATCACTAGATACCCTTAAGGGGGGAAAGCAATCCTTACTCCTCCCATTTCCTTCCTGCCGTGGCAAAGTGCAAGCGGCATGTGTTGAGCATAGGTTATAGCTGCAAAATGAAAGATGAGGAGCTTGTTTTGAGCATGCATGCTATGGTGATAGTCTGCTTGCCTGTGTATTCCACTGTGTTGTGCTTTACCTGTACACATTCCTTTTGAAGTTTAACTCTTATAAAGGGACAGAAAAGCTGCGAGTTAAAATTAATTCATAATCTATCTCCTCTCCTTACGGCGACTGACGCCTTAGGGCTTATCTATACAGGGAAATTCATTGGCATATTCATACCAGTGTAATTATACTGATGTAAGTCCCCATAATGATGTGTATGTTGGAATAAGAGTTCCTTTTCCTGGTCAAATATGTAACTTTGGAAATGTTTGGGGTTCTAAGTTAGGCCAGTAATAGGTAAAGAAAAATGTAATCTTTCCCACGCCAAACCTCTAACCCTCTAGAGCTTTGTCCCTCACTAGTATCTTCCCAGAAATAACAATAGTTCATTGTCTTTTTAGTACAAAGAAGCCAACAAATGTCCTATTTATCTAGTCTTCTCTGTTTTATGAGTCAGGAGCTGTGATTCACACCGAGCAATCTGTGAGAACTTACTGGGGTCAGGGTCAGCCAAACACATGCCTTTTCCCATTAAAATAAGTTGTATGTATATTTCTACTTCCTCGAGAATCTGGCAAGGATTTGATGCTTACGAAAGATGCCAGACCGATGGTACTGAGGGCTGAAGTCTTATATTATTCATAGTATATATAACATAGTTATCAGCATAAACAACCCTAAATCACTCACAACACGTGTGTCTCAACCCTGCCCTGTATGAATCCTCACTAGTGTCCAAAGAGTAATTCAATATCCATGACCATTCAATTATTGCTATCTATGATACAAGATTCCAGTTGGTACCAGTTGTGGAAATGTTGTCTGTGAGATAGCCATGTGTCTGCAAGCAACTAAGACTGCCCACTTCTTTCTCTCGAATCACGAAATTATCCACTTTCAGAAACAACTTCTGATATGGGCTAAGTTTAAAAACAATCAAATGATGAGAGTTTCCATCTCCTATTACCAAATCCTCTAAGCCATTCAGAACTCCACCTCCAAAGTTTGGATTTAGAGCTGCAAGGGTTTCTGTAACCTATATGTTACTACAACAGGGAGTGTATACTGTGCTACACAAAGGATCAAAGGGGGAGTGGTTCCCACCCCTTAAAGACTGTCAATAGGAAGGAGATGGTCATTCCCAGACAGCTCTCGGGCCTGTAAGTCTAATAAAGAAGGGGAGCATTTGGCAGCTCACCAAAGAGGACGGGGGCTTTTCCACAAAGAAACCAAGAGCATGTACAGATTGAGGATCCTGGTTGGGAGGGAGGTTGCCTGAAGGAATGGACTCACTGCCAGGCAGGGTAGGAAGAAGGGTGCTGATTGTGGCAGAGTGTGTCATATAGGTGCTAATCCTGCATGGGAAGACTGCATCGGAAGACTATCATATCAGGAAAGAGAGAGAGAGTAGGTTCCAGGAAGTAATGACTTGTGTGAGTGGTTTTGAGAAGCCAGAAAAGATGCCATCTTTCTGTCAGTCTCCATATGATTCATGGGGAGGTAATGTTGCTGAAGTTTACTTTTTCAAGACTGCTGTGAGACTTCACCAATCCAAAAGTGTTACAGGTACTGTGCCATCTGTCTTACAAGCAGTAGTGATTTACTTGTTATAAGGAAGCCAAGGAAATTCCCAACCCAGTCTCCTCAATTTGGCTCTAAATCACCAGTGTTTTCAGCCAAGAAATGTATTTTTCAACCTCCTCCATATGTTTATCTGTGGCTTATACTATCAATTGCTAAATACATTATGTTGTGCTATTTACTTCATTCTGCAGCTTCAAAACCTTTGGCTATGTCTACACTTGCACTTTTAAGTCGACTTTAACTAAGTCGACTTAGTGTGTCTACACTTAAAATTAAAGTTGACTTAAAGGAGAACTTACAAAGTCGACCTAGAGCGTCCACACTGGATGCTCTAGGTCGACTTTGTGGGACTAGGGGGGCCTTGGGCAGGTCCACGGTGGTGGTGGGGGGCACCCCCTGTGTGCAATGGGGCAAAGGGGAACAGTGACCCTGGCAGGGCAGAGCCCTGTGTGTGATGCTGTCTGGATTTAGGGAAGCATTTAAGATATTATTTTCAATGGATATCCCATAAATGCTATAATCCATAGGAACTATGTCATGTTTGGTATCAATAGAAAGGTAGTAATTTGCTGGGAATGATTATATAGTTTATGTCTAGGAATTCTATTTCGATTAGAAGTTAGGAATTTGGTGTTATATCTATACTTTAACTTACGTTATTTTATTGAAATACCTGAGAGAGGCGGTTGTGTCAAACCATTGTCTCCTTAATGTTTAGGAATTTTCCAGGTAGAATGGTCCCAGGGAGTGTCCTGATAAGCCATTAAGGACATAAAGAATACAACCATTGCTTAAGTCGACTTAATTTGCCAGTGTAGGCGCAGCCTTTGTGTGGCTTCTAAAAGCCTACAAATTTCACATATAAATTACTGGAAAAAGGCCAATCTTCCTTTTTGTTTAGCTTTCCAAAGGCTTCAGGAAGAAAAAAAGTCACCAACTGCAAATGTTCACTTTTCTGCCACCCCATCCAAATTATTTTATTAATGATTGATAGGACTGAAAATGGCAGACTTGCAGTAGAGCTAAAATGTTCACATTTTCATGTTGGGTATTTAGAGTCAGATTTTCAAAGATATTTAGAAGTCTAAAGATGCAGATAGACTCCTTGCGATATTTTCAAAAGGTAGGTGCCTAACTCCCTTTGAAAACAATGGGAGTTAGGCATTTAACCTGCTTGGATACTTCTGAAAATCCTGCTAATCACGTATATGCCTAGATACTTTGGGAATTTGGTTCCTAACTTCTTATTTAGGGATGTATATTCAAGCTGCCTCGTTTTCATAGCTGTTGAGCAGTCAGCGCTATGAATTCTCAGCACCTCTGTAAATCAGTCCACTTACTCAGGTGCTTAAATGAATGCACCCAAGTTATACCTACTTTACACAAACACACATTCTCATTAGGGAGCATCCTTTTAGCTTTTCAAGTGATGAGAAGGTGAGAATGTTTAAAGAGGGAAATTTACCTTTTGTAGTGAGCTAGCCACTAGCCAGAATCTGAATAGGGACTATGAGTGTCTAGCTCACTACAAAAGGTAATTTTCCCTCTTTAAAACATTCTCACCTTCTCATCATACGTTGTTAATGGGCGACATTTACACTGTTGAAATTGAATTAACCTGTTAACTCACCCTTCATGTGTATATATACCTAGCATAGTGTAGTTTTCACTTCATGCTTCTGAGGAAGTGGGTTGTAACCCAAGAAAGCTTATGCTCTGACAGACAAGTTTGGTTGCTTGTAGGTGGTTGGTCTTTAGTGCTACACTGGGGTTGAACAAGCCGTCCATGATCTAATAGATTCAATTAACTTGGATTAGAGTTATTTAAAAAAAACACACACAGCACTGACTGAAGAATCCATCTTTAAAGCCTAGCCCAGAAGGTTTTTATACAATATTATAAAAGAAGGAGGAATTGAGTTTTGTCATGAAGGCACTGGGAAGTGGTAGAAGTAAAAGGGCAGATAATGAAGAATTGCTTTGACCAGCAGATACTGGATAAAAGCTGGGGAAGGGGAAAAGGCACCGAAGTTAAAGTTGGTTACCATTATTAATCTAGACTGTTGTTTGACCTATAGATGATATAAGGAATTAAAGTAAGAGCAATCTGCAACATGACCTTCCAATCAGGTACCTTCAGCCAGCACATAAACACAGAGATCCTGCCTGACTACTCTTATTAAAATTTACAAACTAGGTAAGTGTTAAAATTTTCTTTTCTCTTTGGGTTTTACCTTTAAATTTTCAAGGAATCTATTTGGAGGGGTAGCTGCATTTTGTGAGGCAGAATTAGTGCCACAAATTGCATGGAAGACCCCTCACTATCCTCTCTCATGGAGACACTTTTTTGTTTGTCTGTTTTTATACTTCAGTGGAGCTATGATTTACACCAGCTGAGGTTCTGGCCTAAAGTATATGATAATTTCTTGTATTGAAAAAACATCCACCCACACAGTTAGAATTCTCATTGTCTCAGTTTTGCAACATCCTCTTTCCTGACCTTGAGAAATGCAAGCTTGCTCTGCTCATATCTATTTAGAATGCTGCTGCTGCTGCTGCAAAGGTAATTTTCCTATCCTGTTGTTTTTACCTCTGAGTCCCTCTACTGGCTCCCCCTTCTCTATTGCATCAGAAATAAGATACTTGTCTTCAACTTAAAAGCTCTTCATGGACTCGCCTTACCCAACCTATCATCTCTCATTCACTGCTGAGATGGCCACCTCCACCTGCAATCAGCCCATGTCAGGCTCCGTCATCCACTTGTTAATTTTTCAAACAAGCACCTTCATGCTTTCTCCCGGACTGTTCTTTGCATATGGGTGGAGCTCCCTATAAACGTCTGCAAAGGTATTTCATTATCCTTCTTCAAATCCCTCCGTAAAATTCCTTTTGCCTATAAGAACTAGAAAACGGCGAGACCTCTGGTGTGTCAATACCACAGCCTATCATCACTATACAGTTTATTTATTTCCTTGTAGTCCCCTGTCGGTCTATCCATTTATTGTCTCTTTTCTAACATTTTGATTGTAGCTTCTTTGAGGAAGGGAATGCCTTTTTCTTCTGTGTGCAAAACATGTATCTCTCTAGAAGCATAAGAGAAACACAAAATAATGACTTTGGGTACCATGATATTGTACGTTTAGATTGTATAGACCATATTGTCCCTATGTATGCCTGCATTGGAAGCGATACAGAGATTTTTATTTTGGTTTGGTTTTTGCCCTAACAGAAGCTCTCAAAGATATTGTGCTAAAATGCTCTAGAGTGTATAGGGCAGCACACCTGTTGCACAATGCATCATGTGCCTAGTGTGGGAGGGGTGTAATTGCCATGTTCCTCGTTTCTCTACTTTGCAGCTATTAGCACCCTAGGAGATCAAGGAACTGTTCCTGTATTCAGGAAAGCATAGTGATTGCAACTGTCCCTAGCCCTGGGGTCGAGATATAATAGGGAGAAGCCTTCAACCTGTATAAATGTTGGGCACAATTGAGCCTTATGTAAGGGTGTATACTATGCTCACAACTCGGGTATCTGAAAATGCAACTGAGCAATGTAACATAACTGTGCTATTTAATGTAATGATAGATAAATAAATCTATTAGTCTTTAAAAGTGCCACAGGACTCTGTTGTTTTTCTACAATAGACTAACACGGCTACCCCTTTGGAATTTGACTATTTGATGTAATGTAATTGTGCTGTTTCCCATTCCTTCCATGTATAGGACAAACAGCTAAATTACAGTAATAATAAATAGCTTAAATGGTAACTATGCCTAATGCCCTTACGCCGGGAATAAAGGCCTTATATGTTATGTAGAAAAGCTTAGCTCTCACACCCCTAGCTTTTTGATTTTTCAGTGGTTGAAATTAAAAAGTGATGCTATCCCCCTTTTCTTCCAAGAGATGTTGCACTAACCTTACTCTCCCAAAGCTAAGCTGCTACCCCCAAAACAAGTTTGAGCTATCCACGTCACAAGTCAGTATAATTTAATTATTTATTCGCTGTTTGTTATTTTTATCATTGTCATCCTTAGAGGGAATGATTTCGTGCTATGAGCCTCAGATTTGAAATATCTTGACAGTCTGGAACCACAGATTCCAGAAATACTGGCATTGTTGACTCAGTCCTTCACCTTCTGAAGTGCTTTTCAAACTTCTTTTAGGGCCCCAGTTGAAAAAAATATCATTTATGCCCGCCACCCAACAATTACATCTTTGAGCAATGCATTACAGTCTTTAAGCAGTACAGTAGGGGGTGCCAAAACCCAGTAACTGAGGGTCTGCGACCCAGTACCAGGTCCTGACCCATGGTTTGAAAACCACTTTAAAAACCGCAGGATATTCAGTTTCTGTACTGGGAGATACAGGAGAAGTGGCTCTGTGTCTCCTGAGATAGGCAGTGATGTTGGAACAATTTTTATAGTAGAGGTGCTGAAAGCCATTGAACGAAATAGTAAACCCTGTACAGGAGGGAAACCACTTCAAGCCAGAGGGTACTTTTGCACCCCCAGCATCCCCTGATCCAGCACCCCTGGACATGGGTCAAATTTCTGCTATTTTCAATTAAGTTCAGCAGTACCTGGGCGCACACAATTAATTTCACATTCAGTACAGGACTTTGGTGCAGCTTTTCCAGTCTCTGCACAGTTGCACCAATGTCCCACACAAAGACAGATTACAAGCCATTAAAAGAACCATCCCAGATGATGCCACAGCACAACTTGTGGCTGGACTTTGTACTCACCCACAACCATTTCAGATTTGAAGATAGTTTATACCTTCAAATCAGCAGCACTGCTATGGGTGCTTGCATGTCCCCACACTATGCCAACATTTTTATGGCTGACTTAGAACAACACTTCCTCATGTCTTATCCCAAAGCACCTCTTCTCCACTTATGCCACATTGATGACATCTTCATCATCTGGACCCATGGTAAGGATGCCCTTGAAGATTTCCACAGAGATTTCAACAATTTCCACTCCACAATCAAACTTAACCTGGAATACTCCACACAGGAGATCCACTCTCTGGACACTACAGTGCAAATTAGAGAGGGACACATAAACCCACTGCTATACTGTAATCCTACTGATTGCTATAGTTATGTACATCCCTCGAGCTTTCATCCAGGACACACCACACAATCCATTGTCTCCAGCCAAGTACTAAGATACAACTGCATTTGCTCCAGTCCTTCAAACAGAGACAGACACCTTCAGGTTCTCTGTCAAGCATTCTTGAAACTACAATATCCACCTGTGGAAGTGAAGAAACAGATTGACAGAGCCAGAGGGGTACCTAGAAATCAACTACTACAGGAGAAGCCTGAGAAAGAAAACAACAGAACACCACTGCTCATCACCTACAACTCCCAAGTCAGACCTCTACAACACATCATTAAGGATCTACAACCTGTTCTACACAACGATCCCTCACTCTCTCAAGCCTTGAGAGACCAGCCACTCCTTGCTTACAGACAGCCGCCCAACCTTGAAGAGATACTCACCAGCAACTACAGACCAAACAATAGAAACATTAAAGCAGGCACATATCCCTACAACAGACCGTGTTGCCAACTTTGCCCCCATATCTACAGCACAAAAGACACCATCACAGGGCCTAATCAAGCTAGTTACTCCATCAAGGTCTCATTCACCTGCTCATCCACCAATGTGATTTATGCCATCATGTACTGGAAATGCCCCCCTGCCTTGTATATTGGACAAACAGGACAGTCTCTATGTAGAAGAATAAATGGACACAAATCTGACACCAGAAATCACAACATTCAAAAACCAACAAGGGAACACTTCGATCTCCCTGCTCCACTGACAACTTGTTAATAATGGTGCTCAAACAAATGAATGACAAATCAGAGATTCAAAGAGAAACTGCAGAATTGGAACTTATATGTAAATTCGACTCCATTGCCTCAGGGTTAAACAGGGACTACAAATTTTATTCTCATTACAACAGGTGATTTGACCTCACCTCCCTCTATATGCTGTTCCCCAGTGTTAGAATCCCAACACCTATTCTGATTTGCTTTTACAGCCTGACCTGATCCTGTGTCATATATTTCCCTGCATTTAATTTCCTTCCATTCTGTAAGTTCCCCATCTTGAAAGCATCTGACGAAGTGGGATTTTCTCCCACGAAAGCTCAGAAAGCGGGAGGCAAACGTAAATAACATGCACATTTACCATTTTTTTAATAAAAGAATCAGGATTTTTAAGCCAGTGTTGATTTTTTTTTTTTTTTTGGACCTGATAAAGTTTCCCTGAGACAACACAGAAGGCTATATCCTTAGTCTAAACTGGAGTAGCTTCATTGAAGTCCATGAGAACACACTATCTGAGGATTGGATCCTCTGGGCTGTCACGTCTTATTCAGTGGATCCAAACTCATTTATACGAGTTGAGGTTCTGGCCCACAATCTATATGTGCTCCACAGCAAACAAGAGCAATTTTGGAAATAAAATAGTTGCTGTCTTTGTAGAAATATTAAGTTGAAATACTTCCTTTGGCACTGGAATTGTTGTGGACTGACTTAACACAGTGTGTCAACAGTCAATCAGCAGAGGAAGTTTGGGGACTCACTCACTCACTTCGGGGACTCATTAATCAATATGTTAATTATTTGGAGGTGGTTAGATGTATATACACACCTTCCTTAATCATCAACTCTAATTTTGTAGTGATTGGGCTAAGCAATTTTTATCACCGTCATTAATGCTTAATTATGTGAGGACAGTTGGGGGGAGAGCTAGTGATGGCTCATATTCTGCTTTCCTCTACACCAGTTAGGATGACGGTAATCCCAATATTAAAAGCTTCTTTAATATATGTAACTGTACCCCCCAGGGGAAAAAAATCTTGATTTTTCACAATTGCTAGCTGCTTACCCTATGTCTGATCCCAAGTCACTCTGTAGTTACAGAGGAGAGTAACAGGGTGTCATATCTAATCTGGGGTCCTTTGCAATGAATTGCTAACTGGTTGGGATCAATAATGACTTATTTGGGGCAAGCTAGCCAAGCCGGTTTATGGTGTTCTTCCCAGTGGCTGCCTGGGTTATGCACAGCCAGAGACCTGGGGGGAGCCCTCATGTTCCCCGGGGTCCCACCCTCTCCCATTTCACTGTATTTACCCACAGGTTGCAGATATTTGGGGTGAGAATGAATTTAGACCCTGGTGCAATGGACCCCCTTTACTCCCTACTCCCATCTGGGGGGGGGGCCGCCCTCAGTGACTCTGAAAGGATTAAAGGGAGCGATCTCCGCGCTGCTCCTATAGTCCCCTTGCCAAGGGGAAGGCGGGTGGGGGGACAGGCATTATGTGCTCAGGGCCAAGTACCAGCGAAGGAGGCAGGTGGTGACTGAGCCGAAGTGGATATGTGGTTTGCGTCTGGCTCTGCGTCAGCGGCGGCTTCCGAGTCCTGCAGCAGGACGCAGGCTGGCGTCAGAGGCCGCTTGGTGACACAGTCTTCCTCCAACCGCGGCTGGGAGAGCCGGCGCTGGAAGGAAGCGCCGGGGGCGGGCGCCGGGGGAACGTGCTCCTCTGCAAGCGCTTGGAGGGGCGGGGAGGTTGCCACGGGGAAGAGGGCAGCCTCACCCCGGGCTGACCCGGCTGAATCATGCTGCTTCCAGAGGGACAAAAGGCAACGGCCGGGCTCTTTGTTCGGCTTCCCGGGGCTGTTTGCAAACGCTGCAGGCGAGGGGGGGTGGGCTCGATGGCAGCGGCACGTTCTGCACTCTGCCGCTTCCTGGCCCGCACACGCGCGCTCCGCCCTGACCCGCCCCGCCATTGTGCGCTTGCCTCCAGCCCGTGGGGATGTGCGGAACGTGCGGGCGGCCGCTGTTCCCTGCTGATTCTTCCCAGCCAGCGGAAATCCCAGGAGGCTAGGTGGTAGCTGGCTGCCCCGCTCGCTGCACATCCTCTTGCTCTTTTACGTGCGGGACGGTAAAAGAAAGGGCGAAGGCTTTTAATGACACGTTTTGCTAATGATGCCTCTGACTCGGACAGGAATGCAGCTCCCAGGGAGCGGAGAGCGGCACAAAGACAGGACGCACCTAATGGCTGAGTTGTTGTTAGTTGGGAGTACTATAAAGGCCCACACTTCCCACACTAGGGCTGCACCTACACTGGTAAACTAAGTTGACTTAAGCTTGCTTAAGTCCACTTAATTTACCCTATGTCTACACTACACTTTTCTTAAGTCGACTTAAGCAGCTTGCTTAAGTTGACTTAAAGAAAATAAAGTCGACTTAATTAAAATTGTCGACTTTATAACATCACCTTTCAATTAGACTTATGGCTTAAGTCGTCTCCCTGGAGTTGACTTAAGCCAGTGTAGACTTAAGCCAGTGTACCTCAGGGCTACACCAATGCCCTCCCTGCCGGGAGAGGGTACAGGGGGAGCCTAGCATGCCCCCTCACAGGGCAGGGCAGAGCCCTGCCCACCCTGCCCCTATGCCCTGCTAGGGTCCCTGTCCGCCTTTGCCCCATTGTATTTAGGTACAATGGGGCAAAGGCTGAGCCCCTTAGCATTGGGCAAGGGGTGCCCCCCCCGCCCCTGTGGACCTCCCCTAGGTCCTCCTAAGCTCCTAGAAGTCGACCTAGGCGTCCAGTGTAGACGCTCTAGGTCGACTTTGTAAGTTCCCCTTTAAGTCGACTTTATTTTTAAGTGTAGACACACAAAGTCGACTTAACAAAGTCGACTTAGTTAAAATCGACTTAAATTAACAAGTGTAGACATAGCCTAGGTGAGGTTTGGGAAAAGAAGTTCCTTGTGCAGCACGTTGCTGCTGAATATGCCACTTGCTGGCCCTGCAAATGGTTAACATAAGAACAGCCCTATGGTCCATACAGCCTAAGTATCCTGTCTTCCCATGATGGCCAATGCCAGGTGCTTCAAAGAGAATGAGCAGAAGAGGGAATCATTTAAGTGATCCATCCCCTCTTGTTGATTTCCAAATTCTAGCAAGCAGAGCCTAGGGATGCTTCAGAGCATGGTTTGCATCCTTACCCATCCTGACTAACATCCTGACTAACAGCCATTGATGGATCTACCCTCTATGAATTTATCTAGTTTCTTTTCTGACTCCAGGGTCAGTCCTGGCCTTCACAACATCTTGACTTGCGTTGTGTGAAGAAATGCTTCCTCTTTTGTTAAAAATTTTATTGGGTGACCCCTAATTCTTGTTGTGAGAAAGAGTAAGTAACACTTTTGTGTTTACTTCCTCTACATCAGTGATGATTTTTAGATCTCTATCATCCCTCCCTTAGTCATCCTTTCCTCATTGAAAAGTCCCAGTCTTGTTAATGTCTTTTCATATGTATGCTGTTCTGCACCCCTACTCATTTTCATGCACTTTCCTGTACCCTTTCTAATACCAGTGTATCTAGGGCAACCAGATCTACATACAGTATCCAAGATGTGGGCATATCATGGATGTATATAGAAGAAATACAATATTTTTGGTATTATCTATCCCATTCCTAATGATTCCTAACATTTTATTAGCTTTTTTATGACTGCCACTGCACATCGAGTGGATGTTTTCAGAGAACTAGCCACAATAACTCCAAGATCTCTTTCTTGAGTGGTAACCATAAGTTTAGACCCCATCAATTTATATGTACAGTTGGGATTATGTTTTCTAATGTGCATTACCTCGCATTTATTAACATTGAATTTCATCTGCCATTTTGTTGCCAAGAAACTCAGTTTTGTGAGATCCATTTGTAACTCTTCACAGCCTGGTTTGGACTTAACTTTCTTGAGTAGTTTTGTATCATCTGAAAATTTTTTCACCTCACTATTTCCCCCTTTTTCTAGATCATTTATGAATATGTTGGACAGTACTGATCAGTATATACACTTGGGGGACCCCACTTTTTAACTTCTTTCCATTCTGAAAACTGACCATTTAGTCCTACTTTTTAAAATCCTGTCTTTTTAACAGTTACTAATCCAGGAGAGGATCTTCCCTCTTATCCCATGACTGCTTACTTTTTGAGGGACCTTATTTAAGGCTTTCTGAAAATCTAACTACATTTATCCATTGAAACATGTTTGTCCACAAGCTTGTTGAGCCTCTCAAAGAATTATTTTAGATTGCTGAGTCATGATTTCCCTTTACTGGTACTAAACAAGCCTGTAATTACCAGAATTGCTTCTGGATCCCTTTTTAAAAAGTGGCATCATAGTTTTTTTTTAAAAAGTGGCATCCTCCTGTGATCTGGTACTAAAACTGATTTAAATGATAGGTTACATACAACAGTATTTCTGTAGTTTCACCCTTCAGTTTCTTCAGAACTCTTGGGTATACCATCTGGTCCTGGTGACTTCTTATTTCAACAATTTGTTCCAAAACCACCTCTAATGACATCTTAACCTGGTATAGTTCCTTAGCTTTGTCATCTAAAAAGAATGACTCAGGTTTGGGAATCTCCCTGACATAATCAGCCATGAAGACTGATGCAATGAATTAATTTAATTTCTCTACAATAATCCTTATCTTCCTTGAGTGCTCCTTTAGCATCTCGATTATCCAGTGGCCCCACTGATTGTTTAGCAGGCTTCCTGCTTCTGATGGAATTTTTTAAAAAAAAATCTGCTGTTACTTTTTCAGTCTTGTTGCAAAAGAGGTGAAAATAATTTATTAGAAATATATGGTAAGCTCCTCTAGTTTACAGCATTCTAACATGACTGAAAGAGAAATGCTTTTGAAATGCTTAGATTAAATAAGACATCTACAGCATTTAATTTTTCAAATGAATCATTAAACTTTTCCTAACCTATAAAGTATATCACTGCTAGGTCAATGATGTCTAGGACCAAAAAAAAGGGAAGGCTTCTGGCTGCTTTTATAAACTGTTTGCCCTCTCCATTTTCACTTTAATATATTTCTGTGTTACCCAAGCATTTAATCCCTCAATTTTTTCTTATTCTCAGTTTACAGTTATTCTTCAGACACATTACAAAAGAAGGCTTTTACGACAAATGAGTGAAACAGCCTGAAATAGCTGATTGTTTAGGAAATTCAATTAGGCTCAAATTCTGGGCATTGGCACCCAGAAAAATCTAGAAATGTGCTGTTCTGCTCAGGATACCGTGGGAGTCATTTCAGGCTATTACTACTGAAGTCCCGAGGCTGTCACCACAAAGTGACTCTGTAGCTGCAATGTGGGCCATCTCTGGGAGGGGGAAGATGGGACGATCTAGGAAGCAGTCACCTTGTCCCTACATGTACTAGCGAACAACGGTCCCCTACGGAGTTGAGCTCCATGCTGTATGTGAGGACCACACACCCTGTGGTTCCCCTGGAATCTTGGCTGCTCTATATGCAACTGAACCACAAAAGTTCTGCTGCTAGGAAACCCTCCATGGCTTCAGTGTCAAGAGCTAGATTTCCCTTTTAAATCTGACTGGGAGCTCTCCTTTAAAAATAGTTAACTAGGCTCCACTTACAGAAAACTGACTATTCACACACATCTCTGAAGCTGATAAAATACGGGCAGAATACAGAGACCGTTTTGGGGGTGGGGGTAGGGGAGTGCATAGTTTTATAAAAGATAAAGGGCTATTTAAAGCCTGGAATAGTGGGTCGAGTTCACTGGAGTAATAAATGGGTCCACCCCTTGAAATGAGGAAGAGACCACAGACTCTAGGGCTATGTCTACACTGGCAAGTTAGGTCGACTTAAGGAGGCTTAAGTCGACCTAACATAAGCCCTCTCCACACTAGACTTTCATTAGGTTGACTTAAGAAAATCCTTAAGTCGACCTAATGAAAGCTTAGGTCAACTAGTAAAGCCTGCCGGTTAAGTTGAACTAACCCTCCTTTAGGTCGACCTAACCGTCCTTTAGGTCGACCTAAGCCCAGATGGACGCATAAGTCCACTATCTTAGGTCGACCTAAGGGAAGTGAGGTCTAATTAATAAGTCCTGGTTAAGGGAAAGCACTTTAAGTCGACCTAACAAAGTCAACCTATTTTTTTGTAGTGTAGACATAGCCTAGGATTTTAGTGATTATGGGGGACTACTATGGAGTCTGGAATCCTCCCTCCATAGAATAAGTAAAAGGTAAGACAACAGGTAAGCACAGTTACAGCACCAGGACTGCTTCACTAATCTGCCCCAACTCCGAATTGGAGAGATCATATCTATGAGTAAGAACATAGATGATCATACTGAATCAGACCATTGGTTCACCTAGACCAGTATCCTGTCTCCTAACAGTAGTCCATGCAAAGTACTTCATAGGGAATGAACACAAGGTAATTATCAAGTGATTCATCCCCTGTAAATTATTCCCAGCTTCTGGCAAGCAGAAGCTAGGGATGCCGAGAGCATGAGGTTGCATCCTTCATCATATCAATGGACCTATCCTCCATGAATTTATCTAATTCATTTTTTAATGCAGTTGTAGTTCTGGCCTTCACAACATCCCTGGCAACAAGTTCCACGGGTTGACTGTGTTGTGTGAAAAAATAAGGAATTATTTTACTTTCCCTATCCATCAGTATTTGTCTCCTGTGGTGAACTACCATGTTGCCAGTTACTGGTAGTTTTCCATATATGTTTACAGGCTCAGGGCCTCAGTTTGCATGTAAATTGCTGGGGACAAAGAAATGGTCACTCCATTCACCATTTGTCAACTTATTAAACTGTAGCTTGTTTTTGAAGGTAGATCACTGTTAGATTAACTGTCTCTAAATCTCTCCCACTTGTTCTCCATTTTCTCTGTTATTTTCCCTCTCATTTAGGCTATGTCTACACTTGAAAATTTAGGTTGACTTTAGCTAAGTCGACTTTAAATCGATTTAGTTAAGTCGACTTAGTGAGTCTACACCTAAATTTTAAGTCGACTTTGGAGGGAACTTACAAAGTCGACCTAGAGCGTCCACACTGGACGCCTAGGTCGACTTCTAGGGGCTAGGGGGACCTGGGACAGGTCCATGGGGGCAGGAGGGGCACCCCTTGCCCAGTGCCAGGGGGCTCAGCCTTTGCCCCATTGTACATAGGTACAGGCTCCCTCTGTGCCCCCCCCGGCAGGGAGGGCATTGGTGTAGTCCTGGGGTAGCCCTAAGTCAACTTAGAGCTACCCCACGTCTACACTGGCTTAATTTGACTTTAAAAAGTCGAATTAAGCCTTAAGTTGAAGTAATTCTAGGGTTTTATAAAATCGACTTAATTTTCCTTAAGTCGACTTAAGCAAGCTGCTTAAGTCGACTTAAGCAAGCTGATTTAAGCAAAGTGTAGTGTAGACGCAGGGCAAATTAAGTCGATTTAAGCAAGCTTAAATCGACTAAATTTACAAGTGTAGACACAGCCTTAGTGTTGTATAGCTCTCTACATTGGAGTGGGGGTGGGGCAGATTCAAACTGGGGACTCTGAATGTTACTGTTATATTACTAATAATAAACAATCATAATCCCATTATAATCTATTGTAACTAATCACAAAACCAGGGTGAATGAAAAGCTATAATTATATTAGACATTATTTTATGCTTCAAATCCATAGCACTTATATGAAAATAAGCCAAAACAATATTTATAATAGAGAAAATACATTCAGCTAGGTGAGACTATATGAATCAACTAAGTGTCAGTGGCCTTTAACTCTAGATAATCTGAAGTATTCATAATAATCCATTGTCTGACAGACAATTAGATCCTCTTTAAGTAGGTGCAGAGGTTACCTGGAAAATGTAGTGAATGCTGCCCTTTCCTACTTTCCTATTTGTTTGCCACTACAGGATAATTTCCTGGTGATCTCAGAAAGAATTTGAGTTACTAGCAATTCCAATATTCCACTTAATCTATATTCTATGGATTTAGAAGTCCAAGGTTCTCTATAATAAATCCTATCATCAGCACACCTTCTTGAGTTGACACAATGCAGTGATGTCCAAAACCTAACCATCACTGCCAGATGCAATTCACATGAAGGAGAACTGGAATCTTCATTTCAGATTTCCTAAATAATTATCTACTTTGCCAGTCCTGGATGTTATTAGGTACGTGGGAGATTGATCCAGGTTGAATTTTACTTGGTCAGCTTAAGGTGAAAGAATTTTCCATAACTGTGGCTCTCCAGGCCCTGTCCTGATATTGTAGTTGTGACATACTTTGTTGAATAATTCCAATGGACAACTGTAAACTTAGGCAAAGTACAAGCAAAACACTAGTATGAACCTAAAAGTTACAGAAGTGTGGCTTGAAAACTTATCCAAAGAATATGTGATATTCTGTGGTCTAGAAATCAGGATTGAAATCTCACAGGTACAAGAACTGACTCAAGATTATTCAGTTTTGATATATTTTTTTTAATTTCAGTATTTCCCCTTTCAGTCCTAGAAAAAAACAGAAGAGGTAGAGGTTTAGTCTTCCAAACCCACATTCACATGTATAGTCCTTATTCATTGTGCTTATATACTTATTTATTTAGAGTACTCGTATGAATGATTTTTCAGGTTGGTGCCCTAATACTGCCAGTAGTATTGTCATGCTCAAGATTTAAAAGTCGTATCAGGTCCCCGCCCCCCGCCCAAAATCAACCTTGGCTTAAAAATTATGATTTTTTTTTTTTTAAATTGTAAATGTGCATGTTACTTACATTTGCCTCCTGCTTTCTGAACTTTTACGATGCATTTGACATGCATTTTCAAGCTTTTCCTTACAAGCATGACAGCTAGAAACTCTTTTTAATAAAAGTTGAAATTTTCACCTAATCAAATGCTTCTAAGGGTTGGGTCTTAAAAAACCAATTATATCAAGATGTGTGATAAAATTGCAAGGGTTGGCAACACTGTACAGAAGTATTGTTTGAACCTTCTGAAAATAAATAAGTGCAGGTGAAGATGATTTTTATTTTTTTCAAGCTTAGATTCATGCAAATAGCAGAATAGAGGCCAGATCCAACATCAACTGAATCTGAAAGATACTTTAATACAGCTCTATTTTCTCTTGTATACTTGTTACCCCTTTTGACTGACACAATTAGCTAATATTCAAAGTCTTGTGGGTTGCTTCTCTTAGAAGGATAAATTGGTGTTAAGAGTCAGGTATTTCTTGGACTCAATCCTGTTTATTCACAAAGAACATACCCAAAGCCTTGTTTCCCTAATTACAGTAGAAATCAAACAACAGAAGACAGTTTATTTCCTTACCATTCCAAGCCCCTTTCCAGCATCCTTTCCCAAAGTTCTCTTGCATAGCTGTTTTTGTAGGGTCATACATCAATGCTTTTCCAGCTGTCTTTGGTGCTTCCTTAAGGTGTGCCTACACTTACAAGTTAGGTCGACTTAAGGAGGCTTAAGTCGACCTAAACTACTCCGTGTCCACACTGACCTTTCCTTCAGTCGACTTAAGGAAAAGTTGACTTAATAACACCTCGTTTTAGGTTGACTTAACGCTTAAGTCGACCTTATTAGGTTGACTTAAGCCAGTATGGACGGGGATTAGCACCTAAATCGACCTTATTAAGTCAACGTAAAGTGCTAAGTCGACTTAATAAGGTCGAAAAGGGGCTATGTCCTCACTAGAAAAGTTAAGTCGACTTAACTTTTCTAGTGTAGACATAGCCTTACTGCCTTATCTGTCTGCTTCTGTGGTGTTCTGCTAACTCTCACATACAAAGCTCCACCCAAAGCAATACTCCACATTCTATATTACATTTAGCTCCCAGTGAAATCTCTGCATATCCCTTTTTCTGACCAGCTTTGCATATGATTTGTGTTTTGGGCCGTGGCTCTTAGGGTTTCAGCTATCTTATTCCATAAAGAAGCCTAACTGCTTCTTACACTTATCCTGAATAAAGTATCGCTGTTTCCTTGGCTTCAAGTGGGATTTCACTCAACCCCCAGAGAATCAGGTCTTTCACTTACAAATGATATAAAAGATAGTGACTTTTTTGTTCTTTTGTTTCCCTCTTATAACAGAGTTAAATAATATAAAAAGGTTTAACAAGGCACCCATTTACTAAGCATTTGATCCTGTAACTTTTACATACTCGTCCTATGTAAGACAATGAGAATTGTGTATACAGCAACTTTAGAATCAGACCTTTACTAATAAAATATTACCATTGCATGTTATTTAGGCACAGCTAAAACAATAAATTTAAGTATGAACAGTTACCATGACAAGCAATGTTATTGTATAATACTATGGAAAGTATTGCACCAGATGGAAACTATAGTGTCTTCAAAAGACATAAAATATCACCGTCATCTTATTACTACTAGCGTATTTCAGTCTACTGTTGAAAATCATGGTTCTGTTGCTAATGAAAGTGCAAAAATCAGTGTGATAAATTAATTCCAAATGTAGATTTCTTCTGAGAATTTGTTTTTATGTCTTTTTTTATTGCCACATCTTGCTGATCCCACAACATAGGACAGCAGATGACTTAGTTCAAATGGCTCTTCTTTGTTTTTAATATTTTTAATATCCCAAAGGAGTTTTATTTACATGTTTAATAATTTCCAGATTTTTGAACTATCAGTCTGTGCAGTGGTTTGAAAAATTTAGTGTCTATTAAACATATTTTTTTCTTGAAGATGACTTTGGAGTGTGGGAAGATGGGGCTTTAGGTTGGATTATTGAAGTAACTGTTAATGACTATTTTCACTATTTTATATATCTATTTGGGAATTATTAAATAAGTTTATTTTTTAAAGGGTACATTTTGCTGAATTCTTTCTCCTCAGTCATTTGGGACATAATGAGCCAAGTTCAGAGTAGAGTGTGCATTTTAGCAGAAGTAAGAAGTTTGTGTAATTTAGACTTTTTTCTGATCTCTCTCTGTCACGCCAATTTAGACTCACTTTGACTCCCTTAGTTAGGATTGCTTTTTTAGGAACATATTGTGCCACCATTATACTGAATAGCATTTGACTTCACAAGTCACCCGACTGATTTCAGTAGAACTGCATGCAGAGTAAGTTGCTGTTCAGTATGAGTAGGAGGACTGAAACAATTCTCTTACTTAGGAGTTGCCCTACAAACACTTACTACTGATTATACTAGTTTTTAAAGTTACTAGTTTTACTCATGGTTGTAAGTGTCTACTGGACCATGCCCTTAGATGCATGTAGGGCTTGTCTATGTTAGAAATCTTACACCATTGTAACTAAGTTAAATTAAAATCAAGAGAGTCTAATCCATAATATCGGCACACTTAAACCAATGAAATGATACTTAATTGATTTTAGCTTAATGAGTAAATTAACAGCTACCCAGTAATGTTCAGATGGAAAATTATCCAAAGGAATGGATTAGGTGACAGTCAGATGTGCCCAGAGGTTAAAGTATAATTTGACGGGCCCTGTAACCCTCCTAGTCTCCGGGCCCCCTTCCTGTATTGTCTGGGCCCCCTTCATGCATGTGTGGGCCCCAGCCCAGTTAGGCATTTGCAACCACTTCTCAGTATCACATGCATCGGTTATCGCTCCATAAATATATTTATAATTTTATATGGCGTTTATGTCTATAGCAATTATTGTCACAAACTAGCAAACACTGCATAACACAATAAGTATTGTGATTAACAACAGTGGGGCATAGGGCCTGCCAGCAGCCAGGGCAGGGCGGAACATGCATTCCACTGGATTTTTCTATTTTTAGGGGCCCCGGAACTCTGGCCCCTCATATTTGGGGGCCCCAGAACTGCATCCCCCTTACTTTAACCCCTGGATGTGCCAATCTTTTGATACAAGATGTTAAGTAGAATAGGAATAAAGTACATTATTCATGGAAGAATTAGGCCATATTTTTGGTTCTGGTATTTGCTTTTTTAGGACAGAAAAATATCCATAGCCTAGAAACATTTTTTTAAAAAGTTCAATATACTTTTTGGTTAAATGTCTTCTCAGTTGGACAATTGGAGGGATTTATTATAGCTTCCACCTGACAGAGCAATAGCCGCACTCAGGGAAGTATGAGAATGAATAGGTTCAGAATAAGCAGAAGTCAGCTGCAGACACTAGTGAGCCTGCTGTGTTATCAATGAGACTGCAAGGATTTTACTCCTCCCCCCCCCCACCTGCTAAACTGTTGGACAGGAAGAGAAGTAAGAAGTGAAGGAAGAGACGTCCAGAACAACTTCCTCCTGTATTCAAAACCGATTAAACTCCTTCTTTTTCCTCCCCTTATTCCTGAATCAGTTACAGTATTCCTCCTGTATTCAAAACCGATTAAACTCCTTCTTTTTCCTCCCCTTATTCCTGAATCAGTTATGGTATGAATGCTAGCCTATGTTTATAATAATTCTCATTTTTCACTCTAGGATGTCATATATGAATTAATTTTCTCATCAACCAGAAAAGTAGTATTCTTCATTTCACAGGTGGGTAAGCTGAGATACATTGGATTCTCCTCACACAAGTTTTACACCCATGAAACACGACACCATTGATCTGTGAAAATAAGAAGCAAATAAAGCCCAGTGAGTCATTAACATAGCCTGAAACAGATCCCAGAAGTCTTGACTCTTGTATTTGCAAAATAACACACTTTTGTGATTTTCCTGTAGAAGATTTTTTTGATGCAGACCCCACTCATAACTAAGCTGCTTCCCTCTTCTCTCCATACGTGCTCCTCTCCAAAAATTTTCAACAACTGGTACTACAGAATCCATATTTTTGAATTTCCTTTACACCATTATTTATGTAACAGATTGTCACTTCTAATAATAATATGTGGGCCCCGTGCTGTTTTCGCTGAAGTCAATAATACATTTCTCATTTCCAAAGGACCAATATTAGACTTCTTGTATTCTTATACATTAGATTGTACCCATCTATTAAATATATATACATTTCTTGCATCTTGTATGAATCGATCCTTCTGGGAAAATTGCTGGTTTCTACTGTATACTGAGGATCAGAGTGTTTGTTTATATATTGTACTTTAACTTTCCAAAGTCTCCTAAGAACTGACAGAGTTTGTGGCATGTGTCCAAAAGCTAAGATGTACAATACCTCAATGAATTGCATTACAGGTTACATTTTGTGCAAAGAAAACTATGCTGAAATTTGGAATCAGTTTGTTTACAATTTGTTTTAAAATATCAAAAGAATTTGCTGGCTAAAATGCTGAGATTTTTTTTTTATATGAAACAGAATAACAGCAAGAAGTATTAGACAGCACGGATATCAACTGTGCCATCCAATATGTCACACGTTTCTGTTTTTCTCCTTCTAGGTATGTCTTCTAATGCTGGAGGATGTGGCTGTACTTCGCAGAAAAAATATTTTGTGATTTCCTGAAACAGTCCTCAAGCCAATCTGTAGCTTGTGGGTCAGTTAAAGACCCAGACCTGCCTTCCCCTCAACTCCCACTGCCAAATCCATGCACATAGACTGGCCCATGCTAAGAGACAGAGCCACAGCTCCCTAAATCAGTGCTAAGACTCCTGTTGACTTCAGTGGGTTTAGGATCAGACCTATTCAGAGCAGTGTCCAGTGCAGTGATATGACCTTTTGGCACCTAAATATTCCAAGTTTTTTAGATGTTTATTATTTCTAACAAACGTAGAGTTTGAATCCTGTTTTGCTTTTTCTACATGTGTTCTGGGTGAAAAGGGTGAAATTTCCATTGTAATTACCGGTTTGTTGGCAAAAAAGACAACAAATCAAGTGAATCTTTCCTGCAAATACAGTCAATCAAGACATTTTCATTTATATACACAGGGCTTTTTTTGTGATGGTACTCGGGTACTGAGTACCGGCTCCTTTTTTTCACAGTGATGCAGCCTTGGCTCCTGCCATCAGCAGCCCCAGGTCCCCGCCCAAGTATGGGCACTTATTTCTTTTTTTTTTTACAAAAAAAAAAAGTACTGTCTCTCTCTGTATATGCATATATATATATAGATATATATAGATAGATATAGATATAGATATACACACACCCACACACAGAGAGAGAGAGAGAGAGAGAGAGAGGTAGGAGCCCAGGAATAGTCCAAAAGAGGGGATGACATGGTCAAAATCATAGGAGAGGAAGGTTATTTTAGCAACAACTTTGTCTGCATGCTAAATGGCAAAAAGATTGAAACAAAAAACCTGTAATGCTGATTCAAGAGATTCTTTCTTTCCCCTCTTCCCCTGCTTTAAGATTTCCAATTTATTTTGATATAGAGAAATTTTAAAGTATCTGTTCACATTATTTTTAGTGTTATTTTAACCTAAAATTGGCCATTGGTTGATATTTTATATTATCAATATGTAAGTGGCAGGGTGGATAAAAATCAATGATTTTTTAAAATTAAAAAATCAGATTTTTTCACTTAAATTGGATTGTTTTAATTTAAAGGAAATATAAATGTATTTAAAACAACCATTTAAAATTAAATTTGAAATGGACAACCTATGTTAAGGCTTCCATTTAATAAAATCTATTAAAATCATTAATTAAATCCAAAAATTAAAACTTGATAGCAAACATGCACTGCTTAATTTTAAGAAAGTCCAAATGAAAATCACTGGTAGAACATCTGGAACCAGAGTTTGTTGAAATGCTAATCTAGATTTTGGTAGCAATAGCCTTTTCTGCAGGTTTGGGGAGAATATTTTCTTCATTTCCATTTATTCAACTAGTTCAAATCTGACTAGTTCATTCAAAGTTAAGAAACTTATTGGGAATAGAAAAAGCAGGAAAACTTATTTTCCTTTTCCACGCTATAAATAAAAACTAGGTTTAAGAGGATGAGTTCTACTAGTTCTAAAATTTTGAAGGAGATAACAGTCATTTCAATTAACTAACTACAAAGGATGCTTTCTTTCCTTAATGAAACAGTTAGTATAAAATGCAAAGCATGTTTTGATAACCTGTTTTCTTATGTATATAGCATGTTTAAGGGGATTTATTACATTTAAAAAATATAAATGCCGTTTGTGTGCACTTTTGTTGAATTTATATTCAAAAATTTGTGATTATTTTAATTGTGATTAAAATTGGTATTTTAAATTGTTTTGATTTAAATCAATCCACTCTGGTTAGTGGAAATAATTTGTGTGTTCAGGATGTAACCTCTTAAACATGACTTTATTATTTGAAAATATTATGTTACTATGGAGTAATGCTACTAACCAGCTCTTAGGCAGTGGTTAGTTTTCAAGTAATATTTTATTGGTTGTGTCTCTTTCATTTCAT
>ML685756.1:14908820-14952310 GCA_007922175.1 Pelusios castaneus | reverse complement strand
GTGGGGCAGGTGATGGGGTGTGGAGCTGGGGGGCACAGAGGAGGAAGTGTGGGGCAGGTGATGAGGTGGGGAGCTGGGGGGGCTGAGGAGGATGTGGGGGGCAGGTGATGGGGGCACTGAGGAGGGGTGGGGGGCCACTGATGGGGGCTCTGAGGGAGTGGGGAGCTGGGGGGTGCTGAGGAGGGGTGGGGGGCCGGTGATGGGGGCGCTGATGAGGGAGTGGGGGACCGGTGATGGGGGCGCTGTGGAGGGAGTGGGGGGCAGGTAATGGAGGCAGGGAGCGCACGGCTGCCCGCCCTCCCTCCCACCCAGCGGTGATTACCATTTTTCAATTTGCGATTCTTTAGAGAATCGGGGGTTTACTGGTATCTAAGATTCCTTAGTATCTTTGAGGATCTGGGCCTGAGTGCTTAGGATAATTTAAACACATTTTGTATTGATCTTAATGGAAACAAAAAATTATAAATACCTAAAAATGAAGATGGATGAGAGTGAAGGAATTATAAATTAAGCCATTAAAACTTTTACAAAATTCAGAATGCCTTGTGTAAATATATATCTAAATATGATCTCTCTCTGCAAATTCCCCAGAACCGTTTCCTCCTTTTGACTCCAAATATACAATTTTCCATAAACTTTATACTAGCCAAAAGTCTAAGCTAAGTAATATGTCATCTTAGTGGTGTTGTAGCCATGTTGTTCCCAGGAAATAAGACAGACAAGGTGTATGATGTCATATCTTTTATTAGACCAACTTCCACTCTCCAACAGAAATTGGTCCAACAAAAGAAAATAATCAATAATTCTGGACCAGTAACAGGTTTTCTAAAATTATGAAAAGTTACAGTTTTAAGTTCCATTATCATATGATCCTGCAAACATAAAAATGGAAAGATAAATTCACAGCTTCTCAGCAAGATGCATTCCTGCCATATACTTTTACATCTGGGTCAGCTTGTTATAACATACTTTAAAATTGGGTTTTAAAAGCGGTTGTTATGACTCATTCTAATCTATGTACAGTTGGCCTCCTATTAACTGACACCTGCCTTTAAAGAAAGATTAAAAAATGCCATTTATAAAAACCAAAAAACCTCTAAAACATGAAAAACTTTTTTCTGTAAAGTTGATAAATTCCAAAGAGGTAGCCGTATTAGTCTAGTTCAGAAAAACAAATAAGAAGTCTGGTGGCACTTTTAAAGACTAACAGATTTATTTATCGCATGAGCTCTGGTAGGAGAAAATCCCACTTCATCAGATGCTTGAAGTTGGGGAATTTACAGAATGGGAGGTAAAACAAGTGGGTTAACCCAGAGCACCTGTTGTCTGAATGCAAGGGATAAAATAAGATGCATCTCTTTTTGGGCTGCAATAAATTACTTAACCCTCCCAGAGGAAAAGTGATATGTGGATATAAAGCAGATATCTACAGATTTGCAGGACTCTATTTTGAGGCACAATTTCTATTTGGTGCTCTTTCTGAGGTGGTGCAGCTCTGCATCCTCACCATCCTGATTAAGGGCTGAGTCTAAAGGCTCATTTCCAAAGGGGTAGTTGTGTTAGTTTAGTCCCGCAAAACAAAGAAGGAGTCTGGTGGCACTTTTGTGGGAGAAAATCCCACTTTCTCAGACGCTTGAAGATGGGAAACTCCTAGTCCCACTCGTTTCACCTCCCATTCTGTAAATTCCCCATCTTCTTCAAGTGTCTGACAAAGTGGGATTTTTTTCCCATGAAAGCTCATGCAATAAATAAATTTCTTAGTCTTTAAAAGTGCCACCAGACTCCTTGTTTGTTTGAAAGGCTCATTGTAGCTCTGTGTAACTATGAAGAACTATAGCTTGTGTTGTTTTCCCTCATTCCCTCTCTCCCCCCTTTTTTCTTTCTCTCTCTGAAAGTAGAAACAAACAAGGAAATTAAATGCAAAAGTTACATTAATGCAATAAGGCTACAAATTTAAACAAAGGAAAAGGAATGGAAAGTTAATAGTTCAGGATTTTATAGTTTTATAAAACTTGCCACATTGCATGTTCTGCCCTTGGGCTTGTCTACACACAATTTAACTAAGAACTGGTTTACAGTTTTACCAGTATGATTATATCAGCTAGGGCAATGGGGTTTTTTTGGTCACCATGGTTATACAAGTAAAAGCCCACAGTGTAGACACAATTGTACCAGAATATAGATGCCTTATACCAGTATGTCTTATTTTGGTCCCAAACTGAAGTAACCTATACTGTCCGAACACATTTATACCAGTGTAACTATGTCCACACTGGAGTTGAGGTGGGGCTATATTGTCTAGCGCAGATACGCTTTGCATTGGTTTAGAAGCTGAATTAGTTAAACCCGTGAAATCTCCTTGTGCAGATTTTTCTGCAACGGATTTAAGAGGGCATAGTTTCTAAATCAGTGCAATTTTTGTGTGTAGTCAAAGTCTGTGACTTTAAAGGAAGCTAGATTGGCTTTCACTGTACAAATGGTATTGCCAAATTGTGTGCTGATTCAAATCCAAACAATCTCATTTATTGGAATGGGATTGCACTGGGTGTACATCAGTGCAGAATGATGCCCACAAATGGCTCGTTTAATAGATGTTGGGCCAAATTCTGCCTGGTGTAAGTGGGTACAACTACATACCATTGGGTCTATACTCACAACAGTGCTAAATCTGACCTTTATATGCTACCTGACAGGTTACTTTAGTAATAGAATCTTAAATTTTGCTTTCCCTAATTTTGTTGTTCAAATGTAGAATCTTTAGGTTGCATTAGCCTAGGTTTTATTGACATATAAGCTAAGTTCACCAAAAGTAGATTTTTAAAAAAATTCTTAAAATATTTGTATTTTGTGGCATTTCAAATATTTCCTCATGCTAAAAGTGAAATAAAGTGTATAGAGAGGGATTGCAAATAATTGTAGTTTGAGGGGGAGGTGCACTGACAGTGTGGATTACATTGCAGGTTGGTGGAAATGTAAAGTACAAGATACTTTCAGTCACAAAGCACTGTGCTCTGAGCACTATTTGTATGTGTTTTTGTGGCAGAGGTACAAAAATGTGTGCCATTTTTGGGCTTATGTATTTATTTTGCTTACTGTCTCCGTTGTCTGTCTTTTTTCAGTGTTGAAATCTGTGAACTGTAAAAGTTGACTTGTCTGAAAATGATGCTTTTAAACATATTTGATCTACTGTGCTATTGCTGGGACAGAAAAAAGGAACGTTTAATCCTTCTTTTGGAGTAAATCTTGAAGCAACGTTGAGTCCTCTTGATACTAAGGTAAAATGATCCCAAAACCTTTTCAAACCTTGCTCCCTATAAGAATGTGGGGGGTGGAGTAATGTAACAGAAAGCTTTCCTGCGATGAACTCCAAACAAAATGCATTCACTTTAGAACAGTTCATCAATCCCGTCTTTGTAAATGGCCTCAGTCAAGTTTATTCAGTTCTTGACTCAATCTTGGGCAACCGGCGACCTCTATTGGTAAATTAATAAAATGAGCAGGAGGACAAAGAAGTCTGCAAGTCATCGTGGGATCACATTGCTCTATCTCAGCAATAGCACAGTAGATTATGCCTGGAGAGATTAAATGCACTCTTTCCATATGCTTTAAATTCATTTTCCAAATTAAAAGATCAACTAAAGTACTGTCCCTTATATGGTTAGGATACAGGCTCAGACCTAGTTTAAAGTTGTTAAAAGGGCCGCCTTCTGTCGGACTGTGTCAGACAAGTATTGGTATGGAATAATGCACAAGGAAAAATAACTAGAAAGTTGATCTTAAATGGTTTGAAAGCATTTGCTTGTGTATGTGTTATGTTGTGAATGCAGAATCTATGTAGGGTGGCAATATACTGGAGAGTAAAGTGCATCCTTCACTCTCTGGTCTGCATTTAGACACAGGCAGAATGAGAGGGGAACCTCAGTGCTAAGAAATGGTTGGAAACAGATTAGTACTTTGGTTTATTTTCTTTCCATGACAGGAAACAGTTTGTTAGACAGTATTTTGGAAGCATTATTAATTTTCACTCCTGATGAAAAATGTTTAAAAGTGAAAGGCCAGACATGTATATAAATATATTATAGTCTGTGTCTATAGCAAGTAATATATTTTAGATAGAATATACAGAAATATTGGCGATGCTAATTTGTGTTCTTGTTCAAGGTTATAATCAAACACACGAAACATTAAAAAATGCACTCAGAAAGAGGTTGCAACTGCACCAATAAAAGACGCATTTTAAATTCACTGTGCAAAATCCAGTTTTTCATTTCAGAATTGGAAAAGGAAGTAGCTATGCAAACCGTTTTGTCTTGGCAAGGAGGTGAAGTCTTAAAGAGTTCAGGGAGCACTTCAAAAAGATACTTAGGAGGAAACATTCATACATCAGCTGCATGGAAAAGAGGGTGTTCCAGTGCCAGAGAAAGAGAGAGAGAAATATATTCCAGACAATTTTTTCAAGAAGTTTCAACTGTTATGTGAGCTGGAAGCTGGTTCCAAAGTATGTCCTAAACCTTACTGTGTCCATTAAGAGGAACGCCTCCCAGGTTGTCTTGAGCTATCAATCAACTCCACTGTGAAGAGGATTGTAGACAGGAATCCAAAAAAGGGCACTATCATTTAGCTTTGCTCCTGTCTCCTCTCGCAGGGGCAAGGAGGTGGGGAATGAGAACACTTTTCTTTGAAACACAATGCATACGATGTAGCCTCTCCTCCCCAAAGTGGCCCTAATGCATCTTCTCATAGAGGGTCTCCAAGAAGGGCACTTCACCTCAAACTAGAGCTATGGGGACCCCGCCCCAGTCCTTTCTGAACCGAAATCTGGATTTCGACAGTCACTCCCCTTCTCCTGGAGTGCCAGAGTTGTTCATTATTCATAGTCCGGGGCGTGTCTAAAACAGTTGTATATAGGCGAGAAGTTCAGGGAATGAGAGAACAGATGGGAGCCTAGAGTTACAGAGAGTAGAAGCAAATAGCAGGCAACAAAGAGAATAAAAAGCAGCAGGGAACTTTGCTCTCTTAATTTATATTTCTTCATTTCCATTCTCCTTTCTTTTCGTGATCGGTTCGGGACCACGTTTCCTCCTAGCCAGACAATCTGCTCGGTTTGGTGGGTTTTTTTTGTTTGGTTGGTTGGTTTTGGGTTTTTTTTTCAAATTTGTGTCTGCGGCAAGAAATCCGGGTCCTAGCTCAGAGACCCAGGTTGCTTTTTTTTTTTTTTTTTTTTTTTTTTAAGGGGAGGAAGCAGCCAGCCGGGCGCTAACTGATCATCTTACTGCAGAGAAGGGGGCTTGTGGAGGGCCCTCCAGCACAGGCTCGTGGCTTGGACTTGAGCTCTCTGCCGTGCTGGGCGAGTGAGTGAGACTCCCTCTGTGGTGGGAGCGGTTCTGCCCCGCGCTAGGTGCGCGCCTGTCTGCGGCTCTGTCCCTCTCCCGCTCTCTGCTGCTGCTCCTACTCCCCTCCGCTGCCCCCCCTGCGCTTGTTGCTATGGTGTCGCGGCTCTGCGCGCCGTGGGCAGTGGCGGCGCTGCTGGCGCTGCTGCTGAGCCGGCGGGCGGTGGCGGTGGGGCCGGTGGTGCGGTGCGAGCCCTGCGACTCGCGGGCGCTGGAACAGTGCAAGCCGCTGGGGCCCGACTGCTCCGAGCTGGTGCGGGAGCCGGGCTGCGGCTGCTGCTTGACCTGCGCCTTGCAGGAGGGGTTCCCGTGCGGGGTCTACAGCGAGCGCTGCGGAGCCGGCCTCAGCTGCCAGCCGCGCCGAGGGGAGCTCCGACCCCTGCAGGCGCTGCTGGAGGGCAGGGGGCTTTGCACCAACGTGACCGGTGGTAGCAAACTGCGGACCTTCCTGCTGCAAGGACCACATGTTCCAGGTAAGGAGGGGGAGAGTCATGCAAAAAATATTGCCCTCCAAAAAAAAAGCGTTAATCAGTCAATCCGGCTGCAAAGAAGTTTAGTTTGCACGCACACACTCACTCCTTGCTGCAAAAATGTTGCTCTTAAACGCCACCCAGTTGCTGCGGCCAACTCCTAGCGGAGGATTCTTAAACAAAACTCCAGTCTTCAGGGCATCCGCTGCTCAGCCTGAGGTGGTAATTCCTGCTCTTCAAAATAAACGGTCAAGTTTTCCGGGTCTAGTGGTCAGATCTAGGGCTGTGTGGGTCACGTTGGGGATCATTTGGATGAGAGACTGGCAAAGAGAAGGAAGGTTCTTTGTTTAATCCGTGCTGTTGTGAAATCCTTCCTTGCAACAGATCTGGGGATGCTTTAATATATATATATATGTGTGTGTGAGAGAGAGAGTCACTACACCACTCAACTGGTTGACTAAGCAGCTCTGCCAGGCTGAGATATTAAAAATGGATGATTTATTTGTACAGTTCCTAGAAGGAAAGGAGGAGAGTATATGGAAAACGGGGAAAATATTTTCCCAGGCTGGAAAATTGATTATTTAAAACAAAGCATCAGAGATTGGCAGTTTTTAAAGGGCTGAATACTATTGGTACCCCTTTGCAAATAAACAGTTGATTAAAACAAAACTTGTTTCCCATACTCCCTTGTGAGTGAAGAAACATTTACAGTTTTAAAAGGAAGGGCAGGTTGGAGCAACTTCTGTAAGCATGCATATTTTGCAGTGTCCAGAAACAGGGAAAGTTGAAATTCAAATCAAGAAAAGCACAATTAGTTTCTGCACAAATTTCGTTAAAATGTTTACTAAGCAATATTGAGTATGTAACAACAACTTTACAGTTTTGCTCTCTTATTTTTAAAGCAGCCTGGAGTTTTTTGTTTGTTTGGTTTTTTTTTCTTTCTGGGTTGGAGGCACTCTGGCTGGCCTTTCCATAGCTGTGTGAAGGGAAGTGGCTTCCAGTGTGTTCTTAACTAGTTGTTACTCCAGAAGCACAAGATGCCTCCTTCTTCTTCTTCTTCTTTATTTATTTGCTTGCTTACTTACTTACTTATGTGTGGCTCTCAAGCACTGACAATTTGAAAGAGTGAGACTTCATAATATGCCAGGCAAAGTTTTAAACCTCATTGAAACACATGGCAAATTCTTCATCATAAGAACATAATGCCGTTAACTCTGCCTTCAAAGGAATCTGAATGGAGATATCTAGCCAAATGGGTAAAACTTGACTGAGTCTAATTGTCAATTATAATTACTATTTTGTAACTGTAAATATTAGAGGGAGGAAAAGGCAGATCTCTATTTTCACTGCTGTTCTGGATCATTTACCAACTTCAGCTGTAAATAGTTTAAAAACTAAAGCCCTATTCTTGCACTCCTTACTCAGACATAAATCCTGTTGAAGTCAGTGGGAACTTTGTCCCTGTGTTTAAAGTGAAAAGTAGGTCCCTTCCTGGGAATAAAAGATGCGTGCTTAATTTTCAAGAGGGAAGAAATCTGCTGAACCAATGCCACATCTAGCACCTGCCTCTTTAAGGGACTTCTAGAGTTTCAATCCTAAATCCAACTTTCCAGTACAGATTCTAGCGTACAACAAACTCTCAGAACTGGATCAGATTTTTCCCCACATATACAGATATGTAGAATACCATGGAAAATAGTTTTTGTCATTAAGTTACAGCAAGTGCTAAAAAGAGTTTTAATTTCTATAGATTTATATTTAAAATGTCATTTTAATGATACAATTAGAAGGCCATTAAGTTTTAATGCAAGCTAGACATTTTTTATTATGAAAAAAGCAAATCTTCCTATGCAGTAAGTTTTTCATGATAGTTTGGAACATGTTATGAATGGATATGTAACTAACGTCACAACAGCTCTGTAGAACAAAGTGATGCAATACTGTCTCTCTTGGTATTATAAAAATACTGTAGTAATAGCTCTTACATCTGATTTCAGAACTGCTTAAGAACATGTTGACATGATTAACTATGAAGTGGCCATTGTAATCTGTTGGTTATATAATGCATATTAAAAATACTTTCTAAATCTATATGTGCATTGTGAACAAACTGGAATGGCTGCAAAATACTATTGGGAAAAATATTTAGATATAGCTTCTTATATTCTATTGTATCAATTCTTCCAAACTTTATTGAGAATGAGGAAAAAAAGTGCTACTGGAAAAAAATTAAACCACAAAAACTATGTTCAAATACCGCTGAAAGTCTGAGTTAAACCCACAAAGGCCAGGAAATTCAGAGTTAAGATTTAAACTTCCTTAATCCATTTGCGCTGGGAGTTGGATTTTCCTTGTTAATTATGTCTGTTGCCTGCAGTGGTTACACCAAAACCACTGGCATAAGACAGTAACTCTGATCCCTGCTTCTTCTCTCTCTGCCTATATACTGCAAGGGGCCTGTATGGTCACATACACTAAAATTGTTGGACTCAGCTGACTGTTAGGAAGGGCTTTCAGTGTTAATGCTGAATGTCTTAGCTTTTGTGGTTTTTAGTGAGTCTTTTAGCACTATTTTAATATAGATTCTTTGCTTTAACTTTAGTCTAGCATTGAATCAACAGTGTTAGTAATATGTGCCCTGCACATCAGTTGTTATATGTTCCCAGTGTGATTTCCTTTCCTTTTATTAAAAGTTCAGCTGGCTAACAACCAGGGCACTGAAATGCAGCAGGCAGCGTGACTTAGGTCATAGAGAGATATAAAATATCATAGAGGATAGGCAGCCATTTACACTGGAAGTGTCCTCTTTTATAACAGAGTATAGACACATACTCTTAAGTATATGGAAACATTGTGTCTGCACAAAATTCTGAGGCGGTTTATTTATCTTTTACATTTTAAATAGATGGAGAAGAAAATACTTTACACTCTTTTGGCTCATAATAAAAAGTCAACAAGAAGCATGTTTGTTTTTTGATACCAGAACAGAGTGGATGGTGATACAGTGTTTATAAGCTGAAATGTGTTTCATATACCAATATAATCAAATTGGAAAATTCTCTGTCAACTTACAAGAAAAAAAATCACTCACTAGATTTTTGCAGTATGTGGGATAAAATTAAAAAATAACTATATTAATGCCCATTAAAATCTACATGCTGTATTATTTAGTAATACCTCTGCTGATTCCCTTCCTGGAAAAGTTAAAAAGGAGAGACACTGTCTTACAGAGTACTAAACATCATAAGACATTGCAGGAATTCATTATCTCTATTAAGTGAAAAATAAATCAGTTCTAGAAAAGAAATAAATTATTTGAATTTTCTGTTTGTCTTGCATTGCTTAAAGTTGATACATTTCTGATTCAGGTCCAAAGTCTGGAAATGTTCAAGTCCTGGTGCAAACCTGCCCCCTTCTGGTGGGAAAAAAACTTCAATTGAAGGGAAGCAGTGGGCTGTATATTCATCTTTAGGTAGCACTGGTTTAAAAAATGTTTGAAATCAAACCGATGTAAAGTATCAATGAAAATTTTCATACAGTGAAGTAGAAAAGAAACAATTATAATTAGTAGCAGTCAGAATTGATAGTGGAATGTTAGCATTAAAACGGTTACTAGGAGTTTATGAGATTTTTTTTCAGTTATGAAAATATTAGAATTCTTTCTGTCAGGAAATGGAGACATTGCTGCTTAGATTGGAGAACTCTTAAGTCATGTAAGGCTTTGTGTATTTTTTTAATAAAAAAGAAAAAGTACAAATTTTGAAAATAAGCTGTTGTGCTCCTAGATTTAACTGAATAATTAACTTTGTTTCTTTGTTGATTTTATTCTATTTGAAGGAAATTCCAGTGATTCAGAAGAAGACCAGAATGCCAGTAGCATAGAGAATCAGGCCATCCCTAGCACTCACAGAGTGTCAGATTCCAAATCACATCCACACCACACCAAAATAGATATAATCAGGAAAGAACAAGCCAAAAATACTCAGCGCTACAAAGTGGACTATGATTCACAAAGCACGGATACACTGAATTTCTCTTCTGAATCCAAACAAGAGACTGAATATGTAAGTATATTTATAATTAGAAAAGATAAATACATTTTATTTTATTTTATTTTGTATGCTGCATTCGACAAGATAAATAGAAAACCAGATGGTAATTGTTGTAGCCATTTAAGGATTTCTGAATGTGTGACCAATAAACTATGGGAGATGCAAATACAGAGGGCAGCAGGCCAGACAGATCACATCTGAAAACCCTGAGGCCTACTGTTTGTTTTTACTTTGATTATCAATAATTCTTGGTCAGTAAAAAGCCTTAATCTCACCTGTAGTTATCACCCTGGGTGTGAATAGATATGAACTGGGACTAATAACACTTTGATTACATTTGATTACCACTGGCAAAACAAGAAGGGGTAATGTAAAAAAGAGAAAGGCCTTACATTCAATTTGAAGGTCTGAGCCTGTGCTCCAGGAAGCAAATTATGGAAATTGCTTTATCATAGGGTTGAATACAAGTTTTCAACTGATAATCAAATGTGTCTAATGCACACAAATCTGCCTCACCTTTTTCTGGTGTAGACATGCCCTAGAAATCTAAAGTCGACTTTGTTGTCAACTTAATAAGGTCAGCTTTAAGTTGACTTAAAGTCGACCTTATTAAGTCAACTTAAAAAAGTGGACCTAACTGCCCTTAAATTGACTTAATAAAGTCAACTTCAAGGTTACTCCCTGTCCACACCATCCTTAAATCGACTTAAGGAGTCAATTTAAGGCTTAAGTTGACCTAATGGATGGTTGTTAATAGGTCGACTTAAGCTTTCGTTAAGTCGACTTAAGGAATTTCTTAATCGACTTAATGAAAGTCAGGTGTAGACATGGAGTAATTTAGGTCGATTTAAGAGTCCTTAAGTCGACCTAAATTGCCAGTGTAGACATACTCCTAGTGATTACTCTGTCACACTGAAAATGTCTGCAGGTCATGACTCATAGATACAAGAGCTGCCACTGTTTCTTATTCCTTATTTACAATAGATGGGCAAGATTTGCTGGGCAGCCTGGGTATAGGGAATGTGAGCAGGTAACACTCTGATTCATGTATTGCTCTTGGCAGACAACATGGTTATTCTCATACCTGTTCCAACAGGCATAAAGAATGTTGCTTGGGTATACTTTGGCATGTCATCAAAACATGGTTGGGTGACCCAGACATATCTTTCCTTCTGTAAAAGGATGGTTTCAAAACCTACAAAAAGAGGGAATTCTATCTAGCGAGTATATGGCAGTTATGATAAATTAGCACGGTTGCTTTTCCTGCATGTTCAATGTACCACTGAAGTCAGAGAAGTTCAACATTACAGTTAAAGCACATCAGTGTTTGAGGTGTTCAGAATGTCCATTTTCCAAAAAGACAAGAAAAAAAAATCGGTGTATACCAGAATTACAATTTTAGGTAGCTGTGAAGGATGCTGGTGGGTTATGGGGTATTGGTCTGGAACTAAAGTTTCTATGACATGACTTTGCAGCAAGCTTCCCAGTCTAGGTAGTCAGATTTGTGGTAGCAGCATTCAAGCTAGCATGCTAAAAATTGAAGTGTGGATGTTTGTAGTCCTTTCTGATTAGATCCATCACCCTATTTTCATGGAGATTTTTACTGCTTAGTGGTGTTTAATGTCTAAAGATTTACTATTTTTAAGAATATAGGATATAGAATTTGAGCGAGAGGATTTCATTTGTGCTTTCTGAAACATGATAATTGACAGGGTCCCTGCCGTAGAGAAATGGAGGACACATTAAATCACCTAAAGATACAGAATGTCTTGAGTCCAAGAGGATTCCATATTCCAAATTGTGACAAGAAGGGATTCTACAAGAAAAAGCAAGTGAGTAATATCTCTTGATCATTTCAATGTGTGTTTCAGCTTTTCCACATCTTCATCTATTAATACAAGGTCAATTTTAACATTACTAGTAATGTTCATGTGCATTACATAGCACTTTACTGAAACATTAGTTTAATCACAGTTTTAGCACCTGATGGCATGGCACCAAACCATGTCAGGTGTGGACAGTGTTTTTATTTGCTGTCGTTCCTGACAACAGATTAATATGAGAAACTTCAT
The DNA here is from genome assembly GCA_007922175.1 of Pelusios castaneus. NCBI lineage: Eukaryota > Metazoa > Chordata > Testudines > Pelomedusidae > Pelusios > Pelusios castaneus. Next base: position 14,940,326 of record ML685756.1, on the reverse strand, counting down.
ATCCAATCACACATGGGTTGGCCAGAGTCCCGGATATCAGTGCCCGTCAGTTTAAAAAAAGCATTGCCTCTCTGTAATAACCTACAGCGTTAAATGTTGGAGTCACCATATGACTGTAATAGATCAATGCTTTGCATTGTAAATAGCTGTTTAAGAGTTCCTAGAAGAACTGGGTTAGGTCATGTTACAAAAAGTAACTTGAGAAAGCCATATATCTGTCCTTTATACCCTGCAGAAATCATTTCCAAAATCTATGTCATGTTATAGTGAAAGTGATACATTTAGTATTTACTCTGCAATAAAGATGGTCTCTCAGCCACTTGGGTTTTTCATATGCGTTTGGTTACGAGGTTGTGACCTTTCTTGACAAATGCAGACACCGCCACAGCTATCCATGCCTTTGTTATCTGCATATTGAACTATTGCAACCTGCTCTGCTTATGGCCACCCATGAAGGACCGTCAAGAAACCTTAGCTAGTGGAGAATGTTTCAAGCCCCCTGCCTTGTGTTTTTCCCTGGCTGAACAGATAATTCTGATATTTAGTAGATTGCAGTGGCTCCAAATTAGTGTAGTTTTTAATTCACAGAGCTTTATATCAGGAGTTCTTTCCAGTGACTGGATCACTATTTTAAAGAGAGTTTGTGTTGTAGACTACCTTCTCCCTCCCTTTCATGATTACTCAGGGCCATTTCTCTTTCCACGTCCCTGTGGTAACCACAGCAGTGACTTACATTGGAAAATAATATTAGGCAAGCAGTCCATGTATTTTTAGCTGTCTTCTAATGTTGTTTATCAGTTGGAAATGAGGACAGTGAAGTGAGCAGCCAACCTGGCTTCGTTACTACTAATCCATGGACTTCACTTTAAGACCTGCTGCTCTCTGTTACTTGGATCATGATTTCTTAGTATGTCTACACTGCAAAAATAGTGGTGTGTTCTTAACTTGGGTTAGCTAACCAGCATTAACTAATGTGGGTTAAATTAGCAGTGAAGATACAGCATCTCGGCTTTTAACTCGAGTTAGCAGCTACAGTTCAACCCCTGGCTGCCTTATAGATTTTAACTCAAGTTGCTGTGACATCACTTCTCTTTTAACTCAGGTTAGATGACCTGAATTAAGAACACACCTTTCATTTCAGCATAGATTTACCCTTAGAAATAGCCATTCTTCTTATGTAGCATCTTGACAACTGAGATCAGCAACCTCTGTGGATATGATCATGGGCACTCGCAGTGCAGTCTCCTGGCTTTCAAATACTCTTCTTCCATTGGTCTGACAGTGCCAATGTTTGTTGACCTTTAGGGCATGCTGCAAAGCTCATCTATTCACTCTAGCTTTTCCTGAGCAGCTGGTGATTTTTCCCAAGCAGGGCAAGTTTCTTTTTTTGGGCTGGAGGTCTCATTTAAGCTGGTGTCAATTCTCATTCCATGATATTTTAACTTGATGTGAATTAGTTTAGGGCCACATGCAGGTGGCAGTCCTCAATCTACATTCATACAACATGCCACTGAATTCAGTAAGTTATTCAATGAACTGATGACAGCACTGACCTCTTCGGTGGGAACCAAGGTGGAGTGTTTGTTCCTATAAAATAGAAGTGTGTAGATTATTTAAAGCAATAGATATTTTAACACTGTTCCAAGAGATATTATTTTTGTTACATACTATAATTCTTATGTAGCTTTAGGTATCACCAAAGTCCAAAGAATATGGTCTACTTTGTCCACTTTTGTAGAATTTTTTTGCAGCATTTTGTCAATTTGCAGCACTTAGATATGGAATGGACTGTCTTTCAGCATTAAGAAATCATTTAGCATAGAATGGTATTACTGTAAATAAATAAGAAATAATAAGATTCACTGGCACCAAAAATTTAACATGCATTTTTGAGCAGTGATTTTTTTCTGCCATTGAGGCACCTGGGCACTTCCCTATTCAGAAAAATGATATTAAAATATGTACCTTGGTGTCAATTCTCATTATCACTCAAAGCTATTCATTTAATAGAAGAAGATAAAGATCCCATGCAAGTGGAGCTGCTTCTGCATGCTAAACTGTACAGTGCATACTCCACCCGAGGCTTTAAAACTGCATTTGCTGAATTTCAGAGTGTTTTCCTGCACTACATTTAATGGCCCCTTGGGGTATCACCTCTGGCAAAGAATTGAGGGGTCATTTCAGATATGCCCAGGCCTGCCAGGTGCCATGTCACATGCCTGTAAATCCCACTGGCTTCAATAGGAATTGAGAGAAGGTCAGCACCTTGGAAAATCAAGCCCTCAGTGAGCACAGATGGAACAAGTATCCTCCCTCAATGTTGATGAAATGTTGAAAAAGGCAGTTTGAGAGACTGTAATCATTTCTGCTTTCACTGGGAGGTCAGTAATGCGATGTCCTATGGCCAGCTGATGACATTGATTTGTTAGTGAACTAGCGTGGAGCACGAGAAACACCAGCGCTTAACAGGATTATCACATGAAGGTTGTGCTTATTAGGAAACTGGCCAGAGTATCATGCGGCTGCAGTACATGGACTCTATGAACCACAATTGCCTTGGTATGCTCTAAACTAAAGCTCAATACTGTGTGCCAGTTTGGTCTCAGAGCAGTCGCACTGAACTCCTTGGCTATGTCTACACTGGCAGGTTAGTTCGAATTAAGGAGGCTTAATTTGAACTAACTAAAGCTGTGGCTCCACTAGGCTTTAGTTAGTTCGAATTAAGGGCTTCCTTAATTCGAACTAATAAGTTCGAATAGGGTATTCGAACTAAAGGGTTAATTCGAACTAACTAGTTCGAATTAGCCAATGTGGCCATGTTAATTCAAACTAATTTCTTAGTTCGAACTAACCAGCCATTGAAATGAATGGGGATTGCTAATTCGAATTAAGCAAGTGCCATGAATGGCACTTGCTTAGTTCAAACTAACTTTTTCTAGTTCAAATTAAGCTAATTCGAACTAACTAAAATTAGTTTGAATTAGTTAGTTCGAACTAACTAATTCGAACTAATTTTAGCAAGTGTAGACATAGCCCTTGGTACTCAGCTCAATAACACCATTCACATAGTGTCTGGGTACTATTAATCTGAGTACAGGTGGAATCATTTCACATTGACCCTGCCGAGGAACCATTGGGCTTTGATTTATGTCAGAAAGACTGGCGTAGATTGAATCACATCCTCCATCTCATGGGAGTTGTGAACAGAATGAGGCAAACACCTGTACCTGACTGTGCTCACCACCTTAGAACAGTTCTTTCACTGGGAGCCTGAAGGACAATCACCAGCTCACTGCTGCAGCAATGTGTTGGCTACCAAGTCTTAAGTATAAATTTGTAATCATTGCTGTCTACCCAAGCTCTGTGAAAGAAGGTTAGCACTGCTATAAAATCGTGACTCAGGCCTTAACTTTAAGGCTCAAGGATACAGTCGGCAGCTCACAGAAATGCAAGATAAAATGCAAAACAAAATATTTACAGTATCTTATCTAAAATGAAGTACCAGAGTAGGAAAAAGCATTGGTATGAGAATTAAGTCCATACATGCTAGGTTGCACTCACTGTCCTGTGAACAACGTAGTGATTGCCCTGTTCTGCGGCGTCAGAAATCTAAATCTGATACTTTAGGTACTAATCCAATTAACATAAAGCTAGGTTATTGATACATTTCCTGCACTGCTACTATTATCATCAGTTGGCATTTGCAATTCAGTAGTAGTATTCACATGACAGAAGAATTCAATGTGATATACTAGGAAATAGTAAATCGTCCTAAATGATATTATATTCACTGTCCTATAAATTAGTCATTTTTAATCATGGAAATATTGTCTGCTTTCTGGTACCTCTAAAGTAGCTGGATGTGCAGCTCAGTGCACCATGGAGGACACAGCACCTCCAAAGAATGCTGCCCTGAGAAGTCTAGCGAAAATTAGGTATTTGCATATTTTGTAAAAGTAATTCATTCTTTACCAAAACAGCATAGCTATCATATCAAATGCTGTGTGGTGCAATGATTAGAATCGTAATTTAGAATCAAAACTCTTCCTGCGTTTCTCCACGACTTTGCGACTGAGATGGACCCTGATCCTGCAAGCTGCTCCGGACAGGCAAACAAGCATTCATAACGAAATGGATCCCCATTGCTTTCAGTGGGGATCTACATAGACATAAGCGTTTGCTTTTACAAAGCAAATTGTGGGATTAGGGCCTTTTTGCTTCAACTTAATGTCACATTAGTATCCATGTCATAAGGCGTTGTGAGAATCAACTAAAATATTAATAAATGTTCTGAAATCTTAAGAAAATAAACACACTTTATGAGGGCAAATCTGTAGAAAGATAAAGATACAGTCCAGTAGTACAATATATTTCAACAGAGTGCCAGACTATACAGAGCAGAACTAAGAAAACAATGTGGTTATAAATGAGCAACATTCATCATCTAAAAGAGCCATATAATATCTTTCATAAGGAAGCTTTCCTCTTTATGTTAACATGAACCACCTCTTTTCCTCACTCTTGAGGAACACACTGAGTGCAGTTGTTCTTCATGATTTGATTTGTAGTTATTTAGCAATTGACTTTCCAGACACCCTCAGGGGTGGTTTCAACGAGTGAGAGATTTACTGTAAAGGAATGTAATCTATCCTGATATATCATGTAAAGCAATTTTAAATTATTTATATTTTATTTTTATATATTTAATTATTTCTTTAAATCAGGGGCACAGGGAAATGATCAATAAATGTGGATGCCAGTAAGCTCTTCTCATTTTGCCACGCCATGTGATGTACAGCCTGAAATCAAACAGGAGAGTCAGTGCTAGAAGCTACAGTTCTGAAAGGATTCTTTCCTCCACACCCTGTCCATTGTCAATGAATATTTGTTATTTACTCCACTTTTTGTTCCCAACACTTCTTGGTAAGCACCAGGTTAAAAGTAAACTGGTAAGCTGACTTAGTGGTTGCTCTAGAATAGAGGGATCGGAGTTGGAGTCCATAATTAAATTTTTTATCCTAATACTTCAGAACCTGGAGACATGGCATAGAGCAGGGGTGTCAAACATGCGGCCTTCGAAATTCTGCCACCCAGCCCATGAGTACGCACCACAGAACCACATTCTCTCCCTAACAGAAAGAGAGAGAGGTATCGCAGAGCGCAGTTTTGAGTACATAGCACTCCGATGCCTCAACAGTGTAGGCCCTAGTATTTTGATCTGTGGTATGTACGGCCCACTTGAAGTACATTTAAGTTGTATCTGGCCCACCATACCAAATGAGTTGGACACCACTGGTGTAGAGTCATTATCTTCATGCCCCCTGGAAGGGTGCATTATCTCATTCTTTAGCAAACTTTCTAACAAATTCAGGAGTTGCACTGGTGGGTTCTAAAGAGATCTATGTTCAGTCCTCAAGTAAATTGGGTAAAAGGGAGGAAGTGATAAAGGGGGGTGGGAGTCCTCCAGAGCTTAATAGGATCCCTATGTTTATTGTATCCAGAACCAGATTTTTTTAGCCATTGATCCCTACTTGCTTGTGCCAAAGTCATTTATGTAAGGTTGTACTGTAGTACTGTTTTATATGGGTATAGTTTCATGATGCAGGAGTATCTTTGTCAAGCTAGCAAACAATTGTTTATAGATTTAAGACCATGTAAGATTCTCCATGAATTACCCAAATCCAGATAAATGGCCAGATCTTCAGTAGGTTTGAATTGACATAGTTCCTTTGGTAACCTTTGGTTACTTTACTTTGGTGTCAATTAGAGATTTCTAAAGGCTGCCCAGATTATGCCAGGTATGGTCCCATAGGGAACACTGTTCTGACCAGGAGTTAGCCCCATATGCTTTACAGTGCCCCTTCTGCAGTCCTCTGTGGAGGGACTAGAGCAGGGAGCATAGGGCTGGCATCTGGCTTATCTGATGGAGGAAATCCTCAGCTTCCCCATTAGGGCATCATTCCAGCTGTTTTGCATTCCTGCAGCAGCATAAAGTAGCTGGAGCAGGGCGCAAGAATCTGGCCTTACTGGCATACAAAACAAAGGTATACAACACACAGAATAAGAGACTTTTTTTTTTATGTGCATTATCCATCTTTTCAGCTGATGTCAGGGCAAGAAAATGCAAAATACAGGCGGTTTAGGATAAAAATGTGCCTTTCTGGCCAGATCAAACCATTGTGAAAATTATGTGTGCCCCTTGCCAGGAAGTCATTGCAAATCCTTGTTTTGAACTGGAGAGATCTGATGAATCTTTTCTGTGTTGCTTTGGAGACACAGCATTATTTTTGCTGCTTTTCCCCAACCCACAAAGCAGATCTAGGAGTTTTGCCCAAAACAAGTGAAGTAAAAGGATATGCACTCGATTGCCTGTAGTTTTGAGCTGTATTTAATTCTAAAAGTCAATGATGAGATTGTAAAAAATAAAATGACACAAAAAATTAGACCTCTCAGGAAACTTTAATTCAAAAGAAATGCATAGATGTTTTTCCTTTGAACTTTAATATAAATGTTAAAATGAAATACTGTAGTTTTATTAATTTACTATGGGTCGGGCTGGGGAGAGCCGCAGCTGGTGAGATCAGACTGGGGAGAAGGGACGCGGGGATTGGGCTGCATGGGAGACTGTAATAGGTGTGCAGGTGTACGATGGCCGCTGCACGGCTGTCCACTGGTGTAGCTTAGAGGGAACATAGGTCTACGCTACAAAAAGTTAGGTTGACTTTCTTAAGTCGACCTAACTGCCCTTACATCAACCTAATAAAGTAGACTTAAGCATCCACACTGTTTAGGTTGACCTAAGGAGTCGACCTAAGGGTTAGGTCGACTTAACTGGTGGTTCTTATTAAGTCGACCTAAACTTCCATTAAGTCGACTTAAAGAATTTGTTAAGTCGACTTAATGAAAGCCTGGTGTGGACAGGGATTAAGTTAGGTCGACTTAAGCCTCCATAAATCAACTTAAGTTGCAAGTGTAGACATACCCTATGAGTCTATGTGTATCAGGCCACTCACTTGCTATGGAGGATGAGTTCTTTTTCTCCCTTTATGAGTAGTAAGAGAAGGCTTCTTTTTTTTGTTTCAGAAGGTAGGGCAGGGTCTTCAGGCTACATGGTTTCTCTGTTGTTGTCCCAAGTTGATATCTCTGTCACAGTTGTCATCTAGCAAGAGCCTGGTAAATTTGTGCCACAGACTCTTTAAAATGCTTCACTGACTAAACGGCAGTCATTTTAGCTTGATGAACATGCCTCTGCAGTAGAGCATTCAGTGACTCTGCAACCATAAAATCCTGAAAGTGAAGTTGATATAGACAGTGACTCCACCCTGGGAAAGAGGTTGACTAGAGAATGCCTAATATGACATTCCACAACTATTAGAGAGGGGTGCTTCCCCATATAACAGAAAAAAACCCTTCACAGTTGCAGAGGTAGGTATCTTTCAGCTGGACTGGGCCCAGAGGTAGCTAAAGAATGTAATACGCGAAATATGATGATATACTAAATTTATTATTTTTACAGAAAGCTTCACCTTATATAAAAAACACACACACTATGTATTATAATTTCAGGTTGACTTGTACAGATAGCAAGCCCAGCTAGGCAAGTGTTTTTCCTAGTAGTTATTTAGGTTATGGATTAATATGCGGGCAACCTTATTTATAGGAAAAATATATATGTAAAGTTCTAATATACCTACCAGTTGTTGAAGTGATAACTCCGTTGCAGGGGATTATATATCTGTTAATAAATGTCAGCAACAGTATTGAAATTCCTCTGGCAAACAGATGCAAGCTGAGGTGTTATTGCTACAAGAGCAATCTTTGCCAAACGTGCTCCTGTAGTGTGGTATGATTAATCTGTTGAGTTTCTTTCCCAAATAAAGGACCTAATCCTACAACCCCTACTGTTGCAAGTAGTGTCATTGATGTTGGTTTTGCTCAGTAATGGACAAGTGTGCTTTATATTATCATGTAGAGTGCTTCTAAGAATAGTTTTATTATATGATGATAATAATTTGTGCCAATAATCAGAATTCCATTTACTTACAGCACCAGCAGAGTTGATTTGGCCACATTGTATTTCTGAAGCTATCAAAGAGATTAGAATTAACTTGAATCCCTGCTGTACCAAAAAAATAATGGTGCTAACTGAATCTTGCATTTTGTTTTAGTGCCGCCCATCCAAAGGCCGAAAGAGAGGCTATTGCTGGTGTGTGGATAAATATGGACAGCCACTTCCTGGATATGATGGGAAAGGAAAAGGAGATGTCCACTGCTACAACTTGGAAAGCAAATGAGAGGAGTAGGTGCCATATCCTGTGGAATCTGCATGTGGCAGTTTGACTCATCAGAGACCTTCGAGGGACTGGGGGAAAAGCATGGACTGCATTGAACTTGGAGTTACGAGTTCTGCCTCCTACTGATACTGGAGGATTCATTGACTCTATGGACTCTGCAGCTGCACCCTGTCGCTGACACACTTCTCGCTTTCTATAGAACATATAGGGAGCTCTGAATTCCCAAATAAATCTGCACTATTTATCCCCAGAAAGAAAAAAGGCACTTCAGAATGGATTCAGGGAGTCTCCACTGACTTTTTTTAAACGGCCTGTGACCAATTTGATCCCGAAAGATACTGTGTTTTATTTTAAAGAATTTATAGATTGTAAGCTTGTAAAATACTAAAAAAAAAAAAAAAGAAAAAAGAAACAAAACCAAGGATTAAAAGTTTAAGCTTTTTTTAATACAGGTCTGACGGGAAACTTATCTTCACGGGTAAAATGTTTTATAAAAATCTCAAAGAACTTTTTAAAGAAACGTGTTTCTAAAATAAAGACATGGCTATTTTTTCTGTAAAGTATATTATGAATATTCTGTTAGTCTGTATTTAATATAATTGTTTTTTAATAAACGTTATTTAAATGTAACTTGTGAATACCAAATGTTATACATTCATTTTGGTGTATGCTACTGAATCCAGGCAAGTCAAAAAACAAAGAAGATTGTAAATCGGATGACCAATATATCTTTATTAATCTGGATGAGGCAAAATATATTTACTGAGTGAAGAAAAAGTTTCCTAAAGAGGCTGAGTTTCCATATTTGAAATAGCTAGAACCATCACAATAACTATTTTTAATTCATCGATCAGTTGTTTTTTTATAGTGCATACCTCACTATAGTACTTAGCTATTAGATAAGAAATGAATAGTTGCATTGAAATTAACCATACCCAACTCTTCTCTCCAACTTGCTTCACCTACTCTAACACAATTTTTTTCTTCCCCTTTTTAAAAACTTAACACTAGATTAATATTCTGTTCTTGCATATTCTTCTTCCTATTATAACATTTCTTGTAAAAACAAGCTGATATCCATTTTTCATTTTCTTACTCTAAAAACCTAACAAATGACCTTATTCTACCTTCATGAGGAAGTCTTATTAAAGTCTGTACCAAATGTGTACAGCAAAGAGGTTATACACCTAAGTTTTAAGACTCTCAGGGCTCATCGCTTCTATTGTATGGTCATATAGCTTCTATTGATTCCATTGGGAATTGTCTGTTTGCCTCTAAAATCAGAAGAGTAACCAACAAGTTTTGAAAAATATCTGTTGCTCTGTCATGCATTCATTCATTTAAGTTTTCAATCTGAAGTGAGGCTTATGTTCTTAATTTGTGGTTCTTTCAAATATCTGGTATATGGTATCAATTGGAGTTGGATTCTCATTAAAATTAATGAGGTGGTCCACATCATGAAAATCAGTGGTGGGATGTGGCCTATGGAATTTAGCATCTTTTCTTTTTTGAATAAGATTTGAAAATTAATACCATTTTTTTGCTAACTGCATATGTCAGTGGTGTCACTTTTTTAAAAAACAATCTATTAATTGAATGTCCTATTGAATATTGAACCAGGAAATTAGAGTTAGGAATGAGATAATTTTTGTGGTTGCAGCCACTACAAAAGGATCTTATATCATCATTAAAAATGAAATCCTAATCCCTGAGAAGATAAGTGAAGTAATTTTTACTTAAAAATGTATAGAGTCCTCAATATTTTGAGTTTCAGAAATGATAAAATACTGCAGTTTTACAAAAAAAAAAAAAAACCAACCCAAAAAAACTTTTAATCAGGCTATGTTCATACTGTCACAAGAGCAAGAAACTATACAGCACCATTATGGTACATAACTGTAGACATAAAACTAAGGGCTAGAGTCATTAAAAGGTCTATAGATAACAATATGCAATAATAATAATAGCACTCATTCAGGAGCTGCTGGGAGTGTAAGCTAGTATCTTACCAGAAAAAGATGGATTCCTTCCAAGAAACATTTTTCTTGCATGCAAGAAATGTTTTAAAAAAACTTAACAGCCTGTGGCAACATTTATGGTTAGTATTTAAGTCCTTAAAATTTTATTTTTTGTCCCTTGACAGCAATGAAAGATATCTAAATATAGGCAAAATGGCATGGTTCATTAAGATTCTTTAATGACATAAAGCTCTTTACTGGACCATTGATCAGTTACAAAAATGCAAAATCTTATACAGTTCAAACAAAACAAGTTATTTCATTCATTTAAGCAGTCTGAGAGTCACATAATATTTTTTAAATGATTCATTGATTAACTTGCATGCTTATACAATGTTAATGAATCTAGTCTTTTTGTGGCATACAAAACATATAACCTTAGCAATAAAAAGATTTTTGTTTATGTACCAGTCAACTTTTCAACTTTATATAAAAAAAGGTTAATGTACCTAAAAATAGCAAAATGTTTCTCTTGTGTATGTGTGTGTGTGTGTGTGTGTGTATATATATATACACACACACACACACACATGATTTCCTTGATGAGTAGTAGACTGCTATATATTTCACAGGCCCATGGTATACTTACTCTAATACCAGACATTGCAGTTTGTGTATACAAGTTTCCCAGTAGACAACATTCTTGGTGTGAAACACAAAGTAACCTTATTGCTATCACAAAAACACTCATTAAAATGAAGATGAACTGTGCTTTTTTCATGTTACTATTTCTATTACGACAAGGGTTCAATTCAAACAAGTTACATGAGCATTCAATGATTTTCCCACGGAATGCTGCATGGGAGTTGGACTGTATAATGAGTGCCCAATTTAAACACAAAATATTTGTGGGTTATGTTTGAGCAGTAGAATGTGGGCAGAATCAGGCGAACATGCAAATATATAGGTCAATCAATATCAGTTTAGGGAAAGATCTTTCACCCCACCCACAGGTTAACAGCTAGTCCTGTTAATAGCTGAAATTAGTGGAGAACTTTATTCAGTAGAAATCTCTTGCAGTTGCTATGTTACTGATGGCAGAAATAGAACTGATACATTACTGCTGGTTTTTGTGCCTTCACGCTTCAGTTCAATATTTTATTAAGCAAATATTTAGTAGCTAATATTTTTAAAAAGCTATTCTGAGAATTAGACAAGCTAGATTAAAAACACTGTAAAATGCTCAAGAAAAGCCTTATTCTTGCTAAGATTTTTTTTTCCACATTAGGTAGTGCAGGGAAGTACAAAAGTTAATCTTAATGTCCATATGGTGAATGATGGATTTTCTGACAGATAATGCAGCTCTAGATGTTACCTAAGTACCATATGTTGAAAGAATTGAGGTGGTAAGAGTTTATTTTAGCCAGAGTGATAAATAGCTGCGTTATAAGTTCCCATAAAAGACCAGAATGCAAGTTAAATCTGCCTTCAGGCAGTTTTATTATCTTGCAAGCCAATTGAGAAGCGTTCCTTTTTTAATAAACATGCTGTGCTATAATCTTTTGAGCTCAGAATATCCTTTTCCACCATTTTGGCATGCACACCCTCCAGGGCATAATGTTAGCTATTTGTGACAGGGAAAAGGCAGCTTCAATGAATACCAAAACCACAGAATTAATTAGTTTTTAGTACAGTCTGAACTTTTTATGACTAAATTCCATCAAAACATTAACACAGCATAATTCTTTATTGAACTGAGTCCTAAAATTAAGTAATGGTTTTACAAATCTTTTGGGGAATCATTTTTTGGTAGCTTGATTCACCTTTTAACACTGGGTACTCATGGATGGCTCCACAGAGATTTTATGTAGTAGCCATACAAAAACTATAGTTAAAGTATGAAGAGTGCTGAACTGGATGCCAGAATTTCATATTTTAAATACTTTATGGGGTTGCTATTTTGTATGTGGGCAATTATGTTCATTTGAAAATTATTGATGGCTGGAATATTAATTTCTGTCAGTGGGTCGTGTGTGTCCTATAAAATGAATCTTCCACCCTCTTTGTTGAGTTAGTTATAGCTAAATAATAAATAGCAAGGGTGTTTGAATATTCCAAGGTGGTTATGTTTGGGGAGCATGGGGGGTGTGTGTGTGTGTGTGCGTGCGTGCGTGCGTGCGTGCGTGCGCGCACACGCACGCATGTATTGCTTTTATGAAAATGTGGAAAGTTCATTCCAGGTAGTACTTACTATTAGGAGGAAAACATGGCCTGCCATCAAGGAAGACTTGTGATTGTATGACACTTTGGGGGTTGAACAAGGACGGGGGGAACATTACTGCCGTGCTAAGGCCGCTTTGGGGTGGGGCTTCTGTGCCTGCAATTCCCTGTTGCTGCAAAGCCTATATAGGCCCTATGGCAGTGGAAGGCAGAAGTCAGGGCAGCTTCAGGGCTGGCCTAGACGCCTTCCTGACCCACAGCCCCCTCTTCTCTGCATGGACTGAATTCTGGGGCAGCCATCAATTTGGACCAAGTTAAGCAGTGGTGCCCAGATGTCTTCTAGTAGCGCCTCCAGCTAAAAAGTTGCATGATGCCTGACTCACAGGCTGATGATCATGTGAAAGAGTCCTGTTTATAGACAACAGCCCTACTGGTTGTGTTCACTATTTAAAGGGACAGTACATCTAAAAGCTAGTCTCTTTTAAAAACTGATTCATTATTCTTAGCAAGCTGATTGAGGTTAAAAAAAAAAAAAGGTCCCTCTGAACAGAAAACCAGGATTTCTTGAGACTGCACATTAGATGCCACACCAGAAATAGTACAGGTCATTGGCCATGTGTTTGTTTCTTGGTTTAAGTGTATTTCCTTAAAATCTGATAAAATAGCTGTAACATATACCTAAATCCAACAAATGTACCCAAATCAATGAGCATTGACTAGCTCATGCCTGACAAATGCAAAAATCTATAAGTCAAAACAAATATTTTCTGTGAAGCCAGCTTCCCCACCCCCACATCCAACCTAAAGCCTTTGCCAAGATATTGCGGGGGATTTTATGCTGAGCTCCATTTCCAGTGGGCCTTGAGACAAGGTTATTCTCTCCTCTGTGGCCTATTTCTGATGAAAGGCTGAGTTGCCTGGCTCCCCTTGCACTTTTGGCACTGGTTAAAGTAGATTGAAACTGGAGATCTCACTGCACTAGCCACATTCTTAGGGAGAGAAGCTATTAGGAAGTACTGCTTCCCCAAGCTGTGGATCTGAGGAAGGGGAGACTGCCATTTTGTGCAGGCAACATATTACTGCCGCTCCCTCTATTGTCTCTTAAACACATTCATGCTATCTCTCTGCAGGTTTTGTGGGGGAATGCATCCAGCTGTTCTACCTGGGTTTTTTTTAATATAGAATCAGTTCCCTTATGGGCTTTCAGTTTGCCCACGGAAAAGGTACAAAGAGATTTTTTTAAAAAGGAGAAAAGAGAAATTAAAACTCAACAAGAAAAATTGATTGCTCTTAAGGAAATAAAGTTATAGGAAAAGACAGGATTAGACTCCAGGAAACATCTAACCTGGGAAGAGTCCCTGGAATGGAGAAAATATTCTGAGCTTCTCTCATTGTCTGAGCATTGACAAGTATAGGGAAGAAAGAGAGGAACTACCCACCCTCTCTAAGTGCTCTTTGACTGGGGGAGGAACACCTACTGAGAACCCCTTGGCTTGCCTTTGGTGGGAGGAGAGGAGGCCTTAAAGAGTGGGTTTTTTTGCTCTGTATCCTACTCCCTCCTGAGTCTTGGTGCTGGTATGTGAGGAGAGCAAACAACACAAAGAACCCGTGACCTCTTTGCAAAACAATTACCTTCCTCCAACCACAGGGCCATCACACTTGTCTGCTAAGAGCAGACTGTAGTTCCACTCCTGCTCCACTGAAGGATTGCCTTCTGACTCCCCTTCAGCTTAGAGTTACAGTACAGTATCGCTCTGAAAGCAATGAGCCAGCAGTGTCCAAAGGAAATTATTTAATAGTTTGTCTTAAATAACATGACCATGTCAACATGTGAACAATTTACACCTGTTAAAGATTGTACAATACATCCTGTTATTTTTACAATATATCCAGTGCACATATTTGGAAAATACAAACTGATATTCTCCTGTCAGTGTTTCACTATATAATACAGATGCAGTATCTCTTTAAAAAGAAAAAAAAAAAGGAGGGGGGGGGAGAAGAAACTGAGGTGTAAAGGCATCTTAATATACAAACAAAATGGGTTTTTAATATTCCTAACCATTTTCTTTCCTAACAGTCTTTTATTTAAAATTCAGCTTTACAGCTGCAATCTATAAATACATAATACAAAATGCAAGTTTTACATGCTATTTCCCCCACTGATATTTAGTGTTATTCCAGCTGAAGTTTAACTAGCAGTGCTCTTCTGGAATAGAAAAATGCGTATCTTTAAGAGTAATAATATGTATTTACATATAAAGTTATGAAATGTTTGAGAATATAAATTAATAACAGACAACAAATAAATTTACTGTGAAATAAATAGTTCAACAGGTTTATATACCATGAAATCTGTAGAGTACAAAAGCAGTTATATATATATACACACACACACACACACACACACACACACACACACACACACACACACACACACACAGGTTATTGGACCCAGTTCTGCAATCACTTAGACATGTGTCACTTTAAGCATGTGAGTAGTCCCATTGAATTCAATGGTACTCTTCATGGGAGCAAACAGTAGCACAGCAGCCTGCTCATATGCTTAACATTGGCACGTATTTAAGTATCTTGATGAATTGGGCCTAAATGATTGCAGGTTGAGGCCCTGGAAAAGACTGTGTGTGAGCAAATGGAAATGCTGTCATGTGTTTAGTCTTATTCTTGTGAGCCGAGATACTGTTGGCATTCAGGGTCGCCTTTCAACTCAGGAGATCCAGGAATTCTTTTCCCACTCCTTGGATAGACACACCAACATCCAGCAGGCTCCCCTCCCAGCGAAGTTTCACACTAAGATGATTGGAGGGGAAAAAAGTCATTTTAGGAAACTAAATGTTTGGAAATGGCAAGAACTAGAAATTAGGAAGCTACAGTACAGAGTTTTTTTGTGTATCACACTCATTTCTTACAGAACCTTTAGCTCTCCTCACTCATGGCTTAGATGTTACTAGGAACCACATAGCAATTGGTCCTGTGACCCCAGCTGAACTACGCTTGATGCAATGTTGATATTTAAAGCAGTTTGCCAAATTCTGCTTGCTGACTTCCCAACCAACAGTCATAAATTTCTAATGATGGATGGGGCGGGAAGGCAGAGTATACAAATTGGGGGTGAGAACATTCACACAGGAGCCTGATTCTCCCTCCACTGAAATAAACTGATTTCAGCTGGGGTGCACTTAAGACAACCATCTGTCATTCTGTGTTAGATATACCACTGTACAAGAAGGAGGATTGGGATGTGAAGGAAGAATGAAATCAGGAAAGCAAACAATAGAGACTGGGTATGGTACAAATTTAGAGGATAGCTAGTAAATTTGGACCTGGATTGATACATTTTTCTAGGTCATATTAAATCATGACAGATCATCCAGAATTTGGGGATTCATGCTAGTCTGGGCCAGGAAAAGGCAGACATGGACTAAGCAGGTTTGGATGGAATTTAGCCTAAAGTCTGAATTTCTGTCTACGTCAGATTTAATCTGGACTTTTATTAGCTGAGTATACTGTTACAGTTTTTCTAAAAAGTGGAGGAATTTAACCCATGTACATGTTCAGGGGTACAGGAGGATGTGACGTAATAGCAACTTGTTTTGAACTTGAGCCAAAGATTCTAGATTGTTCGGCTTCTTCAAGGTAACGATGCGATCTATGAATCTTATCGATAATACATTCTATATGCTATATATTCAGCTGTGTGTTGGGTTGTATTCTTAGAGGAATAATCTCATCTCAAAACATGGAGGGTAAAATCCTCACCTGATGACTATGGAGCTGGAATGTAATACAAAGTGCATAGATTTCCGTACCTCTAGATAGCACCTTCTTACACTATAACCATGCTGACTACAAATCATACTGTGAATATAGATTAGCTTGGAATAACATAATGGATTAGGAGTGTAGACTAAACTGGTTTAGGGATGGGCAGAGGGGTTACAGCACTTTGGAAGGGCACCGTATAGCGTCTATTCTATGTATAACAAGAGAACTTCATGGCTGTAACTGACCACTAGCCACAACAGTGTAAGTAGACAGTAAAAAGAAAGGTACCTGTTTACTGTGATAAAATCCATTCTTACTGCAGTTTGGTAAATAGAATTTATATACTTCTTCTCCAGTTCTCTGTTGAGCTTTAGCTAATGTATCCAGTGCTCTATAGAGTTCTTTCTGGCAAGGGCCCTGAAAGAATATTGATATACAATGTAAATGCTGGCTTAAAAAACAAAACAAAAAATCTATAAAAATCAGCATAAAGTCAACTGAGGCTATGTCAATTCTGACAGTGGCATCAGTGCCCTCTTCCGGGCGCAATTGAAATCGCTCTAGAGTTTGCAATAAAACTACAGCCCCGGAAGTGGCATAGCAGTAAGGTGACCAGCCGGCATTGCAGGTGGCCCTAACACAGTGTGTAGGGGGAGGTAAGTGGCCATTCCTTAGTAAGGCAACGGGCGATATGCAAGGTATTTTACATACCTTGTGTATCTCCCATCAACTGCTGATGACAACTGAGGCAAGTGTAGACTAGGGCTAAGAGATGAAGTTGTAATTTGGGCCTAAAATCAGGATTTGGACATATTGCCTGCAGTTTCCATTTCCATTCCAGTTAGTAAGAGCCAAACTGGAATATTCAAGGGCGGGATTTAGCCCTATGTCCTTTAGCCATGGATTATTTTTTGACCCCCAAATATGAGGATTTATATTGCTAAATTCCCATGCATTAAGATATTGTCCTTGTTAAATAATCAGAATAATGGTTAGACACTACATATCACATCATCAGCTGGTATAAATCACGATAGCCCCATTGACTTCAAAGGAGCCATCCCAATTTACACAAGCTGAAGATCTGCCCTTACATTTTTAGGCATGTAAGTTGTTTTTAAGTTGTGTTATTTTTAATACATATATAAGTTTTCCAAAAACAAATACCATAATATTTGCTTCCATGTATATGTACTGTATTGATACTGCAGGAGTAAATGGTGAATTCAGTCAAATGAATTTGTGATACATGTACGAAAAGTTTAGTTTTTAGTGATTAGTCTTTCTTACAAGTTCTTTTCTGGTATTTATTTTTACAAATAATTATAATTCAATTAAACAATTAGACATGCCTGCCAACCAATCTTTAAAATGTACAGGACAACAATTTTACAGCAATGGAGCATGTCACATAAGTAGTAAGAAACAATGAATCCAGAAAGTACAAAATTGAAAATAATATACTCTCTGTACTTCTCGTTGTTTAAAATAAAAAAAGCATAACTGTGAACAAAGAACTGAACTATAGCTAACATATTTAATGTTGAACAACCGTAAAGAGTACTCCTATCAAACTAATATTTTTACTTTAGCAAAACAAAAATCATCTTACTGTGTGATTCTGCGAATCTTTATGCAGGGAAAGCCTCATGTAAGTATTTGCGTACCAATTCAGGAATGCACTTAAGAAAACAGAATGCTTAACTTTAAGCTTTCAAGTCAATAGGTCTTACACAGAATGCTTAAAGCTAAGCATATGCTTAAGTGCTGTCCTGAATACCAGTGGACTAAGGGGGTGCGTCTACACTAGTAAATTAAGTCGACTTGAGCAGGCTTAAGTCGACTTAATTTACTCTGCGTCCACACTGGCATTTCCTTAAGTCGACTTATCTGTTGCTTAAGTCGACTTAAGGAAATTTAAAGTCGACTTTATTAAACCTACTTTAAAGTCGACTTTATTGCTTAAGTCGACTTCTTAAGTCAACTTAAGCAGTGTGGATGCCCTAAGTCGACTTACTCGACTTAGGGCAGGTGGAAAAGGGAGCCCCTGCTCCTTTCTTCCTAGGAAGCCGCTAGCGGCTTGTCCCAGCTCCCTTCTCCCCGGGACCGCTCAACAGCTGGCTAGAAGAGAGTGCAGGCTTCCCTTTTTGTCAGGACTCCTGGAGAGAAGGGAGCCCCACGGTCCCAACTCGATCGTCGCAAGAAGGGAGCGGGGGCGGGGACACATGGGACTCCCTTCTGCCCGGGACCTGAGCGGTCCTGGCCCGAAGGGACCCGAGCAGTCCGGGCCAGAAGGGAGCTCTGCGCTCCCTTCTCCCAGACCGCTTGGGCTTCCTGCCTCCGGGAGAGCCAGCCCCATGTGGGGCTGGCTCTCCCCAGGACAAGCCCTCCTAGCCTGGGGAGCTGAGGCTCTGCCTCCTCCTGGACCTAACTAGTTGACTTAGAAGACTCTCTAAGTCAACTTAATAAGGTCAACTTAAAGTTGACTTAGTAAAGTCGACTTAGTAAAGTTGACCTAAATCCCTAAGTGTAGACATAGAATATGTGTTTCAGTGCTCCTTTGAACTGGGATCTATACAAAGGAAGGACCGCTACTGCGAAGATTGCAGGATTGGGTCCATAACAGATCTCTATCCAGTTTTGCTCCATTTATGTTATACAAATTCTGGATTCTCTTTCTAACTTTTGTTCTAACTTTTGTTCTTTGGTGCCCTCAAGTGGTACCTTAAATTACTTATATACACACCACATTGGTTCTTAATGTTCTGGCTATGTCAAATGCTGACTAGAATCATTATTATTGGCTTTCGTAAATGTTTTATATGCACCTGTTTAATGCTATTTTATTCTGATTGTTAAATAGGCAAATATGTGTGTTTTTAGCTAGTGTCTCATTATCAGTGACTTGCATTTCTGGGCATTGGAAAGCTATGACCATAATCAGATATTCATCACAGGATAAAATTTACCCCATATGCAGGGGTGGACATAGGACATAAGAGATATGTAGGTCTTTTGCAGCTATTTCTAATTTGCCTATCACTTAAGCACCCGATCCAGACATTCCAAAATAAAAGGGCTATTGGCAAGTTACACAAAATAATGTGAAGCCAGTGCTGCCTTACTAGGTTCATATGAAAATTATGTTCTGAATTGTCAGTTAACAGTTTACTAATAAAATGCTACTCAAAAGACTTGTAGGAGAACCTACCTGCTCCTTCCATTTCTTTAGTTCAGTGGTTCTTTTTGCATTCATGTTTTCATAGGCACTGACGACATTCCAAGGCATAGAGTTATCCTGGCCAACGGGAACCCCCAG
Source organism: Pelusios castaneus (assembly GCA_007922175.1). Classification (NCBI taxonomy): domain Eukaryota; kingdom Metazoa; phylum Chordata; order Testudines; family Pelomedusidae; genus Pelusios; species Pelusios castaneus. The sequence continues at coordinate 14,920,749 of ML685756.1, read as the reverse complement.
TTGATAATTAAACAGCTGATCCTGTGTTATTTCAGAACTTTCTGGAGGTGCATATTGAGGTGCCATAGACTCTAAAACAGAAATAACAGCACCATTGTGATAATAAAGTAATCTCCTGCATGTATTTGACCAAATCAATACAGCAAGTATAAGAAAAGTCAGTTATGTCTAATAACACTCCAACAAGTTAAACATTACTTGTGCATCACAGCAATATAAAAGCAAGTCATCTTGTTGAATCAGGGCATCGAACAGTAAAAAGCAGCTGAAAAAATAGCACTTAGTACTTTTCCTATGATATTTTGGGAAAACTGAGGGGGGGAAAGGAATGTAAAATCGCCTACTGGTCCTTTCACCAAGAGAAAACACAACTGCTATATTTCAGTCACAAAAGTTGCTGAAATGCCACAATAATATCTAAAGGCATCTTTCCTTCTAACACTTGAACCAGTGGCTCTCAACCTTTCCAGACTACTTACTGTCCCTCTTTCATAAGACTGATTTACCTTGCATACCCCAAGTTTCATCTCACTTAAATACTACTTGCTTACAAAATCAGACATAAAAATACAGAAGTATCACAGCACACTAGAACTGAAAAATAACTTGCTTTCTCATTTTCCCATATAATTGTAAAATAATTAACGTGGAATATAAATATTACACACATTTCAATATATAGTATATAGATAAGTATAAAACATCATTGTATGTAATTTTAGTTTTTACTGACTTTGTTAGTACATTTTATAAACCCTGTTTGAAAACTAGGCAAATATCTAGATGAGTTGGTATACCTTCAGAAGATCTCTCTGTATCCTCAGGGTTACATGTACCCCAAGATGAGAACCACTGACTTGAATAACTGACTAGTTTTGTCCTAATGCAAAAATCTTGTATCTATTACCATCTAGGCCCCTTCCTGTTATGGTTCAAATTAGGTTTTCCATGAGCTTCTGACCTGGTCAACTATGACCATTTAACTCTAAACAAACAAACAAACAAACAAAAATCAATAGATTCCTCTGAATCCCTTTCCAAGGAAGTTTAGCATATTCTGACTCTTCCATTGCCTAGGTTTGGTTTCTCCCTTGTCCTGCTTTCTCACCTTGATACTGCTATAAACTTATCTAAACATTGCAAGCTGATGCATCTCAGGGAGTATGGCTCAAACTAGAGGAAAACATTCCTAGAAAAAATTGCAAATTCTTCTGCCCCTCCCCCCCCATTTTGCATCTAGATGTTTAACTTTGCTAATTTTTTCAATCAGCTCCAATCAGATCATTGTTAGCACCCCACTCCTTTTATCACAGCTTATTCCATGCAGAATGTGTCTATTTCCCTCAGTATAATTAACAGTAGCTATGACTTGAGTTCTGTGTAGCACCTGGCGTAACGCTTGGAGTACATGCAGGGAGACACAGTACTAATATACCTGCAGCCTCTGCCATCCGCATCGCTTCTGCATCTGCTGTTGGCAGGCATGCCCCTTCCCCACGGGTGAGGGCATACAGGGGTCTGAGCTCCCCTGGCCGCACCTGGCAGCTGAGCCCTTGGCCACAGCGTGGTGTGTACACCCCGCAGGGCTCCCCCATCTGGAGGGCACAGGTCTGGCAGCAGCCACAGCCTGGCTGATGAGCCATCTCTGGGCAACTTGCAGCCACCGGCGGGCAAAGCGCAAGCTTCTCCTCTGTGCAAGGGGCGCAGTGCAGCGGCCGGAGGGTCAATGTGGCCCCAGAGGCAAGACGTGGGCCAAGGAGCAGAAACCAGCAGCCACAGATCAGATTCAGAGCTTTCCCTCTGGTCATGGTGGTAAGGAGTCAGGCCCAAGTCCACAGCTGGTGCCTCCAACTAAAGAGGCAAAAGAGGCAGGTTATACACAGCCAAGCCCAGCCCTGGCCCTTTATGCCCTGCTTTGCCTGCCTATTAATCTTTAACCCCAGGTTAGTGATTATCTGAGCGGGAGGGTTGGAAAAGCATCCTTTCATTGGTAGCTCGGGTCCCCTGCCTCTCTCACCCACACTCTTATTATTTTTTTTCTCTTTAAAGATGCAATCATAGTTTTTTATTTTTTCCCCCTCTGCCCCAGCCTGCCAGGGGCAGCTTGAAAAACAGGCCTGGGTGTGAGCACTGAGCAGAGGGGAAACAGCTGATGAGCTGATTTGTTTGTTTGTTTTCTTTTTCCCCTCCCCATTTATTTGTCACTACAGTCTCCTCTTCTGGAGGTGCAATAAACATTGAAATGTAAAAAGGAAGGAGCAGGGGTGGAGAAAACCCCTTGATACAGGAGCAGCTGACCTAATAGTTCCACAGTAAAGGAAGGCGGGGAGGGGGGGGGAACAACAACTAAAAAACCTCTTGTTTAATTTTCATCATGTGGCTGCAGGTTCTGAGGACACAGACATACCAAACAAGGGGCCCCCAGGGCAATAAAGCTATCAAGATCCGGTAACTACTGAACACATGCACGTAGGAGCACATGTCATTAACCTGTTTGTAAGGATTGTTTAGCTAAGATTGGGCAGTGATTTCCCGTGGATGTGTCCAGTTTCTGCTGCTCCTTCTTTGATGAAAGTTAAGGGGGATCCCAGCCCTCATTCAGCACTTGTTGTGGGAAAACAATGCTTCTCAAACAGATAGGGGAGAAGAAATGTATCTTTCCTGTATATCTCAGCCAGGTTGCCTCTCCAGCTCCTCTGAAAACACCGACTGTCTTCTTTGCAAACAGGGGTTGTCACTAAAATAAAGGAAAAAGAAATCAACCTTTAAGGTAGCACAGTAAAATAAATTGATCATGGCATTTGCACTATGTCCTAGACTGAAATACCAAAAGTCAGCTGCTGCAATGTGCTAAGTGGTTTTGGTTTTGTGTTTTAAACTGAAGCTCTCTCCCTGCACTGCTACTGAAAACATTTTGGGAATGTGCCTGAAAGAAAGTGAAATGAAGACGCATTGTACTGTGAATTGTTTTGCATTGTGTCCTTCGGTCTTGCATTCAGGATGAAGACATCCCTCATTTACATCTGAAGGGCTACATTTTCAAAAGTGACTAGTAATTTTAGGACCTATCTGTCTACTACTCTGTATGCAATCTATAACTTTAGAACAGACCATAAGTACCAAAGAGATATTTTGATGGGGGTTTGAGTCTCAGAAAATGCTGTGCACCGACCCTCTGAAAATCTGGTTCCTTTAAGGTGTCCTCAGCTGGGTACTCAAAAATCACTATCATCACTAGTCGCTTGCAAAATTGTAAGCCAGAGTGCCTCCACTGATTTTTAAGAGTTACTCTGTATTTACAGGAGAATTTGGTCCAAAGCCGCCACACAGGAATTCCATGGTGAAAGCACAGCACTTTTATAGGGTGACCAGATATCCTGATTTTGTAGGGACAATACCAATATTTGGGGCTTTGTCTTATATAGGTTCCTACTATCCCCTTCCTGCCCCTATTTTTCACACTTGCTATCTGGTCACCCTATAACGTTGTCTTTTCCAAGTCTGATGCTTATAGCTCATGATCATATAAATTCTTCTTTAATTGTGAATCTTGCACAGAAAGAGGCCAAGGAGTTCCCAGGCAGTTTGCTGGATGAGGAAAAATACAAATTCGAGAAAATGCTCTTAAATAAAACTATTTTATGCTGGAAATGATAAAGACCTAAAGATCATATATGTTATTGCTCTATGGTGGATTATTTTTTGCAGAATTGAGCATGAGTACTGATTGGTTAACATCAGGAATCTTCTGTATTTATTTTAGTGATCCTAATTGCTATCCCAAATTTCTCAAAGTGAAAGGGGGCAAGGAGAGAGAGGAATCCAGTTCAAGGTCCAACCCTTTCTTAAAAAAAAAATGTTTGTTTTTAACTATGGGTGTGTCTATACTTTCAAATTAAGTCGATTTAAGCTTGCTTAAATCGACGTAATTTAATCTGTGTCCACACTACATTTTCCTTAAGTCGACTTAAGCAGCAGCTTAAGTCGACTTAAGGAAAATTAAAGTCGACTTTATAAAACCTAGTATAATTTCGACTTTACTTTACTTTACTTAGCCAGTGTAGATGCGGATTAGCCCTAAATCGACTTTAAATCAACTTAAATTGCTCCCCCACTGCCCTCCCTGCCAGGGGGGCTGGCACAGGCAGAGCCTGGTGTGCCCCCCCACAGGGCATGACAGAGCCCTGCCCCCCCATGCCTATGTCCTACCAGTGTCCCTGTCCTGCTCAGCCCCCATTGTACCCAGGTACAGTGGGGCAAATGCTGAGCACCCTGGCACTTGGCAAGGGATGCCCCCTCCCCGCCACTGTGGACCAGTCCCAGGTCCACCTAGCCCCTAGAAGTCGACGTAGGCATCCAGTGTGGACGCTCTCTCTAAGTCGATTTGGCAGGGTCCACTTTAAGTCGACTTAATTTTTGAGTGTAGACATGCTAAGTCGACTTAACAAAGCTAAGTCTAGCTAAGTTGACTTACATTAACAAGTGTAGACATAGCTTATATTATTAAATGAATAGTTTAAAGGAATAAAATGCTAAGGCACATATTAAGCTTCTGGTTTAAGCATTATCAGCAATAAGTTTGATCTGCCAAATTCTGATTCAAATCTTAATTCTGCCAAAGTTTCCTGGTGCTCAGATCCTTGGACTTTTTCTTTGGTTCATTATGTAGATAGGGGCCAGCTGAAAATACCTGACTCCGTTCAGAATGTTTTCTATTAGTTTTGGGATTTATTCAGATTCACCTCTGATTTTGATTATGAGCAAACAAAAGCAAACAAAATTATAAAATATTATAGGTTTTATTTTTTTCCTCCTGGTGCTCAGAAACTTACAGGCCTATTTCGTCACTGCTTTGCATCTGCTGTAGTCATTTACATCTCTGCATGGAGGATAAAACTCTAGTGAACCAGATGTTGCATGTAGGGAAATCAAGCCCTATCTATCTTTTGGAGTGACTTACTTTAGAACAGACCATTAGTACCTAAGGTAGCTGTAATCAGTGACGTGGTGCTTGTGCAGCTGTTTACGTGTGCTCTGTTTGGTGTAATACTACAACTTCCCAACCCAACCCACATCCCTGACCTTGACATAGCTTTAAAAAGAACACAAACAATGCTGATAAGCAGCAAGGGATAAAAAAATGTTCACCGTGTAAAATTGTGTTTACTGAAAACTGTTGACCATAATTTTTAGGTGTTCTTACTAGACTCATCTTATCTGAGCCACTTGTCAGGGAAGAGCACATGAATCATAGTCTGCGTATACAGATTGCAAGTATTCATTCACCAGTCTTTCTCTGTCATTTTCATTCAGCGCCCTCATTTTGTGTGTTAAAATAAGGTGTTTTGTTTTGTTTTGCTTTTTAAAAAAAGAAAAGGAACATGATTACGGAGATCCTTAAGGAACCATATCACTTAAGTGTTATGTGAGCCTTTTCTTGGTGTATGGGAACATGCAGATAATCATTGGTCAGCCTTTTGCTTTATTCAGCAGAAATTCAGCTGGCTTGTAAAATAATTCCCTGCTATGTCTGCTAGCCATTTCCTAGACAGTGAAATAATTTTTGTAATTTCCTTGGAAGTATTATATTGATCCTGAGTTCACAGTTTAATAACCTAAACTGGTTTTTGCACACTAGAGGGGAACAAATAATTTTTTCAATCAAGTTCACCCCTTTTCCTGTCTGAGAAAACAGTTTGAGATTATGATTTTTTTCAAATGTATCAGAGACAAAAGAGTCTTGTGGCACTTTTAAAGACTAACAGATTTATTAATCGCATGAGCTTTCGTGGGAGAAAATCCCACTTCGTCAGATGCTTTGAAGATAGGAAAGATAGACTAACACGGCTACCCCTTTGGAATTTGACTCAAATGTATCAGTTATTCCAAATTATTGATCAACTAATTTCTATGAATAATTGTCAGTCTGTAGATTGCTCCACAAGTAGTTTCCTACAAGTCTCTGAAATTACTATTAGTTAATTTTCCTTGAAAACATACGGTCTTATGGTGATTTCTGTCCTCAGATTGGATACGTGTAATTTAGAATCAGAGCAAATACTCAAGTTTATGAGGTCAAAATTTGCTTTTTACAAATATTTTCTAGCACTTGCTTAAAATTTGCTGTTTCTATTTACTTTCCATCAAATGACTCAGTTTGCTTGACTATTTGTGGGATTTTTCAAATGCACCTAAGTGATGTAGACGCACAAGCTGTATTGAAAATCAGTGAGAGCTATATGCCTAAGTCACTTTGGCCCAGATGCTCAAAAGAATTTAGGAAGATAAATCCCATTGAAATCAATGGAAGATAGATGCCTAAAAATAAATAAAAATCTGGCCCTTAAGGTCTTTTGAAAATCCCACATACTGAACACAAAATGTGGCAAACACAGATGAAGAGAAAAAAAATATTTTATTTTATTCTTTTTAGCTAGCTCACCAACTCTATAGTCCTATTGCTGGAAGTATACTTAGCCAATAGCACTTCCAGATTAATGTGCTTGCTTATGTGGTCCAGGAGTTTGCAATCTAAAAGTTTTAGCCCTCAATGGGATCATGAATAGAGTCACATCCATCCTGCCTTTCTTAGAGTGCTAGATGACAAAGGGGTGCTAGTTAGATGGCCTGCACATACTGTTGGGGGGTGAAAAGAGGCAGTCTTTGTGTGGAGAGGCTTAAGGACCATGGTGCTAGGCCATCTTCATAAAAGCAAACAAGAGTTCTAGCACAGCTGCGTTATGCACAAAGTTCACCTTTTATATACTAAATATTGGACATTCCTAGGCCACTCAGCAATGGTCCAGCCTACGCCTTTCCCACCTAATTAGGGGAGTGACAGGTCTGTAGAAAAGGATATTTGCACATTTAAAGAGATGTGCGATGTTTTGGCTTTTTTTTTAATGAACATTTGCTTTGTTTTTCATTTTGTCCAGTAATCTTCATGTAAGCTGAAGTTTAATGTCCAGTGAATCCTCTACTCAAAACCACAATAATTTTCTACAAATTTACTAAGTATTTATGCAGCAATAAATAAATCCATAGAACAATAATGACATCCGATGAGCCCAAGTTATGGCTCCACAGTGCAGCTAGGGGCATGACAGAAAAAGGGAGGAAAGGTGTGTGTCTTCTGCTCTGTTTTTGTCTCCCAAGCTTTTCCTGTACCTCTCACAAATGCAGGAGGCTTTGTTTCAATCCTCTGTGACTTAGAACATTCCAGGGTGGGGCTTAAGGTTCAAAGCTTTTTTATTTTTATTATTTGTTTGTGCTCTGGTAGTTTCTAGTGTCCCACCTCATGGATCAGGACCCCACTGTGCAAGGGGTTGTAAAACCCAATGCAAAGAGACAATCCTTGTCCAAAGAGCGTAAAATGATGGTTATTCCCCAAGTCTGACAACTGACACATCCTTTAATCGTCCTTCAGATGATTTGGGAATGTAGAATTCAGCATTTGCTCTGAAACAGAAGGGCAGTTGCTTCAGCCATTGCCCCTGCTGTAGGCATTGGTTTCAAATTGCAGAGAACAGAAAAATGAATGATATGTCCTTTCAATTACGTAGCTACATACATCAGCAGGACCCTTTAACAGGAATATTTTGTGTAGGAGAGCCAGTCACAAAATGAGAGCATACAATCGAACACTTTTCTGAATGTCACTAAACTCTTTACCTCAGTGAAAGCTGCCTTTTCTATCCTCCTCTGGCACACAAAAGCTCTCAACAATAAGAGTAGAGCTCATCTATGCAGCAGAGAAAACTTTCTTTGGGGCTGGTCTGAAACTACGGAATAAAGTTCCCTCAGGAACTAAGGACCAACCTGACCATGTTTTTTTTGACCTCTCCTTCTACAAAGGCGGAGCCACTGGGCCAATCCCACCAGTGCCCGCCCCTCCCCTCCACCTGGGGCCCCAGCTCCCCTCAGCAAGCCTAGGGCCCTGGCAGGGCTGAGGGCTTGAGCAGGAGCCCAGAGCCCAGCCTCTAGTCCCACATACCCTACTCCCCTCCAGTGCCGGCAAGGTGGAGGGCCCCTGTCCTTCTCTAATAAACACATACCAACAGGTATATTTCAAACATCTACCAAAACAAATCCACTGCACACACTCTTACCCTAGGGAGAAGAGGTCAAAACAGGCATCATATTACAGATGTGGAGTTATATCTCTCAATGCACTACTGGAATGCACTCAGTGGTGAACATGATATAAGTCTAGTCTAGTCTATATAGCTTAGACTAGAATAGATGTGTGAGTCCCTAGGGAAGAGCATTTAGAGGGGATGGCAAGGTGCATCTATTTATTTTTATTTCTTCAACCAAAATTTCCAGGCTTTTGACACATCAAACACAGTTGTTCAAATTTATTCACAAGGAGTCACAAAATGAGAGCTCCAGATCCTCAGATTTAGGTAAGAGCCTAACTGGCATACACATAAATGGGAATTAGGCACTCAAATACTACCTGAAAGGCTGAGCCAACTGGAAAATATAGTGACCTGCTTCAGATTTCATGTGAGTGAAGGGAGAAGGCTTTTTGCCACAGGGATCATAGTTCAAATACATCCCTAAGGGCCTGAAAGTTGTCTGCTAACGTACTTGTTAGATTCCTTAGGTGCAGTGATATTCAGATTGCTGCTGACAGGCTACAAGTGGCTATTTGCAGCACATGATATTAAAACACTCTGTGATTTAATTATTAAACAATCAGGATGCTTTTACTTTGTTATAGCCATTTAAGTTGTTAACTTGCATTGCTATTAATTTATTTGCTGTTAGAATTATATAGATATAATAATTATATATTTCCATATCGTATGGTTTAAATATGAATAATACTAGTGTAAATAAAACAATGAATTCACACCACTGTTGCTTTTTCAGGTAAAGTTGATTGCTAATTTGACTCTCGAACCGCTGAGGTCTGCGTATCCCTGCCTTAGTGTGAAATGATGTGGCATTGCTGAAGAACACGTATCCAGACCATACTAACTAACAGATGCAGCCCGGGACTGAGGGGAAAGACATATAGAAACAATATGGGGAATCTGGACACCCTGGTGCGTCGTGAGGCAATACAATTCATCTGTCCATGGCAGCATGGGAGAAGTTGTGGCATGGAAAGGACAGACTGCTATAGGACAACTTGGGGAGCAACTCTGTTGCTTGGATTTACTGTCCCATATACAGTATGCTGACTAGGAACACAGGAGCCATCATACCAAATGAAACCAATGATCTGTGCGATTTGATGTCCTGTCTCACACTGTGGACCACACTATGAATGTGTCTACACTTGTAAATTAAGTCAACTTAAACTTGCTTAAGTCGACTTAATTTACTTTGCGTCTATGCTACATTTTCCTTAAGTCGACTTAAGCAGCTGCTTAAGTTGACTTAAGGAAAATGAAGTTGACTTTATTAAACCTCCTTTAAAGTCGATTTAGGCTTAAGTCTACTTTCTAAAGTTGACTTAAGCCAGTGTAGACCTGGAGTAACCCTAAGTCGACTTACAGTCGACTTAGGGCTCTCCAGGACTCCCCGACTGCCCTCCCTGCCAGGGGGGCACAGGGGGAGCCTGGAATGCCCCCCCCACAGGGCAGGGCAGAGCCCTGCCCACCCTACCCCTGTGCCCTGCCAGGGTCCCTGGCCCCCTTTGCCCCATTGTACCCAGGTACAATGGGGCAAAGGCTGAGCCCCCTGGCAATTGGCAAGGGGTATCTCCCCTCCCCCCGTGGACCTCTCCCAGGTCCACCTAGCCCCTAGAAGTTGACCTAGGCATCCAGTGTGGACGCTCTAGGTCGACTTTGTAAGTTCCCCCCTAAGTCGACTTAATTTTATAGTGTGGCCATGCTAAGTCGACCTACATTACCAAGTGTAGACATAGCCTGTATGCTTTAAATAATGTTTTAAATAAGAATGTGCAAGACTCACCATAATGGACTGCTGTCCTGCCCATAGGAACAGCTTTTCCTATCCCCATCAATTCGTACTTAATTTATCATGCCCTGCAGTATGACAGAACAACTGCTTGTAGCTCTGAAGAAGAGTTCTGTGTAAGTTTGAAAGCTTGTCTCACTCACCACCACAAGTTGGTCCAATAAAATTTATTACCTCACGCACCCTGTCTGGCTTGTATAAACTGAATGCAAGTGTGGGTAGTCTCATTTACCATGTAAGGCAAGGGTTTTCAAAGGAGCCTAAGGGAACTCGCATTCAAATTGGTAGGATTTGAGGACCTAACTCCCTCAGGTCCCAGACCAACATTTTTCTGAATGTTGCTAAACTCTTTGCCTCAGTGAAAACTTTTGGCAGTGAGTCCTACCGACTGATTATATGTGTGTTTCCTTTGAACAGTTTCACATATGTGAAATGCCAGTTTCAATGCCATTGAGTATGGTGGTTTTGTTAGGAGAAATTGTTAATAGGAGTGCATGAGTTAACTTCCGCACATGATTTATTATTTTATGCACTTTAGTACAGCCCATCTCTGTGCTAAACTAACCAGGCTCCAATTTTCTCATTCTCGTCTTGAACAGAAATTTATCTGTGCTGGGGATCACTTCTCTCTGGACACCTTTGAGTGCAGCAGTATCATCTTTTGCGATTGCAGGAATAGCAGTGACTATCACAACCCCAGAGTGCAGGGGTGAGAGAATTCCATTTCTTCTCAATCCCACAAAGATCCTTTGAACAAATCCCATTTGCCCAGGTTATGCACAGGGGACTAGAATTTCTGCATTATGCATTTTCAGATTCACAGTCATCTGTTTCATTAGCTCCAGTTTATTAAGATCAGAATCTGGCCACTGCCCTGTGTGGAGTATAAATGTTGTTGCTTGTCAATTTAAAATGACTTGTTCTCGTTTACCAGCTTAAGCTCTAACCCCCTGGCATATTTGCATGGAAGCACTCAGTATTGCAGGGGTTAATCCAACCTGTTAGTGTATCAGAATCACGCTGGAGACTAGACTAAATGTCACATGAATATTTGTCTGACCTACAGTATAAATAATCTGTGCCATCACGCACAGAGATCACATAGAGTTACTGGATAAAAAAAAAGAATCAATATCATTAATGTATAATGAAACAAACCAGAAGGCAAAGATTAGATTGTTGAGCTACTTCGCTAAAGATGAAAGCAGAATGGCCTTTTTTACAAATAGCTATTTGACTGCCTTGGGTAAATCATCACTCGCTTGCTCTCTCTGACTGAACCATGCCATGTACCCCTTGTTACAGGGAAGTAACAAGATTTTAGTGCCCTAAAATCAGTGACTTAGGGCTAGCTTTTTAAAAGGTATTTAGCAGTGGCATGCTGTGAGTCTCTGGCGCCTGGGTACCAATACTTGCATTTGTACCTCCCCTTCCGTGGCAGCACCCTGTGCACATTTTTCCCCATTTTCCTCCCACTGTGAGTGCGGCAGGGAGTGGGAGTAACGGGGTAGGGGTCCTGGGCTGCCCGGTCCTGAGAGGGTCATGATAGGTTCTGCCTTGAAGCCTCATTGGCTATGTCTACACTTGTTAATTTAAGTCGACTAACTAAGTCAACTAACTAAGTCGACTTAACTAAGTCGACTTAGTGTGTCTACACTTAAAATTAAAGTCAACTTAAAGGGGAACTTAGAAAGTCGACCTAGAGCATCCACACTGGACGCCTAGGTCGACTTCTAGGGGCTTAGGGGGACCTAGGAGAGGTCCATGGGGGCAGGGGGGCACGCCTTGCCCAATGCCAGGGGGCTTAGCCTTTGCCCCATTGTACATAGGTACAATGGGGCAAAGGTGGTCAGGGACCCTGGCAGGGCATGCCACGCTTCCCCTGTGCCCCCCACCCCGGCAGGGAGGGCATTGGTGTAGTTCTGGGGTAGCTCTAAGTTGACTTAGGGCTACCCCCTGTCTACACTGGCTTAAGTCGACTCCCTAGAGTCGACTT
>ML685756.1:14830081-14908720 GCA_007922175.1 Pelusios castaneus | reverse complement strand
CCCCTGTGCCCCCCACCCCGGCAGGGAGGGCATTGGTGTAGTCCTGGGGAAGCTCTAAGTCGACTTAGGGCTACCCCCTGTCTACACTGGCTTAAGTCGACTCTAGGGAGTCGACTTAAGCCTTAGGTCGAATTCAAAGGAGGTGTTATAAAGTCGACTTTATGTTAATTAAGACGACTTTGTTTTCCTTAAGTCGACTTAAGCAAGCTGCTTAAGTCGACTTAAGAAAGCTTTAGTGTAGACACAGGGTAAATTAAGTCGACTTAAGCAAGCAAGAGGACAAAAAGACCAGGAAAACACGTTCCTCATTGAAGGAACTCTCAGCTGCCCTGAGTTGAGGTTGGCCTGGTCACCAGGGATGTCAAAGCCCAGTGGTGCCTGGCTATCTGTGACATCAGGGGGTGGCTCCTCATCCAAAGGCCTGGATGGCATCCCGAAGGCTGGTACCCAGGGGATGGCCCCCCGCCCATCTTCCTGTTGGAATGCTGCTGTTCTTTAAGCACCTAATGGTGAAGAAAGGCAACTAGTGGGATTTTCAAAAGCAAATTCAAACGGGAGGCTTAGATGAATAACTCAAGTATTCATTGGCAGTGGGACACCAAGGTAAGTGCCCTAACCACTAGGCATCAGGGCCATTTGCATGTTCTCTCTGGCCCAATGATGAGTACAAGTATGCCATACAAATAAAAGTTAGGCACCTAAAGCCTTTTGTAGCTCTATCTGGCTCCTTGTGATCAATTAGTAGTTTTGTTATGCCCTAAAGTGTGCATTTATAAACACAAATAGTTTAAATCTATTTAATTTAACTTTAGACAGTCCATCATATAAATTGCTAATCTTGTTCTGCATCTTACCAGTCCTTGGGGCTCAATGATATGCGTTCCACACATAAACTATGCACTGTACATACAGTATTTTATCAGTTTTAAAATTGATTTCATTAACCAATATCTTTAATTTCATTGATTGTCTCTTTTTCTTGTAGTAGAAAATTGGCTGATCTACCTTTTTTTTTGACCCATTCATTATTTTCTGTACCTCTATCATGTCATCGCTAAATCAAAGCAAATTCAATCTTTTCAGTTTCACATTAAGGAAATATTTTTCTTTCTTCTGTTTGTTTTTCTTTCTTTTTTGAGGGGTGTGTGTGGGGGGGTCACCTCTCGCTGCACTCCTGTTCATTCAACTACATCTTAAGTTAGCTGTAGGTGGCTAGATTACAGCAGCCAAGATCAGCTCATACTACTGATTTCTGTAATGGCATTATAACATTTGTGTTATCCTTTTCTAGTTCATTTTTTAAATGCTTAACTCGTTTGCTTTGAAAAACAAACAAGGTAACCTGCAGCACTTTTAAAGACTAATAATTTTTTTTTTAATTTTGACCACCCTTCACAATGAGCTGAGGAGTTCACTGAACTACACTAGGTATCACTCAGGTCTTCTTCTTCTTCTATTAAGCAATCATAGTTAATATAGATCCCAGTCATGCTTAGGAGTAGTTCAAATTACTCCTTCTCCTGTGCTTTACCTCATTTGGCACCACTTAAAATCCGCAGCCACCATAGTGCCAATTTTTCTAGTTTTGTGCAACTTCTTTTCAAAGATAGGCAAACATTTGCTATGCACTATCTCCCTGCATATTAATTTCTGAGGGACATTCTGTGACCTAATTGCCCAGAGCAATTTGATCATGCAGTTAATTGCCCAATGATCTATTAGTTGGCAATTACAGAGCTAAGACCACTTTATCTATGTTTTGTACTTTTTCCTGGCAAAAGATGCATCAGTTTGAATGTTTACATAAGACTGTCTCAACATTCATGTGAGGTGGGCCTGAACTATTTTGTTTTCCTAGGGGAATTTTGATAGCAATATTGCTCAACCCTTAGTTTATTTGTTCCCAACTTACTGTATCTGAACTCATGTGAACCTCCCTCCCCCCTTGCATCTTCATTCTAAGGCGTTGAGTCATCCTTTGGGCGGGGGGAGGAGGCGGGCACATACACACTCACTTCTTTCTCAAGGGCATATGCCTTTTCTTTTCTCCTTTTGCTGCTGCCATGTTTTTCTTGCTTTGCTTAGCTGTGGCAGCAGCCAGTGGGTTAGCGGTTCTCCACCACTGTGTCAGGATACATTATTATGTTGCCACATAGCAGTAAGCATGTCACAGAGAGCGGGAAATGGCTGGATTTGGGCAGGGGGCTGGTGTGTTCTGAAGGGTCGCAACATGCCATCAAGTGTGTCACAAGCCACAAAGGGTTCAGAAGCACTGAGTTAAGGGGTACGTAAACCATTTAAAGAGGCAGGGCTGCAATACGGTGCCCAGGCATAACCAAAGGCCTTGTAGATAAGAGAGCTGGACCAAATAGAGAGCCAAGATGGGACAAAAGGCGAGGATGGGGAATTGGGAGACTTGGAACGATGGTGGCACCGAAAGGAAATAGGAAGATATAAAAGAAACAGGATGTTTCTGGGAGTAATCAAGGAGATCATTTTTCTTTCAGCCACTGTTTTGGATTAAACAGCAGAAAAGCCAGATTTGTTGCTTGCATAAATAGGCTCAACTCAATTGACTTTGACACTGCTTCTGGGGTGAAATTTGATCAACTGGCTTGCCTTTCTTTCAGTCCATTTAGCCGTAGCGCTCTGTGACAGTCAGTGGGTGGAATTTTGAGAAACAGGTAAGGCCCAGCTTCTCAAAGTTATTTAGATGCCTTGCTGCCTCTTTTAGGTGCCTAAGACCTCCATTTAGATGTCACTGATATTTTCTAAACTGCAGCTCAGCCCCACAGGTGGCAAAGTCCCAACGGTATCTAACTGTCACTGGTTGGCATTTGCCAAGCCACTCAAGCATTGATGCTGTTAATGAGCAGTTCTGCACGCTGAATCAGGCTGAAGCCCTGAAGCAGGAGTCTCCAAGCAGACAAGGGAATGCTTGTTCTGCCAGCAGGCTCCGATCCCCCAGATGCCGGTTCAGCATATGCCTAAGACCTGATAGCTGTCAGTGAGAGGGCTGAATGCAGGGCACCAGAGTGCAGGGTGGGAGAGCACAGGTCTTGCGCCAAAGAGCTACAAGGTCATAGGGCAATGTAAAGTGAGCATGAGAGAGGTTTTGCGCATGAGCGGGAGACAGAAACATGCTCATGGGCTGACCTGGCTTAGGTGCCTGGCGCCAAGAGAGGGTTTGTGGCTGAGAAACCTGAATGGACAACAGCACCTATCTCTCTGGCCCCCATCAGCCAGGCTTCTGAGGTCTAAGCTCCTCTCTCTGACCTTCTTGCTCCTCAGCATTCCCAACTAACTAGCTCAAGTCACTTCCTGTTCAGTTTGATGTCTTCTCCGAGTCTTTTTTAGGCACTCTCTAACTCTCCCCATATATTGTATTGGGAGCTGGGTTGCTCTCTTGAGGGCGGTGGATGCTAATGTGCCTAAAAGTTAGGAGTTGCATGGCTGAGCCTAAGTCCCCTTTGTTGATCTGGTCTCTAGTCATGTTTGAAAATTTTACTCTGTCGTACCACTTCTAATCAGCTTCTCTTTATATTGGGAGCCTGCAAGAGCTGGTCAAACTTTTCCTAGTTTCATAATTTTGAGATGTCATAATACATAATAATTAAACCATGGGAAAAAATGAGCAGCTTCTCCCCCACCGCTAACCCCAATTTTTCCCCTTCCTTTCTCAACCAGCTCATAAGAGTACAGCTATGCCTGAGCTGAGAAAAAGTCAGTTAATAAAGCCTGGGCCTGTATGAACACCGCTGGAAGGCTGGAGGTAGTGACGTGCATATCACTAATACCACCCACAGTCCATCCCTTTTCACCCCTGCCCCACTCTGACTCCACCCCCTTTTTTCAACATGTACCATCAGGGGTTCTAAAAATGGGGGTTGTGATCCCTCAAAGGGTCATGAAATTATTATGGGGGTAGGGGAGCCCATGAGTGTCATCCCCCAGACATGCAGGTAAGGGCGGCATGACATGGGGGGGGGGTTGACAACCCGACTATGGTGGGAGGCAGAAAGGGCAGTACCATGAAGACGCATGAGCCCCCTTTATGCATGGAAGGACTCGTCTATGTGTGGATCTCAGGGAGCATGAGATGACTCTATGGTCTATCTAATTGTAAATACTGGACCACAGTTCAGTAACATTATAATTAATGGTACCACATCGTGCTTCTGGTAATTTGCTACATAGGTTTTTGTTTTGTTTTGTTTTGATTGGGAGATTGTATTATGACTTCCGGGGAAATAATCAGTTACCAGGTATGTTCCCCCCCCCTCCTTTAAGTAGCCTTTAATGTATTAGCTGAATTATTAAATAGGGAAACTAGACTAAATATGGCAAATTACCGCTTTACCATGAGGATATTTCAAAAATATATATTTTACCCTTCCTTTAAAATTATCTCTATATAATAATGCTGTAGATTTGCTCCCCACACAGGGGTAGTACCAATTCTTGTATCCCTGATATGAATGGTAATTTTGCCTTCAAGGGAAGCAATATCAGTCTCCTATACTTAAACTGAAGGCAATATATGGCATTTGTTTTCAAGTATCCACTTCTATATGTTTTGCGCTTCTCCATCCAACATCATGCTTAGTCACCATCAGCAGGCATATTGTGTAACAAATGTACTGAAAAACAATGTGTGGGTCAAGGTTACCAATTAACGTGTAAAGGAAAAATAATGTACCGAGGGGGAACCCTTCAAGGGAAGGTTGTCCTGAACTTCAAAAAACATGTCCTTTGTCACGTTTGAAAGGCAGCATGAAAGCATGCTGCAAGAACCTGTTGACACTCTTGTTTTCACTCGACTCCTATGAACAGCACGTTTCAGATTCCTGTGCAAAGAGATTAGGCCCAAGGTGCTCACGAGAGCTAGCCCCTTCCCCATTCTTATTGACTTTTGTCCCTGTTGAAAACCCCATTCCAAATTTTCTAATTTAGTTGTCTAAAGGCAGGCCACTCAATTATTGGTCTCCCTTTTTTAGGCATCTAATTATCCTCATGCAATACATAGGGAGCCTGAGTACCTAACTTGAAGGGGGGATATGATTGCTCTCTATAAATACATTATTTGAGTATAGCACCAATGTGGACACCAGAACAAATGGTTATAAACTGTCCATCAACAAATTTAGGCTTGAAATTAGACAGAGGTTTCTAACCATTAGAGGAGTAAAGTTCTGGAATAGCCTTCCAAGGGGAGTTGTGGGGGCAAAAAACATAACTGCTATCAGAACAGAGCCTGATAAATTTATGGAGGGGATGGTATGATCAGATAGCCTATTTTGGAAATTGACTAGTCTTTGGCTATGGATGGTGGATATACAAGTGGCCTAAGATGGGAGGGTACATGGGGTGGGTTCTGAGTTATTACAGAGAATTGTTTCTTGGGTAACTGGCTGTTGAGACTTGCCCACATGCTCAGGGTTTAACTGATCACCATATTTGTGGTCAGGAAGGAATTTTCCCCCAGGGCTGATTGGCTTGGGCTCTGAGGGTTTTTCGCCTTCCTCTGTATCTTAAAGTCCTTAAATCATGATTTAAGGAGGTAAATAACTCAGTCATAGGTTGGTATCCTATGGGTGAGGATTTCAGGCCTGCATTGTGCAGGTGGTCAAACTAGATGATTGTACTGGTCCCTTTTGACCTTAAAGTCTATGGATGCATCTACACTTGAAAATTAAGTCAACTTAAGATTGCTTAAGTCGACTTAATTTACCCTATGTCTACACTACAGTTTCTTGAAGCTGACTTAAACAGCTTGCTTAAGTCGACTTAAGGAAAATTAAGTCAACTTTATTAGACCTCAAATTAATTCGACTTAAGGCTTAAGTCAACTTCGTAGAGTCGATTTAAGCCAGTGTCGAGGTGGGGTAGCCCTAAGTCAACTTAGGGCTACCCCAGGACTACACCAATGCCCTCTCTGCCAGGGGGAGGGGGGAATGGAGAGCCTGGCATGCCCCCCCCCACAGGGCAGGGCAGAGCCCTGCCCACCCTGCCCCTATGCCGTGCCAGGGTCCCTGACCCCCTTTACCCCATTGTACCTATGTACAATGGGGCAAAGGCTGAGCCCCCTGGCACTGGGCAAGGGGTGCCCCCTGCCCCTGTGGACCGGCCCTAGGTCCCCCTAGCCCCTAGAAGTCAACCTAAGCACCCCAAAGTCAACTTAAAATTTAGGTGTGGACTCACTAAGTTGACTTAACTAAGTCGACCTACATTTTCAAGTGCAGACATAGCCTATGAGTCTAACTTAGCCTGCAAATTCCACTGGACAGCAGGGTGTCTAGGAGTTTGGTGCTGCAACATCTAATTCTCTTTTGTGGCTCTAGTCCCAGGAAACTAGAACTTCCATGGCTGTATTCCAACAGGGAATAGAACCAGACATCCCTTTATTAATTAAAAAGCACTTGGTATTAGTTCCTGGGGTGGAACTCTCCAGGGTTTGCACTATATTCGTCTCAGTGGAGTATCCTAACCTCTGGAAAATATGCTCCTAGGTAGTGTGACTAAGCCTGGGTATGGTGGCCTACAGGACATGGACCAAAGCACATTCATTAGGTTTAGTATTTAGTTAACTTTCTGGTGATTATTTGTTTGCCCATGCTACTTTCGCTGCTGATCTGGCCTTCCTAGGTTTCTACTTACAAAAAGGGAATCCCTCGTGGATGTAGAATCATGGCTACCCCTGGAAGAAATTAGGAATAGTAGCAAAGTTCTCATACCCTAGCAACGCCATAGGCAACTGGGCAACCGCAGTAATTTGGACCAGAGGCGGAAGTAGGAACATGCACCTAGAAGGATGGTACAATTTCAGCCTTCTTGTGCACATGAATTATGATACAGCCTTTAATTACATGGCCATGTATTATTTTTTACCATAGGGCCCATCTTGTCTTCTCCCCATCCCACTCCTTGCTTCAGTCATATTTTCCCTCATCTAGCCAGGCCCACTCATCAAACTTCTCATCCCAGTCTTCTTATCCATCACGTCCTTGTGTCTTCTCTCCAGACTCTTAGTCCCACTATCCTTGCCCACCCATCACCAGTCCCACCCCCTGCTGCACAATCCCCTTTCTTCTGTCTAGCATTCTCACCCAGGCCGTCTAATTCCCTTCTTCCAACTCCTTATCCAATCTGTCTCTCCTTCACTCTAGCCTCCAGTCACTCCCGCACTTCCCCATCCTCTTAGGTGTCTATTCCCAACCTTTCTGCAGAGGCTCCTTGTTCAGTCTCAGTGTCCACGCACAACCTCCCAGCTCCTTGCCCGAGTCTCTTCTTCCAACTAACCTCAGTTCTCCCACTTGAAGACCCTGGCTCTCCTCATCAAGCCTCTTGTACTCCCCAACCTTGTTCCGTATCCCAGTCTCCTTCCTACAGAGTTCCCATCTCTTCATCCACTCCTCATCTGCTCTCAGTTTCATCCCCATCATCTATTGGCTTCATTTCCAGCTTCCAAACTCTACTGCAATCCCACCCCACAATTACAGGATACTAGTCATAATCTATGCCACACATGGACATGAATGCAGCTCTTCCATCTGTCCTGGGACAGTACGGGGGAGATCATAGGGAGCACAGGAAAGACAAGCTTTCTGCTCTCATTTTTACTTCTGTGACCAGGATGTGGCACAGCCTACAATCACTCTGAGCTGCAATTGCAGACACAGCTCCACTTCACCCCAGGCCAGATCATGCCCAGTGCAGGCAGAATTTAGTTGCTAAAAATTCAGAAGCTTCTAGTGAGCGTGTGCAAACCAACATTTTGCATAGGCTTATAACGTCTTTGAATTTGGGTGAATTTTCACAGGGTTAGCAAGAGGCACATTTCCCCTCTCACTCCACAACTGGCAAATCCCTACTCTAACATGGGGGCACTAGAACTTCCTCCCCTCCCAAAAAGTCCTCAGACTTTAACATGCCCTAGCCTTTCTTTTGACTCATTTTGGCAGAAATTTCCAAATATATTCTACCTGAGGCACACATAGTACCTGTAAAATTTCACCCAAACAGTTAAAAAGCTTGGCAACGTTATAAGGAGATGAAAACAGGATCTTATAACAGGACTGTCAGGCAACCTTAATAATTAGTAGGGCTACTAGCCTCACCCCTTCTAATGCCATTATAAAGTGTTGGATTGAACCAGAGATGTATTGAGTGGTTTATAACGGCATTATATTCTCTATATTACTTAGTGGCCCATTATTAACATAGCTGTCTGCAATGAATTGACAGTGCAGTGATATCTTTCCAAACATGATGATTTTTTTTCTGGGTACAATAGTTCCCAGAGCAGCAGTAAGTGGTTGGTGTAAGAAATGGCAACATAGGAAGTGGAGTCAGCCACGCATGGCGTGTGAACAGAATATCAAGGGATAGAGCAAGTTCAGTTAGAAACAATCACTCAAAACAAACCGTCATTAATTAGTAATCTCTACAGGCTGTCCTCCCTTCACAGTACCTCTTGCTATTTCCTCATATCCCCAGCCAACAGCAAGAACATTCCTGATTGCATCAGCTTTGATTACAGATGAAGAAATTCTTCCCTGGCTAAACAGATTACATTGCAAGCAGCATAGTGGAGAAGATACCATGTTATTTAAACTATAGTCACAGTCCTATAAGACTTAGGCTATGTCTACACTACAAATTACTTCGGTATAATTTACATCACTCAGGGGGTGGGAAGAATCCATACCCCCTGAGTGACATAAATTACACTAACTTAAGCATCAGTGTAGATAGCATTATGTGGGTGGGAGCATTTCTCCCATTGATGTAACCATTGCTTCTGCTGGAGGCAGGAGTTATTAAACTGTCAGGACAGGTCTCTCTCATCACATTAGAGCAGGGGTTCCCAACTCATGACCTATGGGCCAAAAGAAGCCCTCAGGGGCTTTCAATGTGGCCACCTCCAACTGGCTGTGAAAGGGAGTCACTTCTTAAGGACTTAGGCAAAGCACATTGCCGTGGGGTTAAAGGACCAAGGCAGGCTCCTTACTGCAGCCAAAGGGATGGGAGCATGCTATAACAGGGAGCATGGCAAAGCACTCTATCAGGGCCCCAAGGTGCTGGGGTCCCTGCTGGAACCAGAGGGAGGGGAGCACTGATCTCACATCCCCTTGCCTGGATAAGGTAGCAACTGCCTAGGGACCCAGGGAGAGAGCATGGGGCTACAGGACATGTTCAATTTCCCTGGGGCAGCCAGGGAGACAGGAAATCAGCGAGGAGAGTGGCAGTCTCCTTGCTGAACTCCTTCCCTCTGGATGCAGTGTGTGGGGGAGACAACTGGTGAAGACTGATGACCAAGGTTGTAAAAATGATATCTGTGGCCCTCCCAGAATCTTCATCAGAAGCGTTACAGTGACTCAGCTGCACTGCTGTAATGAAGACACAGCCTTAGATATTACATGTAGAAATGTGGGCTTTCACAAGATGAAGTATAGCCCTTATAGGGCAGTTTTCCACCTCTTGGGCCTGCTCTTAAGCCGATGTAAGTTCACGTTGGCTCTATGGAGGATCTGGGCCCTTGGCATGGGGCCTTTCAATGCTCTGGAGCTACCTTTTTAAAAATATCTACCTCAGGTTTGATTTAATGGCCATCGTTTTTCCCCCCTCCCTCCCTCTTTGCCAAACAATTACAGCAGAGCCAATAACCAGATCCATAGTTTAATGGAACCAGTGTTTCCAGTTGTACCAGTGCACCAATAAGGAATTCATTACATCAAATTTCTTCAATTGTCAGCTCATGTCGAGTTGCTTCTTCAATATTTTTAAGTTGACGTAATTCCCAGTCTCTCCGTTTTGCCTCCTATTTTGAAGAGAAAAGGATTTAGGTCAGGAAACTGTTCTGTAGTGAGGCATCATCTGCACAACCAACCCAACAATTGCAATTAAAAAACAAAGCAGACATCTGCTCTATTAGTAAAGGCTGAGTCTTCTTCCACACAACTTACACAGTAGTTTTCCTACACTGATGGCAATAGTTTACTAAGGGATTTACGCTGACGTAACAACTACTATCAGAATTTGGTGAGGAGTCGGAGCAAATCGAGAGCCTGATCCAAACCCCATGGAAGTTAATAGAAGGGCTCTGCTTTGCCACAGCCAATAGATTAAATTGCAGGAGTTGGAGCCAGCACTTAGTGGAAAGCCTGGAGAAAGAAAAGCATCTTACATAGACTCTGTCTACACACATTTCCCCCAAATCCAAACTAAGTCTATGGTTTAACTAAGCCAGATATTTCAATAAATACATTTCCAGTTATTGGATCCCTGTCTACAGTAGTGCTGAAACCAGTTTTAAAACCAGTTTTAATTGCTAGGAAAGTTTCCTCTGGGAGGACAAAGGCAATAAAGAAACAGAATTTCACATGTTTTCATTAGAAGCACATCCCAGAGAGGAGGGTCTAACTTTAAACAATACTCCACAATGCCTTCATTCATACTCTCCAATTTCCTACTAAGAGTTAAATCTATTTGTTCCATTGTTATTTTGTCCTGTTTATACATTGATCTTGAAGCATGATAAATGTAATTCTTTGCAAACTCAATTAATGCAGCCTCCAGCCAAGAATCTGTTTCTTCTATCTGCATATTTACCAGTTTATCTCCAAAAAGGTAATCATTTTCAGCAAGTCCCCCAGAAGAGACTCATTGAAGACAAATAGTGATTGAAAAAAATAGAGGCAAAAATATTAATTAATCTACCAAATGTGAGCAAACCTGGCAATTATTTGGAAGTTTTCCAACAGAAAATACTGATTTTATTGGAATAGAAACACGTAGATTTTGATTAAACTAGACATAATCCAGGCTAATTTCCAACAGAAACCTGCCTGGTTTCCTGACAACTCATTCACCTGTCTGCTTCCCCAGCTCCTTGGCAGCCTGCCTGTCAAGTTGCCTGGGAGCTGTGGTTTCCAGGAAGCCTATTCTGTTTTGGTGTTTCCTCAACAAAATATTATAGAATTCCACTTCTGCAAGAAAGTGAAATGAAGTGAAGGATTTTTCTTTGTTTGTTTTTGTCTTAAATCTGCATGAAAAGCAAAGCAAGAACTTTGACATCTTCAGGTTTTCAGTGAGCAATAAACTAGCATTAATTACTATTAAAAGGATACACATAAATGCAACATGAATACAACCCTCTAAGATTAGAACTCATAAAAAAATGGGGCGAATGTTGTTTGAAAGTTTTGTACCACACACCAATTATTATTTATATTTTTAAGAAGTCAGGATTTGGAAGTTTCTGGAGCAGCTCTATAACTAAAACACACAAATGGTCACACAAACAAATAAATAAATAAATAAAATAAAACCCACCATCATAAACACCCCTCTCCCATATCTTGCAAAAGTTGACCCTTTCCCCATTTTCAACAAGCTTTACTAAAGATGTTTGTATGGAAAACCCAGTTAATAAGGTAAGGCTATTATGTATATACACCAGGTCCCCCTTTTGATGAAATCTGAGCTGCTTAAATTTGTGTCATGGGCCATTTAATGGTAACAACCAGTGGAGATTCTCCTTTAATTCAAGAGGCAGTGGCTGTTACAGGAAACTATGGGTTTTATTACTTAACCATTTTTAACTTTGTGGATTGTCTACACAAAGACTGAGAGAATCTCAGATGCAATTATTATTTGAAATTAATCACTGATTTTGGCAAGCAAATAATTCTTGGGCTGCAGATTGTTCTATAAAAGGTGTAATACACATTTTGAGTTTAAGCTGGTTAGTTAGCCGTCACAGAACAATTAGCTTAGTTATGTATTTGACTATATGTTTCCCAAATCAAACTTGATGCTGCATTTAAATACAGCATTTAAGAGAGTAATACAGGCCTTCCAGCCAAGGAACTGAATCAATACTGAATGATTATGTAACTAACCAACAGGATCTCAAACTGAGTTATATATTATCTGAAATTTACTGTTGACAGATACCTGAGCATGTAGGCTACACATTTATTTTGTGACTAAACATGCTAGTAGCATTTACAAAAAGATTGCATCGTTTTAATTCTTTATCAGCAGATTTAAGAACTGACTTGTCATTGAAAAGATTTGAATTTGCCCTCCAGAGGTTGCTAGAATGTCATTCAGCTTAACCATGTCAGAAAACGTATGGAAAATGCATTTACCAGAAGTTCTTTTTCAAATTTCCTTTTTCTTCTTTTCCTTGCTATAGGATCTTTTATCCCAGGAATTTCAGTAACCAGCCATGCAAATGCACTTTTAGAATTTACTTTGGTTGTCCTCTTAGATGGTTCAGTAGGGATGTCTGCAGCAGCATTTGCTATAGGAGGAAGCATTGGCTTAAAACCAGGCTCTTCGCTGGACTCCTCTGAAGCCAACACTGTTGAAAGTCGTCTTCTAGGAACTGCAGCCCAAGAGCTGTGGCTCTTCTCTTCACTTGATTCTTCTGGGTCCAATACTGTGGAAAGCTTTCTTGGAAAAGTGACTTGAAAAATGAGCTTATCAGGATGTGTTAGTTGTTCTTGGGATGATATTTGGTTTTGGAATGATGACTTTGGCATTGGAGAACCATAGAGTCTCTTACTAATGTCTTGTTCTCTGATAGATTGATTCATCAGATCCACCAGAGATAACATACTTTGAGAGAACATTGAATCTACCGGAGTACTATGTTTCATTACTGTCTTTTTTAAAGACCTTTTGACATTTAAGAAAGAATCTTCTTCCTCTGACATCTTCTAATCAGGTTGTGTGTCTTTAATGAGAAAAAAAGTTAGTTTTTTGAAGACTATGGACCTGTTTTGCTCAAAGGCCACAAATAAAATTTGTACAAGCCTGAAGGGCCACCAGTGTTTGCCAGTAGCCCCAAACCTCCCCTACTACAGCCAGAAGAAAGGAGTCCAGCAAGGAGAATCTCCCATTCCCTGCAGGGAAACTGTACTCCACTTTGGTCCCTAGGCTCCTTTCTGCAGCCAGGGGGATAGATGATCATTGCTCCCCTTTCTCTGGTTCCAGCAGGGATCCCAGCGCCTACAACCCATGCAAAGCACTTTGTCCTGCATTCTGCTACAGCCAAGGGGAAGGGAGCCTGCCCAAGCCACACGCTCTGCTTGCATACCTAGGTTATGTCTATGTCCGTGTAGACACGCTCAATCACTCCAGAGTTCGCTCTAGTAACTCCTGCCCCAGAAGGGGTGCATCACTAAGGCGACCGGACGGCATTTCCGGTTGCCTTAGCAAAGTGTGTAAGGGGTAGTTAGTAAGTTGTTGGGAGATGCACAATGTATTTTACATACCTTGCATGTCTTCCATCGACTGCTGCCGAAAAGTGCGGCAAGTGTAGACTAGGGTTTAGGCAGTGGCTCCTTTCTGCAGCCTGCGAGAGAGGAGCCATGGCCACTCTGAAAGACCACATTGGCCACTGGTTGGAAAGCACCGAATTACCATATGTAACATGATGGCACAATAAGAATGAAACAGCCACCATTAGGGCAATTTCATTGTAAAACGCTATTTATCATGTTTATTTTTTGCCACAAATTATGTGGGCTTTTTGGTTTTTTTAAGGGGGATGAAGTTAAAGTTACCCAAGTATTTAAACATATTCAGTGCATTACTTTTCAAAAAGAAGTGACTCCATGTAAAATCTGAGCACAAGTAAAAGCACTTGGGTGTATTTTTTCTTTTTTAAGATTTTTTTTTTCTTTTAAAAATGAACATTAGAAGATTGCTTACTGCAAAATCAGTATATGCAGTTTTCTTTTTAAAAAGAAATAAGAGAAGGAGGAACTGTCAGGTGTGAAACTGCACACTAGTACTTTCATTTATTTAAAGATCTTTCAGGATACCATTAAAATAATGGAAGCTGGGTAATCAGTTTCCTCGTAGTTCAGTATAGGAGCTAATAATTCTCTTGGGTTGCAGAATGTAAATGGCAGGGAATAATTGCTGCATTCCAAGGCAATTGGTGTAATGTAACCCAATTATAGAAGTGCAACTTCATTATAAAAAAAAAAAAAAAAAAAAAAGATAGAAAACCTAATAAATTAACACACTGAGGCCATTCCATTCTACTCTGGGAGACAGCTTGAAGTCACTGGCAACACTCCCATTGATTTCAGTGAAACAGGATGAGACCACATGCAGTGTTTAACTCTGCTCAAATTGACTATTAAAAGAGTCTTTTCTATTTAAAAATAAATTCTTTTTACTTACCTGCCAGAACCTAACTTCAGGATACTGCAAGATCTGAAGACAACACAAACACCTAAAGAAAAATCAAGAAAGCAGCTTTGGGCTCTGCTTTACATGTTATGGAAGGATCTGGCCCAAATAATTTGCCCAGGTACAGCCATGTACAATGTATGGACCCTTAATAATGCCACAATTGCAAGCAGTGGAACAAAGAACTTTTGAAATCTTAAGAAAAAAAAAAAGTCTATCCTAACATGCATTTGTTTTTTCTTTGAAGGTTATAGAAATATTGGCTTAGTGATCTTGTACTCTACAAAGCAGTTCCTTTATAAAACGTGTAGGGTAAAAATTTTTAATGGCTGTTTAAACTAAACTTACAAGTGTTAAAAGAGAACAAAAATCTTACCACAAAACCACCAGTACATCTATTAAAAAGTGGGACCTGCTATTCTCTGGCAGTCCTTTGCACCTGTGCCAAATACCATTCTCTGAGTTTAGCAGAATTATATATCCATCTTGCACAGGTGTTAAGACACACATGGTAAGAAGGCCTGAAGAATCAGGAACATTAACACCTGTGAAATCACTAAAACATCCCTCTAAAGCTACTTTTCATCAAGACTGTTTTCATTCTGTTGCATCTTCCTTTTAAATAAGATAAGTTTGCGCTACATTGTAATTGAACTAATAGTTTGGAGGAGTTGCTTTTTCTTTCCTTCTGAAAGATGTCTGTGGCCACAGATTTTTTTTCTTTCAAATCATGACTTTAAAGAAAAATAATCTTTGTTTTTATAGGAGCCCAGCTGAGGTAATTAAAGTGCTAGTGGTATTAAAAGGGATTCCTTTTAATTAATAAAGCTGAGGGATATTTAGCAGCTAACTAAAAGTCTTCTCTAATAAGCACTTTAATTAAAAAAATAAAGTAATCACAATCATTGGTGAAAGCTTAACTATTAACCTGAACATTAATTCTTCTTCTGAAGTTGGAACTCTGTTTTACTTTTCATTTCCTATATACATCTGATGAGGCAAACCATAAAAAAAATAAGTCCTTTGCTGTATTTAGAGACTCTCCCCCTTTTCCAGATCACTCATTTTAATGGATAAATAGGACATGAAACCAAAACATACCCCACAAAAAAATGACACATACTAGAACACTGGGGTCTCTAGTCTGAATCCCATTCTGCAGCTTTCAATTGTTTTAGCAATAATTGAAACCAGCTAGTTAAATACACCTAGATAAATTCACACTGTAAATAAGGTGCAACTTTTTAAACAAGAGTAATTAGCCACTGGAACAATTTGCAAGGGGTCATAGATTCTCCATCACTGACCATTTTTAAATGAAGACTGGATTTTTTTCTAGGAGGCCTGTAAAAGGAATTATTTTAGGGAAGTTCCATGGTGTATGTTATACAGGAGATCAGAATAAAAGACTGCAGTGGTCCCTTCAGGCCTTGGAATCTATGGAACAAAGTCTTACCCGTTCTGCTAGACCTACTCAGTACAGAGTTCTTTAGCATCACACTCCTGGTTCCAAGTCAGATGTTTTGGTTTTCTGCTACAATTTGGACTCTTATAGCCCAAATAAATTCCCAGAATCCTTTGTTGCTGTGGGGAGTTGGTTAATCATCCTCCAAGTTTTCTTAGTCACATACCTGACCACCTCTAATCTGTGCTAAATTTCAAAGAGGAAAAAAGATATTAAACCAGAATGAGGCTCATCACAGGGAAAGCCTCCCTTTCCTATTGCACTTTGGTTCACAAAAGCTGCTGGCATCACACAACTGTTCAGGGTTCCCTGAGAATCTGGCCCCAAGATTTTCGCTGTACAAGAGTGAAACATTTTTCTTTGAGTATTTTATTCTCCCCCCAAAAGATCAAGAACACAAGCAGACTATTGCTATGGCATGAAATCTCTTCCATACATTAAAATAACAGGGAATAGCTATCTGCAGTAAATCATAATTTTACTTGTGGTCAGTATTTTACCACATTTACAGAAAAAAAAGACACATTCAGTTGTAGAAATAGCAAATCTTTGTTTGAAACAAATGCACACAAAATAGCAGTTCCTAGATGAGAAATGTACAGAACAACATTATATATATTTGCATGGAGTACTCAGTTTAGCTTTCAAAGTATATTAGAAATTATATACATATGGCAGCACCACTGAACTACAGACACTTCTGAGATGTAAAACAAGTTATGCACAATACATTTTTTTTTTACCAAATTGGTCCATTACCTTGAGCTATGCTTATTTATTAGAGCTGCTTTCCTTGTGGTGGGAGGGTGGAGAGTTGTAATTCTATTAATGTGCTGCTTGTGTCATTTGTTTTTTTTTCATATGGAGCTACCCTGCAGGAACTAAGTTTCCCAGAACTGGGTTCTGCCTGCCCCAGACTCAAATAAACACCCACATACACACATTCACCAATTAACAAAGTGCATCTGAGCAGACTAGGTCTATCAGCACTCTCAGCTGACCCCCTATACGTCCCTGAACTCAGCAGACTGAGTTACACAGCACTTTTCAGCAGACACATTTCTATGCCCCTAGTCTAGCACCACTCTAGAATAGAGCACACAGCTGGGTCAAAACAGCACTTTTCAGCTGCCCCCTTATATGCTCCTGGACTCAATCAGGCTGGGCCAAAACAGCACTTTCAAGTTACCCTAATCACCTCCACCCCATATATGCCACACATTCAGAATATTGCTATCCCCACTGTCACTCTACAATTGTTCTAGTAATAAACCCCCTTGATGATCAAACCCACAGGATTTTTGGGCATTACAGGGATCTTTGGCTAGGTAAAAGAAGAGTTGCTGCAGAGCAATATAGGGAAATCAAGAACACAAAGGGATAAATGAAACTTGGAAATTCTGGCAACCAGCTTTATGACAAAAGTTGTTTTATTGCCAGGTATATAAAACTTATAATAACCATACAAGGAGAGGGAAAAAAAACCCACAACCAAACAGTTACAATATAACCCAATTTCAACTGGGGAAATCTAGCCCAAGTTTGATTACAATGGTCAGATTTAGAAAATTATACCTGGACCCAGAGAGAGAAAGAGAGAGAGAGAGAGTTGGGGAGGGGGTAATCTCACCATTCAGTGCAGTTTGAACCAGTCAAAAGTTCCCAGGAGACAGGCTGTTCAGCTGAGAGTCTGAAGTGCTTGAGACAGGCAGAGCCCCCAATATGATCAGTCAGGAAAGGGCAAAGGCCCGATGGAATTGATGCAGCTTTTGGATCCAGGCATCAGAATAGAGTTTTGAACTTCGGTAGGGGTTTTTGTAGGGAACAAATAATGGTTAAAGGCAGAACACTAGGATTTTTTATGGGCAAATAATGATTTAAGGGAGCAAACCAGGATTGTTTTGTTTAGGCTGGACAATAGGAACTGATCATTCCTGGCTATAGGTGGTATTCCTTTGAGGGGGCTCACAATGCAATCAGGCAGATTCAGTATTTTGGAAATCAATAAAAGGCTCAATGACTAGAACAGGTCTGTTAACTGCCGAGCTGAGTGTGGGAAGGTGCGGGTTTATTAACATTAGGAGCAGAGATTCCCCATCATGCAATGCTTCCCTGTTTTGCTGATCCCAGAGTTCATTGTGGTTCCTGCCTTGGAGCTTGGTTCTTCATTCAGCATGCTAATTTTCCTTCTATCTTTGATGCAAATGAGGTTTTCTGCCATCCATTCATTGTGCTAATGGAGATGCCTTCTAACATCTTTGATGCAGATGAAGCTATAGCTCTATCACCCTTGTTTGGAGGGGTATAGATGTATCTCCCACTGCCTTTTCATTGCTTTTGGTTTCTGGTTCAAGCAGAAGCTGTGGGGGTAAGAGGGGTGCCGATGAGTCAGAGAGTCTGGATACTATGCCCTGGTTCCCCAAGAACACAGACCTGACAAGTAACATATTGCAAAGCAGTCAAATTCCAAAGGGGTAGCCGTGTTAGTCTATTCTTCAAAGCGTCTGACGAAGTGGGATTTTCTCCCATGAAAGCTCATGCGATAAATAAATCTGTTAGTCTTTAAAAGTGCCACAGGACTCTGTTATATTGCAAAGCAAATTGTGTGGTGGGCTCCACTTACAAGAACACTGAGGCTATGCCCTCCTCAAAGTGTGCTATGCGATTGGTATTATCCATGCAGCACAGACAAGACCTCATTCTAATGTTATCCAAGTGACTCACCCCCCGCCACCCCACATTGTCAAGGGCATTGACTTTATTTAATCTAATTCATAAACATGACAGGCTGAGTTGACTTTGCTGGGATTTGAACTTGCACTTCCAAGGAGCTTAGGTATGGCAAACCTAATCTTAGATCTCTAAATTGCCTCCTCTTAGCTGTATTAATAATTGCACTGTGAATAGAGAACTATGAGTTTAGGAATAACAGTCAGTCAGTATATGGGGCAAGCTGCTTGGTTTAAGTTATGTGCCCCATAGGAATTGAATGAGACCTTGAGAAATGGAGGCACACAATCACATGGCTTACACAAGTAAACATCCTGAAAATAAACAGTTTGTTCAGGATAAGCTATTTATTGCGTATGCTCCCAGTGGAGGTTCCTTACAAAAACATTTAGAGAACTAAACAAAAGCTATTTTGAGATATTTGTGGCTTGGCAAAACATCCGAGTAAAGCCCTCAGTTCTTTATAAACATAGGAGAAAGCAGACCAGCCTTTACCTCATTTTGAATATTAGCAGGTAGCTTTTCAAAGGAGAGTTGGAGAGGCTTGGTGGAAGAATCAGCAAGGTCAGCACTGTACATTGAGAGCTGGAAAGCCAATTCCATATATAAAACAGAACAGAGAGTAATGTCCGGACAGAGCACTGCCATGTTTTCACTATCGTGCTATGTCATCCTGGGACACAACATTGTTACCTGTTTCAGCCAGGCTGTGATGCAAACATCCCTGTGTAATGCTAGGCTTTTGAAGCAACATTATTTTGTGGTTCTGAGTAATTTCACATCATTTCATTTTATAATCACTCATATATCATTCATTCTACACAGAGCAGCAAGATGGGACAAGAAGGTCACAGCATGAACTAGCAAGTCGAGTATATGCCCACATTCGTGCTCCATTTGTACTACATGCACTGAAGTCTAGACTATGTTATTTTCCCTATTAATGTTACCCCTGCTGCTTGCTGAATTCAAAGTAGCTCAGGTAGGCTAGCCTGTATGCTACTTTTGCTGTGTAGACATACCTTATGCATCCCTTTATTGGTCTTTCATTGCATAGTGGAGCAAATTGAAACATTTCATCTTTGCCTTTCCAGCTCTGTATAACTCAGTCCCCTACCTGTGGCTTTTCCCTTATTGCCCCTTATGCATAGAACTTAATTTCACAAAGCCATTATCTTTCTCTTCATTCCAATACCTCTTTCAAGAGCCATCTGTTCTGCAATGCCCAGAAGAAGGGAGTTAATAATGTAACCGTAATGGCTTTGCTGATTTGCAGGCGAGTATTGCTATTAATCTCAGCTGCTGGTTGATCTAAAGATTTGTCTCTTTTGAGGGATATTTGGGGGGGGGGGGGCTTGTGCTCAGCACAAGGCTATTGCAATCTTTGGCAAGAGGGAGGGGCTAAAGGGTAATTGTTTAGATGGGCATCAGTGAGGTGAGCAGGGATGGATTTTGGCAGCTGTAGGGTACAGAGAAAAAGGGTGTCCATGGCTCACTCCACAGCCTTCCTCTCCTTCCCTGTTGCTTGCTTTGCTTTCAGCTAATAATGCCAGTCAGAGAGATGTGCTACGGTACAAGACACAATGGCTCTGTCTACACTTGGAAATTTAAGTTGACTTAGTGAGTCTACACTTAAATTTTAAGTCGACTTTGGGGGGAACTTACAAAGTCGACCTAGAGCATCCACACTGGATGCCTAGGTCAACTTCTAGGGGCTAGAAGGACCTAGGGCAGGTCCACGTGGGCAGGGGGGACACCCCTTGCCCAGTGCCAGAGGGCTCAGCCTTTGCCCCATTGTACATAGGTACAATGGGGCAAAGGGGGTCAGGGACCCTGGCAGGACATAGGGGTAGGGTGGGTAGGGCTCTGCCCTGCCCTGTGGGAGGGCATGCCAGGCTCCCCTTGTGCCAGCCCCCCTGGCAGGGAGGACATTGGTGCAGTCCTGGGGTAGCCCTAAGTCAACTTAGGGCTATCCAATGTCTATACTGGCTTAAGTTGACTCTAGGGAGTCGCCTTCAGTCGAATTAAAACAAGGTTTAATAAAGTCGACTTAATTTTCATTAGTCGACTTTATTTTCCTTAAGTCGATTTAAGCAAAAATTAAATCAACTTAAGGAAACTGTAGTGTAGACGCAGGGTAAATTAAGTCGACTTAAGCAAGCTTAAGTCGACTTAATTTACAAGTGTAGATGCAGCCAAAGAGAGAAAATGGTATTTGCCCCTCTGAATTTGCCTTGTTGTTTGACAGCCCCTTTATTCTGCTCTGTCACTGTCTCTGGTAGGCTCAGGGCTAGTCTCCACTGCACCAATGGAGCTGCGCTACTGTAGCATGTCTGGTGAAGACACTCTGTTCCCCTGGGATAGCGCTGTCCCATCAGCACAATTAGTCCACTGCTGTAAGTGAAATCAGCTCTGTGGGCAGCAGCGCATCTCCTGCTGACGTAGCGCCACTGTGGACAGCGCTTAGGTCCAAATAACTTGTGTCACTTAGGAGAGTGGCTTTTTCACACCCCTGAATGATGCAAGTTGTATCAACTCAAGTGGTAGTGTAGACCTGCCCTTACACACTGCTGTTAAACCTCCTGTCACAAGTTGTGACCCAAGAATGGCTGAGTGCCACATGGCAATTGCAGGGTTACCAGCATATTCTGAATCTGGTACTTACATTCTGGGTCACCAAAGAATGTCATGTGAGGTCTTAAATGAAAGCCAGGGTCCCACTGGCCATTGATATTTGTTGTGAACTATCTGTACAGATACTAGGTAAGGCGTTCTAGATGTATATGGAAGACATGTTCTTAGTGTGTGTAGCTCAGCAGGGATGAAGAAACAGGTTTCCTGTCAGACAAAAGCCATTTGTTCACCTGTCAGTCTGTCCAAATGTAAATTAGGGATTCTCACAATGAGTCAGCCGTCATCTGGCTAAGCTGACTGGAGAGGTACAAACTAGATAGTGCTACTATAAGATGGGTGATAAACTGGTTGGATAACCGCGCCCTGAGAGTAGTTATCAAAGGTTCACATCCAGGCTGGAAGGACATCATGAGCGGAGTGCTGCAGGGATCTGTCCTGGGTCCGGTTTTGTTCAACATTTTTATCAATGACTTAGATGATGGCATAGAGAGCAAACATATAAAGTTTGCAGATGATATCAAGTTGGGAGGGGTTGCAAGTGCTTTGAAGGATAGGATCACAATTCAAAATGATTTGGACAAACTGGTGAAATAGTATATTGAGATAAGTAGATAAATGAGATAAATAGAATGAAATTCAATAAAGAGAAGTGCCAAATACTCCACTTAGGATTGAACAACTCATTGCACAGATATAAAATGGGCAGTGACTGCCTAGGAAGGAGTACTGCAGAAAGGGATATGGGTATAATAGTGGACCATAAGCTAAACATGAGTCAGCAGTGTAATACTGTTGCAAAAAAAAAAAAAAGCAAACGCCATTCTGGGGTGTATTAACAGCAGTATTGTGAGTAAGGCCTTGTACACACGAGCACCGTATTCCGCATTAAAAAACATTACTGCGCGTTAACAAGCACACTGTACATACGTTACACGTTATTGCTGCGCACTAAGCGCCTTGTTGCTGCGCATTCCAACAACCACTCCTATGAGAGTAGTAACAGCTGTTGCGGATCATCTGCTGCGCCTTTGTGCTCGTGTGTCAGCTTTCTGCACAATGAGCAGACTCAGGAAATGTCCCATCATTCCCCAGTCGTCCTCTCTGGACTTCCCCTCACCCTCTCTATGGCAGTGACGAAACTGTCCCCGCCTACAGAGGGGAGATGTGACGGCATGCACATCCGTGCAGCCCTATGGCATGACCTATATAACTTTTCTGTTCAGTTTTTCAGTATAATTGTGTGATTTGATGCCAATTACGGTATACCATGTTCCTTTGTGAATGCTCAGATGTGAAGCATGATACAGCGTTCAGACTCTCAGAACTCTCTCTAGCACAGTGCCTGGAGGTTTACATGACAAAGGGAATGCTAATACCCTCCCTGGCTCAGGTTACAGCAAAGAACAGGACAGTGAGGGGAGTGGCTGTCAGCAGTTGGTTACAAGAAAGACACAGAGAAGCTGCAGACTGACTCCAAGCGCGTACTCAGGGAAAATGGAATGCTGGGATACGTGCCCAGAATTCAGTGCAATAATGCGCATCACAGCGAGGAATCCTGTGACGTAGCAAGGAGCGACGTGTGTACAAGCTGCAGCGCACTAAAATCCACGTGAGTCTTACAGCGCAGTTAAGAAGTTGCGCTCTAATTTGATCGTGTAGAATAAGCCTAAAACAGGAGAAGTGATTCTTCCACTCTCCCCTTCACTGATTAGGCCTCAATTTGAGTACTGTGTCCACTTTTAGGCGCCTCATTTCAAAAAGGATGTGGGGAAACTGGAGAAAGTCCAGAGAAGGGCAATACAAATTATTAGAGGTCTATAATATTTGACCTATGAGGGAAGATTGAAAGAGCTGGGTTTATGTAGTCTAGAAAAAAAGGAGACTGAGAGGGGATATGATAACAGTTTTCAAATACCTATAAAGTTGTTATAAGGAAGAAGGAGAAAAATTATTCTCCTTAATCACAGATGATAAGACAAGAAGCAATGGGCGTAAATTACACCAAGGGAGGTTCAGCCTAGATATTAGGAAAAAATTCCTAACTGTCAGGATAATTAAACACTGGAATAAGTTGCCTCAGCAGGTTGTGGAATCTTCTACATTGGAGGTTTTTAAAAGCAGGTTAGACAAAGACCTGTCAGGGATGGTTTAATGGGGGTACTTGGTCCTGCCATGACTGAAGGGAACTGGACTCAAAGGGTGAGCCTACACTTGTAAATTAATTTACGCTGCATCTACACTACACTTTCCCTAAGTCGACTTAAGCTGCTGCTTAAGTCGACTTAAGGAAATTTTAAGTCGACTTAATAATACCTAGTTTTACTTCAATTTACTTGTTAAGTTGACTTTATTAAGTCAACTTAAGCCAGTGTAGACGTGGCTTAGCCTTAAGTCGACTTAAAGGGTCCCCAGGGCTCCCCCACTGACCTCCCTCCCAGGGTGCCTGGCACAGCCAGAGCCTGGAGTGCCCACCCACAGGGCAGGACACAGCCCTGCCCACCTGCTCCTGTACCCTGCCCTTGTCCCTGTCCTGCTCAGCCCACATATACCCTGTCCACCTAGTCCCTACAAGTCGACTTAGGCGTCCAGTGTGGATGCTCGAAGTTGATTTGGCAAGGTCAACTTTAAGTCAACTTAAATTTACAGTGTGGACATGCTAAGTCGACTTAACAAAGTCGACTTTGTTAAGTCGACTTAGCAAAGTCGACTTATTTGAACAAGTGTAGACATAGCCAATGACCTGTCATG
The DNA here is from genome assembly GCA_007922175.1 of Pelusios castaneus. Lineage (NCBI taxonomy): Eukaryota > Metazoa > Chordata > Testudines > Pelomedusidae > Pelusios > Pelusios castaneus. The sequence goes on along the minus strand of ML685756.1, from coordinate 14,884,929 downwards.
GTCCCTTCCAGTTTCTGTGATTCTATGATTCTGAAGGACTGTTAGCAGTTCAGAAAGGAACTAACAGCTGTAGAAATAGAGTGGGGGGAGAAAAACGTTATCTTTAACTAGATGTCAAAGTTTTGCTGGAGTATATTTGGGGACCAAAGATGATGGTCCCATCATCCTGCACCTCGGTGTAACTAGGCAGCGTGTTTTAAAGTCATGAACATGGCATTACTACTAGCCCTGGATGAAGATGCTGCAAGAGACTTTGGATTAAATAAACTTCTTTAGCTAGCAGGTGTGAGTGCTACCAGCTAGAGTATAACTCCAGCCTATGAGATCAAATGTTTATCTCACTTCTAAATTTGGTCCTGATGCAGCTATAAGAAAAATAATAATTTCTTATAGAATTTTTTTTTAAATCAATTGATCTCAAAGTGCCTCACAATCTTTAATGTATTTATCCTCACAGCACTCCTGTGGGGTACGAAAGTAGCGCCCCATTTTATATGCACAGAGCGGCTAAGGCTCAGATTTTTTTAAAGCTACTTAAGTGTTGCTACACTCAGGCTTGCACTGCCTAACTGATTTAGGAACCTCAATAGCATTTCCTAAAGGGATTTAGGCACTTGAGTCTGAATTCCATTGGCAGTCAGTGGACTTTTGACTCCTAAGCCCCTAAAACTGTTTGGAAAATGAGATTTAGGTTTCTACATCTGTTAGGCACTGTAATGATGAGGCAGCAATGCCTAATGAGCTTAAAAATGCTTAAGTGACTTACATAATATCACAAAGGACGTTTTTGGTAGAGCAGGGAATTGAACTGCAATTGCCTAAACCTGATGGTGAGCAGCAGAACAATTAGCCTATCCTTCATCTACTCGTAAGTACAAGGTCAACTATTTTGGCCTGTGTTATTCAGGAGGTCAGAGCGCTGAATAATCAGAGTGCTCCTTTCTCTGTTGCTCATTCCGCTGGCCTCAGGTGAGAAGTTTCAAGATCCCAGATAAAAGATAAAAATCTTCTAGGCAGCAAAAAACAATCTGGCTAGCATGCTTCCATACTGCCCCCATTCCCCATTTCTGCCTTGACTGGCTGCCTGGGCTAATGTCACCGGATAGTCTTCATTTATTGGGAGAGATGAAAATGAGAAGCGGAGGAAGGTGAGCTTGAAGGAGAATATAGAAGGAACACACACACAAGTGCAATGATAGAAAGTGAATGGATAAACAGGGCAATAACAAGGAAAATATATAACAGAAAGAAAAATGAGTTAGATGAAAGGGGACAAGAAGATGGATGACATAAAATGAAGAAAGAAAGAAGTAAAACTAAATGTTGGTTACAGAGTAAATTTTCAAAAGGAACTAAGTGATTGAGGATCCTAAGTCCAATTTTTCAATAGTGATTTAGATTGTTAGGGCGATATTTTAAAAGTACTTAGGTGACTGAAGATGCAGCACGGTGGATAGTGGGCTTTTCCTAAGTCTATAGGTCCCTGCCTATATCTTCAGATGCCCAAATAAAAATCTGACCCTACATGTTTTTTTTTTTAAATGGGTCTTACTTATAGTCACCTGAGTCCAAGGCCAGAAGATCAGACTTCTATTTGTGTACACGCCATAGAGCTTCCCCTGTGCTCGCACGGCACCCAGATAAATTTTAACATGTATTGAAGTATTGCTACGGTCAGTGTCACATTTTCTAAGAGTAGTTCCCAACCTCTGTTCCAAGGGCCAAAAGTGGCCCTCGGGGGGGCTTTCAAAGTGATTCTCAGCTCCCTTTCTGCTGGCTGCAGAATGGAGTCATTGCCTAAAGGACCCAGGCAAAGTGTTTCCTCAGTGCTAAAAGACTGATGCAGGATCCATGCTGCAGCCAAAAGGATAGGAGATTCGCACTCCCATCCCTCTGGCTGTAGCAGGGAGCAGAGTAAAGTGCTCTTCCTAGGTCCATAGGTGCCAGGGTCCTTGCTGGAGCCAGAGGGAGGGGATGGGAGCACTGGTCTTCTGTCTCCCTGGCTGCAGGTGGGAGCCACTGGCTTGGGACCCAGATAGAGTGTGCAGAGCTGCAGGATATGTACAGTTTCCCTGCTGCAGCCTGGGAGATGGGAGATCAGCGAACAAGGAGGCAAACTGCTTTTTGAGGGGCCCTGCTGGCAGAGGCTGGTGGCCCTTCAGAGCTGTAAAAATGATATCTGTGGCCCCTGAGCCAAATCTAACAGATTTAAGAACTTAGTCTTAGTCCTTTTAAAAAACAAGACATTTAGGCACTTAGGAGTCAACAGACAATGGGATTTAGGTTCCTAAGTATCTAAATCCCTTTTGAAAAGGAGACAGACTCCTAAACTAGTCATTAAGGAGCTGAGCTATCCTTGTTCATACCAGGGCTCACTTGCAGTCCATCCTAGATCTCTTCTTAGCCACCTGTCACAGCCTAGGACTCTCCCTCAGCACTAGGAAGACTAAGGTGCTCCACAAACCTGTCTCAGCACAAGTTGCTCCTCTTCTCCCACAAATTATCATCAGCAGTGAACTCCTAGAAAACATTAAGGATTTGCCTCAGCTCGCTAACCACCTTTCCCAGACAGCCAGTCTTGATGTGGCGAATGAACAGGGGACCCACAGTGCCAAGGTAGCCTTTGGGAAGCTGCTCCATCATGTCTTTATTGAGAGAAATCAGAGGACAGAAGCTAAAATCCTGGGCTATAATGTAGTAGTCATTCCTGGTCTTTTTTATGGGTGTGAGACATGGGTGACATACGAAAGCCAGCTTAAGTGTCTAGAGTGGTACCAACAGCGCTGCCTTAGGAAGATTCTCTGGATCAGATGAGAAGTCATCAGGCCAACGTTCTCTTTGCAGCTAACATCACCCGTGTTGAGGTGAAGATTATGACACATCAACTTTGCTGGCCTGGTAATTATGAGTAGATGACTGATACTTGTCTTCCGAAGCAAGTCCTCTTTTCGCAACTTACAAAGGGGTAGCCGTGTTGGTCTAGTTCAGCAAAACAAACAAGGAGTCCTGTGGCACTTTTAAAGCCTAACAAATGTATTTATTGCCTGAGCTTTCGTGGGAGAAAATCCCACTTCAGCAGATGCTTCTCCCACGAGAGCTCATGTGATAAATAAATTTGTTAGTCTTTAAAAGTGCCACAGGGCTCCTTGTTTGATTTTCTTAACTTAGTCATGGTAAGAGGACATGCAGGGGACAGAGGAAACACTACAAAGCCACTTTGAAAATATATCTTAAGGAAGGAGGTATTGATCCCATGAATTGGGAAGGGGTGGCTGGCGATAACTGCAATAGTATCCCAGCAGACATCAAACCTCAGTCCATTTTAAAGAGGCTCTGCTCAAGAGGCTGAGAGATGGCAGAGGAGGAAGGAAAGTGTACAGCATCATGGCCAGCAGTTGTGCTGTCTCCAAGTAACCACGTCTCATATATGTGGGGGAAAAGAAACCCTGTAGAGCACAAATTGGACTCCTCACCCATTTTAAGCCTTACCAATAATATACATCATCTTGGTATCGAGGGATGGGCCTTAGGCTTGTTTGAAATTTTTACTCAGAGTCAGTCAAACGTTGCATGGCACTGTTTCCATTAACTAGACACACACAACCTTTTTTTATAGTAGAAAGATGGTGGCCCTGCTTCAGCTGGTTATAGCTTCTTTTGGGGATAGTATTTAACTTCTCCCAACAAAGATGAAATCTTAAGTTTAGTAGATGCTCAAAAAACTTGGAGGGTGGGGAGGAGGAGGGAACATCCTTGTTTAGATGCCAACATATGGTTTCAGTATTAAATTTAAACTCCTAAATGAATGTTTGAAAATCATCAGGAGTTGGCTGCCTATCTGCCCTTTGTACCTGTGAATATCTCCTTTTTAAGTGCCTTTAACTTCTTAGGCATCCAAATTTCACTACTTTGGCCTATGTCCCCACATTCTTAAATGGTCGAGTAGTACAGGTTAGCATTCTGCTAAAAGAACCTTTTCTGGATTGACATGCTGTAAGTACTTGTGTAAACAAGCATTGAAGAGCACATATTCCTTTCCAGGCAATATATCTCACCTATGGGAGAGGGTCAAAATTCATATGTACGATCAGAAATGAGTATTTTACTACCATCTACTTACCAAAAGCTCAATTTTCCCCTCAAATATACAAATTCATTGGGAAACACACTTCTGTCTGCAAGAGGAGAGTTGGGCCTTAAGTATTTAAATATGTTTTTAATACGCTCACATTTTTCAGTGGATCATGGCTCTTTTTATTATTAAGAGGGTGTGGTAATACATAAGTGATTATTTTGAAAATATCGCAGGGAATGCTAAGCAAGGAAAAGTATCTATTTTGGCCAAAGAACTGGCTAATTAGTATTTCACTTTTTTGGAGGTCTAATTACCTTGATGACAATGAACTAGGAGTGGGTGGGTGACGTTCTGTGGCCTGCATCGTGCAGGAGGTCAGACTAGATGATCATAATGGTCCCTTCTGACCTTAAAGTCTATGAGGTACAGCTGGATAGTTATAGTTGATGTTAACCTTCAGAAAAACAATACATAATCTGCTTTTATAGTGATTTCACTGATTCCTTTGTAGAAAATTCGCCTCACTCATACATTGTGCACATCCATTTCTGTCATTGCTGAATGCCACATAGTGTTTTGTCTTCACGTTGTTTATATATGTTACCTGTCCTCTTATACCATTTCTACACGGTTCTACAGCATTGGAGTCAAACTGAGTTAATGTTCAACAGGAATCTTTCCTCTGTAACTTGCTGTGTACTTCTGATGTGACTGCTCCCTTCTAATTCTGTTGGCAGTGTTGCTGGGAAGTACAGGATAGTATTGCCAAAGTTCAATGAACATATAGAGTTTGAGAGGAAAACAGTCAGTGATGCTTCCAAGACCTTTGACAACAAACCAAGTGCAGTTTGACCAATGCCAGACAATTGTCTGATCTCCAGAGCTTTCACTGATCAGTAAGTGATCACTGCCTTAGAAGCAGCTGAGGCACTGGATCTGTTGTAGTTTAACACTTAGTATGACACTTCAGTTGCTATAACGCCACAGACTGTTTCTAACGGTGCACCCACTGGTATCTTCATACCATGCCTAGCTAAGAATTAATGTAACAGACATCTATGCTAATCAGTCAATATTCATTTCTAAATATATAGCAAAATGTAATAGCGTTGGGTCATTTCTGGCTTCAGGCATGAAAATAGTATAAACCTGTGTCAGACACTGGGCTCAGACTGAGGCCTTGTTAATGAAAGCATGTTTTCTGACTGTCCTTGGCCTCATACACAGGAAACCTACTGTTGCCAGCAGCAGGAATAAACTGCACAGGACTGGAAGTGTAGGATAATATCAGGACTTGTACGCACCAAGAAGCATGAGCCGAAGCCTCAAATAGATCCTCCACAATTGCATGGTTCTGATAGGGCGTCAGCACCACAGTGACATAGCTCCCTTTCCAGCTTAGGTATGTGCGTCATGGCCAGCCCCAGCCAGAATATGCCCCTGGGTCAGTACAAATATAACTGCTCCATTACATTATGCAACAGCACAGCATGTTCCACCAACAGCAAGGGGAACCCAAGTAACCTACTGATTCAAGAAATGGCTGCAGAGTGCTGGATGAACCTCGCATGCTTTGACTTAAGTATAACCCAATGACAGCCAACCACTAATGCCAAGCCAATACACAGAATCCACCCCGCTCCCCTTTACAGGTATAAAATATTTCATAGCAACAAGAAGACATTCCAGAGACTGCATTTCTATAGTGTTATTCTACTGCCTTCTTGTCCTGGAATATCACCTGAGGCTATGATCCCATTGCAGAGCAGCACACTGCCTGTAGTATTTCATTACTTAATTGCTTAAGCAGTACAAAATCTCAAAGCATGTGATAATGCTGCTGCCCCAATTCAGCAGTGTAGGGAGGCACAAGAGGAAACAAACTATTTCCCAAATTGCAAGGTACTTGTCCAAGGTCATTGATCAGCACAGAGGCAAAGTGCTAAAGTGAGACTGCTTAAAGAGAAATACTTCAAAAAGGACACATTTTAAAAAATGGCTTTAGGTACTTATGTGAAAAATTACTGCAGCCACAAAAAGCCACATCGCCAGCTACTGTAACAGCATATAGCCATAGTCATCAGTGGGGCTCCACTGATTTATGCCAGCTGACAGTCTGCTCCATAGGGAAAAAAATGAATGAAAATAAATGCTTATTTAAAACCTGATACTAAGCCTCTCACATAACTCAGGAGTAATTGCATCATATTCAGTGACAGGCTGATAATGGTTCAGCACAGACTGCCTTCTTTGATCTGCAAGCTACAGTATTTGGGAGTATTCAGAGTAAAGAACCCTTCAAGTGAGTCCTGTCTATTTTCCATTGCAAGGGACTTCATACTGCCAATCGCTTCAAGGTATCTATGAGATCTCCTTTTCTGAAGCCATAACCTACTACTAAAGCACTCATTTCCAAAAGAAAGTGGACTGACCATGACATTCACATCTTTCAAATGAAAATGTAAAACCTGCTTCTTTGCTAGACGTTTCCCACCATCAAAACAATAGGAAAAGAGAAGGGAATGGTATATATATATCTCTTGCTGCCCATGCCTTGGGCTGAGTCCCATCTGCCTCCATTGAACACACTTGGGAATTGTTTGTATATATCAGAGGGCAGAATCTAGACCTTATTTTGACTGAATGCAGCATGAATTTTCCTCAAAGCTGTGTACATTCTTTACATTTATCTTCTCAATAGCTTCAAACTTTCCCTTTAGGGGGTGATCAAACATCCATCAAGGTCAATGGAAAGACCACAACTGCCTTCAATGGGCTTTGGAACAGGCCATTAATGAATAAAGCTTTTTGATAGTACCCATTGCTTTTTCACCTATCAAAATGCCAAGGCCTTGTCTACTCACAGTTTAAGCATAGATTTAACTACGTGACTGCCACCACCTCGTGTGGACCCATACTTATTTCAGATTAAAAGAGTGCCTTTATTTTGGCCCTTAAATCTCTAAGGAACTGATTTAAGCATAGTCAATATCAGCTAGAATTTAAGAATGTCTACACGGAGTTTTTATGCTAGTGTTAGCACATCTGTTTTTAAACCAGTTCTAGTTAGCCCAGGGCAGCTTTGGGTGTAGACCAGCTTTCTGTCTTCATTCAGCATTCACTCAACACAAACTTTCCATGGAATGCGCTGTTCTACCCCTTCTAAACATAATGGTAAGTACCCCTAAATACACATTACTTGCATGGAAAGGCTGCTGTTAGCTTGAGGGAAGAGTGGCGAAGTATAGCTGCCTCTCTTCTTCTTGCTGGACACACTTTGCCAGTATTTGAATTTGTTTGCTCCTCTCTGCATAGCTCAATAAATGGGAGCATATGGCCTGAGCTAGCTCCTATTGTAGTCAATGCAAAGACTCACATTGACTAAAATGCAAAGTGAATTGGGCTCACAGAATTTTTTAGCCCAAGGCTATCCTAAACGTATAATTGCAATCCTAGATGCAAGTGAATGAAAATTTAAAAGCAGCTTTGTGAGTCTTCTGAAGAACAGGTTAATGTGGTTAATGTATATAATTTAGTTAAAGAAATAGCAGCTGTTTACTCAAGCAGATTTTTCCTTTATTTTTTCATTAGATTTCAGAATTTATAATAGTGCAAACACTCAGTATAAAAGTTGCAATAAGAAATTTACATTCACATTTAACATTTCAGCCCATTCACTTTTTAACATAAAAATAGGACAAATATTCAATTGTTCTTCTCAATTTAACAATCCTGAAAAAGAGTGGAAGATACTCTACAGTATTCTATTTACATAAAAATAGACCCGTATTTATGCAAATCTAACATTAGATGTTACCCAGTGTTAAGTTACTGTATTAATATCATATATGTTGTGTGTGTATATAATATTTCTTTGAAGCATCAGTGGACACATAATAATTGAAAAACATTGAGATCTTTGCCCACTAGTTCATTCCTTAAACTATGAATATCAATGTTTTATCTATAGAGATGTTCTATTTCAATACAATAAGCGTCACTCTATTCCCACTGAAGTCAATGGCAAAACCCCCCTTTGACATCAACAGAAGAGGAACAGACCCTTAATTAAATCTGATCCAAATTCCATTGAAGTTGATGCTTCCACTGACTGCATTAGGTTTTGGATCCAGGCCTTTGGATTTTCTCTTGCTGCTTATATCAATGGAACTGAGGAAAATGTCTGACTGGTTTCCAATAACTAAGAATGGAATTACATTACATATGAACATAAATACTTTTATTAAAATATGCAAATTACTTTAGAAATCACATAGAATTTGCTGCAACACTCTATGGTACACATAAAATGACACAGCCTTTTTACTGAATGGCTGGATTCAATTTAGTTCACAATAAAGTATAATAAATGAAATTTTAATCCAAAATTGCACAGTTCAGAATTAACCATTTCGCTTGAGTTTTGGAGAAAAATCTCTAACATTCAGACTAAATGATCATTTCTGAAATTGCTTTACATATGTTATGTATTTTCAGCAGAAGAAAAAGAATCAAGTGCTTACACTATATAGTTTGGGCCACATTACTGCTTGCTTAATTCTTCTTAGTAACATACATACTGTGTATGAGTCACATCAAAGCATGCATTATGATATGTATCTTAGTACACAAAGCAGAATTATGTTGATTTCTGAAATGTGTGTCTATTCTGTCTCCTTTTTTTTCCATAGTATCACTCTATTTATTGATGGGAGTTTAAATGTCTTTGGGACACATTCAAACATTGTATGAGACTACAGTAGACAGCATGACCGGCTGCCATCTGATGGCAGACAAGTTTTGATTGTGGAACATACATTCCATTTTTGTTATCTACCAACTTGGTGCTGGACAGTTGTGGTAGAAAGCAGACATCCAGGAAGCAGAAAGCAAGGATAATGCATCATTTCTACCCTTTGCTATTAAAACATCAGATAAACCATTTATAATTTCTTGTGTGCTTTCTTGTTAGGTGAAACCAACCCTGTGGAAGGGGCTAGCAAAAAAGATTAATCACAACACCTGAAAGTGTTATAAACCAAGCCACACTCCAGCGCTTCAGCAAGCTGTAGCAGGCACATTACGTGGCAAGTTAGTGCTTTGTAGATTCACACTGTTGCATGCCAGGCAACAACTTGCCACATAGACAGCCCTTAGTTCTATTTGAAAAACCTTGTAGGTGGTGGAAAGTCCTTGAGTGAAATCCTACTCAAGTCAATGGGACTTTTGCCATTGACTACAGTGGGACCCCATGGCTGGCTTTCTGCACAGAGCAAATCTCACTCTTTAAACACACACAAGATATTTTAAAGGGCTTAGGGAACATACAGAGGATTTCTTAAAAGGGAAATACAGGTTTAAACAAGGCATATTAAACTTTGTGGGCCAGATCCTGAAGAATTTAACCATATTTTGTGCTGTATGCCCAGTCTTCCCAACAGTCCAGTTAATAGGAGATGGGGACAAACCATAACACCCAAATTATGTTTAACTCAGACTTCATTTTTGCTTTACAATTCATCTTTAAAATGGGTCAAATCCTGACTCCATTGAGGTCAATCCCATAGACTTCAGCAGAACCAAGATTTAATACAGGGGCTTTAATCAAGCTGTTGCAATTAATCAAAAACCAATATGGAATAGATTATTTTTAATACAAAGAAAATTGAAAATAAAAAAAAAATGTAGACAACCATATATTAAAACAGTCTTTAGAGTAAGTGAAATGCAGGAAAAGTGTGTAGTGATCAGTGCTTAATTTGTGCCAGGGCTTGCCAGGGCTGAGCCTCGATCTCTCTAGGCTTAGCAGTTCATAGCCCTGGCAAGACTAGGCTTGCTGCATCTGGTATAAATGTTTAAAAAAAAAAAAAAAACACTTGAGCCCCAGAACCTCTTTCTTTACAAATTAAGCCTGGATAGCAGTACATGTTACCAACAATGCCATATGAGTCCAACATCTACTGCATCTCAGAAAGGGACAGTCCTTCTATAAATGAGAATAGACACAGAGATAAAGCTTACTCATGTAAATATCCTCATTAACTTTAAAGGGACTATTTGTATGAGCAGATGTGTGCAACAAAGGGTGTGTGCAACAAGTATTCAACCTGTTCATTTGTATGGCCCAGGAGCATTTGTCTGCAAGGCCATCCCAAGGCTCTGAGAGACTGCTGAGCCACAATCTGCCACGATGCCTGCTGGCCCCCAAATGAAGCCTGCTACAAGCATTTAAAGAAAGCCACTTGTAAGAGAAAATATATTGTACAAACTCAACAGTTTAAGGTCATGTCCACATGAATGAGAAAGCAGGCAAGATTTAGAAATCTGCAGCATTTAAAAACAAGTTGTGAAAGCACCTATACTACTAAGACCTGTTAAAAAAAATGTACAATGTTTGTGCATGAAAAAAATATGCACACACTCATACTTTGCTGTGAGACTTAGCACTAGGAACCAGACTCTGGCAATACAAAAAGTGATCCTTCAAATGGATATTTACTGGAAAAGCAGAATTATTATGTTCCTGTGTTCTGGCTGATAATAGCTTCCCACCCTGCTCCCAAATGCAGGAATAAATCTGTGCACTGTATGTGCATTGTTTAATCAAATGTGTAACTGCCTCAATAAATGGGTCCTACTTCCTGATCGCAGTGCAGATTACACTTTGGCAATTGTCACAGACAGCTTGTAGAATGTCTTCTCTCACACTCCAGGAGGGGGCAGAATAATGGTCATTGTTCTGGGGTTTCTAGCTTGCTAGATAAAGTACAGCCCCAAATGCTGGAATTTTGAAGGCATATTTTTCTTTTTAAATGTTACAGTGCCTTACTTTCAAAACTGCATGCCTACTTTGTGTGCACAATTACACCAATTCTGTGAAAAAAATGGTCATTTGTACATCAATAGCTTAAGGAAAAGACTTCTAGAACTTAAAAAATTATAGCTATCATTAAAATTTCTGAATCATCTTTAGAACTTCATAGAGACTTATGTCCATGCTAGTTGCTATGGAATTCTATAGATTGGTTTAAAGTTCTAATGAATGGATGCTCTCTATTGAATTCTGGTTTTTAGAGCAGTTTCAACAGAAATTTTTTGCTATTAAGTTCTATCAGATTTATCCCTACTAACTTCTATAAGACTTTCCCATCAGGGTGCCTGTTTGAGAGTTTAACAGCCTACTTGGATGCACAGATAAATCACTGCTTGTATGTGCTGAATCCAAATCTGGAAATGCACGTTATCAGTTTGCAGTTTGTGTGTGCACAAATCAGGCAATCAATTTATTGTTACACAGTTTTGAAAAAATCAGGTTATAAAATGTTCATTGTAGTTATCAAAGCAAAAGCAAGAATATCAATGAGAAGTTGATTTTAGTGTGGCAACTTTTAAGAAACATCATGCAAATGCCTTTGATCACACACAAACACATCATTCACTTTAAATTTATCTATATTTATTCAGAACACTTTGATGCATCATTTAATTTCCAGCTGAAAGTGAAGAAAAAAATATCCCTAGGGTGTCAATAATACAAGTTTTACAATAGCCTAAAATGATTTCAGTTTACTAATTCAAATTTGTCATAACTGCTCCCAGCATCAACATGTCTGGTACAAAAAGTAATGTGCCAACCACTTAAGCAAGAAGACGCGATGGAGTGTGCAACAGAAGTAATGGGTGCACACGTTGGCTTAGTCTACTATGAAAATATTTAGGAGTTTGAATACCATTGGTATAACACAGGTATAGTTACGAGTCTATTTACTGGTGCAAGTAAATGCGAGAGTGCTGCTGCAGATAGGAAATAGGTGTTTTTATTAAGATGTTGTCTGTTCTGCAGAATTCAGGGCCAGATTTTGACAAAAAAGCTCAGCTCCCCCATTTAGGCACCAAAATAAGTAGCCAGATTGTCAGGGGAGCTTGGCCTGTTGGATGTTGAGCATTTAGGAAAATCTGGCCCTTATTGAACTTTCTAAATGGAGCTGAACACTTTTTAAAAGCCAGCCCATAAATGTTAAATAACAATAATAATGTTGGTAAATATTCCTGTGTGTGCCCTACATGAGCACATCCACCACTAATGGCACTGGTGCAGCTGTGCTTGTGCTAAATCAAATTGGGAAAGAAGTGATAAAAATGCTTTATGTAGATACAGCTCTGAGGCCTGACTCTCTATTCTGTTCCACCAGTTTTAAGTCAGTGTGACTTCTTTAACTTCAGTAGAAACACAGTGGGTACAACCGGAGTACTAGAATGGGAACCAATCCCCTAAACCAGACAGTAAGGCACAAACAAAGCCAAGTGCTTCAGCACATCAGCTATATACATTAATCACTGCGAATCCAGAGTCTGAAATATTGTGATTACAAAACAGACATTTTAAAAAAAAAGAACATTCCAAATTAGTTTAAAGTTCTGAATACAGGTAGAAACAGACAAGGAGTCTGGTGGCACTTTTAAAGATTAATACATTTATTTATTGCATGAGCTTTTGTGGGAGAAAATTCCACTTCGTCAGACACTTGAAGGGGGGATCTTAAATAAATTTGTTTGTCTTGTTTAAATAAATGTTAGTCTTTAAAAGTGCCACCAGACTCGTTTGTTTTGCTGAACTAGATTAACATGGCTACCCCTTTGGAACAGGTAAAAACAGGCTACTGAGTGAGAGATCTTACACTTCACGTTGAACATGTAAACAAACAATACAAATTTGGCCTTTATTCAGTTAAGCACTTGAGCAGTTGATTAACTTTAAGCACATGCCAAAGTCCAATTAAAACTAGTCACATGCTTGAATACCTTGCTGAAAAATTTGGGCCTTACCACTAAACTTTGCATCACTGAAGCCATAGAGAATTTTGCCACTGACTTAAAAAGGGGGCAGGATCAGACCACTATTTCTTTTCCTTACTATAGATTTTCATCTCCTTCAATATTTTGGGCCCCCTTCCTGCTTTGTGCTTTTTAATTTCCCTCCCAGTTCTTACCTTTCCTGCAGTCTACCTGGCCCATTCCAGGCTAATCAGCCTCCTACCTGCTCTTTGGCATTAAAAAAAAAAAAAAAGAAAGAAAGAAAGGAAATAAGGACCAATTGGCAGCTCCCATTGCTGTTTTTAAATTCAAAATGAAACTAACAGCAGCATGGCCTGGAATGTGAAGGGAATTATTGTGTAAGGAGCAGTACAAATGCTTGGTAAAGAAGAGGACAAAATCGAGAAAGAAGGAGAAAGCAATATATGAAAGCAAAGAAGAGTGTCAGAGTGGGAGTGGAGGAAGAGATTGGCAGATGCATAAGAAGTACAGATTGTCTTACTCGTAACAAATATATCACATTTGTAAATAAAAATGTACTGAATTAGAGTTGAATTAATCTAGATATATTACTAAATGGTTTTAGAAAATCCTTAATTATCATATGAAGCCAGTCATTCAATAGGATGTAATCATTCATGTGCGAAGCCAATTTAGATACATGGATCAATGTCTGCATTTATGATACAAGATTACTTACAGAAACAGTTGTGTTAATTAACCATGCAGTCACGTGAAAGGATTTTAAGCCCTCTACAATACTAGATAAAAATCTGCAAAATGTAAGAAGTCAATGTTAACTTACATCATAAATTATATACAATATACATAGCGCATAGACTTTTTCCACTTCCATCAGCCTCTGTGCTCTTTCTGTGGCTAGTGGTCACATCGTTGTATTGAGTTATTACATAGCAAAATTGTAGTTGTGCAAATAGTTTGTCAAATGCTATTATAGTGACATATAGTACAGCTTTAAATATGATGCAAACTTTGCTCTTTATTTTTTAGTAAACACAATATTATAAGTTAAGGGGATAGATGTGATCTATTATCCAGTTAAGGGGATAGATGTGATCTATTATCCAGTTAAGGGGATAGATGTGATCTGTTATATATGTCAATCTGACATCAGAATCTGGCTCAGGTCTGATACTAAACCATTGTAGCCAATGGGGCATTTGGCCTTGACTTCAGTGAGAGTACAATTGGGGTCTTATACAAGAGATCCCAGAAAAACCGAAACAAAAAAGCCAAGTTTACATAGTAATATTTTTTATCGCAATTATATTCACTACGCTTATATTTTGAACTATGGTTCATTTTGCAACAACATGAGTCAAAAAATAAGGCCATAGAATGAAATGTTTATTATATACACACATATAATTTTATATGAGCATGATGTATTTGTATATATAGTGTATTTCTCAGATACAATAACTGTAGTATTTATTACTACATGAAAAAAAAAGCCATCTGGGTAACACCAATGGGCCAAATTAATTTTCTTTCTCTTCATATGAATTGTGCCCGCTTACCTCACTTCTGAATTTGACAACTGCTCTTTCTCCCTTGATGCCAGTACCTGTTGAATGCGAGACTTGTTACACTGTTAGAGACTAATATTTCCATTCATTTTTTTTATTTTACAGTAAATGGTGTTTAATTTATTGCTTCTAATGACCAAAAGGTACTTTTTAAAAGATAGCATAGATGTTGATAGCACATTTCAGATATCATAACATGGAGTTAGCAACACTGAGGTTGGCATGGCAATTAGTTTATAGTTTCTCTTTGTTTTGCTATTTGTATTTTACTTTTGCTTTGCGGAGCACACATGCAAGTAGTGGATTAAATGCTGTCAAAAGTGATATGTCAAAAATATTCAGGAAAAACTTACTGTTTTGTTTTGTTTTACTGAAGTCAGGCATGTGTGGCATGCAGTAGATTGTAAGGAAAAACAAAAGGATGTTCATTTCCAAAGTGTTTATAATCTTCATGCGCATGTAAAACCTCTGTTACAAAAATCATTAACATTTGTTAAAAGTGTGTCTTTTTTTTATACAAGTGTACATGCAATAACCTGTCATATCTAAAACTATTTACAAATTTTCATACAATACCTCTTAAGTGAATAATACATGAAAGGCCAATGTTTAACACTGTACAAGATTAAAAATAAATAAGGCATTATAATACAGTTTTATCACAAATTAAAAAATGTTGGTTGTCACTGCAATACAAAACTGTAACTTGAAAGAACATTATGGCTAAATAGTCCTCCTGACGGGACAGAACACGTACAGAATTTGGACTTGCTGATGGTAGAGTAAATGTTTAACTTGTGCTACAAGCAGATAATCAAACAAATGAAAATTTTTCATATAGACCACTTACTAACATATTCAATTCCTCAGTTTTGAAATGGCACGGGACAAATACTGTTTTCTAATACAGATGTTTCCCAAGTACTGTCTTCACCTTATAGTTACTATACAGACAAAAATGGGAAGGACATTGAAGACTGTAATCTATTCCGTTACACTGTTGTAAATAGAGAGTGATTTCAATGGAGTTACTGGAGATTTACACTAGTGTAACCACAAGTAGAATCTGGCACACATTGGGCCCAAGTACTAAATTCCTTATACACACCACACATTCACTGATTTCCTTAGGACTTTTGCATGCATAAGGAATGCAGATTCAAGCCTAATGAGCTGCAACTTTAGGCTCTCCCAAAATCTGACCTAAAGAGCGCAAACCTAACTATTACAAGAGTGTGCTTGTGTTTCAGATGATGGTAACGGGAAGCCAATACTCACAAGTCAGAACATCTACAGAGAAACAATGCACTTTACCAGTTCGGTAAAATTGCTTTCTAATTGATGCGTATGTAAAATGTTTGGAAATACCTAGACAGTAATTCAGATGAATGTCAGTTTGTAATCAGGATAGAAAAAAAAAATCCTAATTTAAACGTAAAAGTAACACGGGAACATTTTGAAATTAGCTCCTGAAACGGAAGAAAGTTTGAAAACAAATAACGTTTATCTGCTTATATAAAGAATGAAAGATTTTAATTATTACTATTATCTTAAGAGAAGACGTGCAAACTGATGTGAAATATTGTGCTTGCAATTGACAGACCTTAAGAACATCTTGCCAAAACTGGCACCAGTTTATAGAAGGGCTCCTCCCAGTTAAGTGTTCATGCCAACAGTTACACAAGAATAAATCAAACAAGGATTCTTGTGTCACTTTTAAAGAATAACAAATTTATTTATTGCATGAGCTTTCATGGGAGAAATCCCGCTTTGTAGCGCCTGATGAAGTGGGATTTCCCCCATGAAAGCTCATGCAATAAATAAATTTGTTAGTCTTTAAAAGTGACACAGGACTCCTTGTTTATTTTGCTGAACTAGCCTAACATTGCTACCCCGACGGAACTTTTCAACAAGAATAAATGTAAACTTAGGACACTATTCTGCCCATGATATATCTTTCCTTAGTTAAAATAGGAAGTCCATATGTGTACCAAAGGGCAGAACTGACCTCTTAGTGGGGCTACAGGAAGATCACCCAGTGCAATATCTCAGAGCATTAATATTAATACATCGAATGTATGTGAAATACATATTACTACATGAGTAACGATATCCTGATCCAAAGCCTACTGAAATCAATGGGAAGCTTTCTATAACCTTGGGATCCAGCCAAATATTATCTGCCACAAAGAAAGGTAAGGAGAGTTTCTCAAATTTGTCAAGAAATGCGTGCATTTGTGAGCTGAGGACAATTATTACTGCTATTATCTTCTTGACATAAAGTTCTCTAAAGATATAATGGGAACGTAAAAGGGTGGAGAGAATACAGAAATCTGTCATTAAAAAAAGATCTAAAAAACATACAGAGGAATGAAATTGGGAAAAATCAGACAAATGGGAAACGAGAGCAGAAAGGGGGAAAAAAATACTGTAAAATACCATCATTATAGCAGATACCTCGGAGTGCCTTAGTGCCTTTTGTAAGAGCTGCGAAAGTTTCTATCGTAATTTAATTTTAATTTTGAAATAAACAACTTGTTTTTTTCCATTGAGAAGATGCAGCCGTCACAAAGTTAACAGATGTGCTGCTGCCTCTTTAAGCCAGCTATGCAGAATTGCCCCCAACAACAGCAACATTCTTCCTCACTCTGTTAACACGGTGATATCCCCTTCATTTTTCCTGATTTTAAAAAAATCGTAGACAGTTATTTAGATTGTAAGCTCTTGGGACCAGGGACTGGCTTATTGTTTTGTGTTTGTACAGCACCTAGTACAATGAAGCTATGTCTACACTTGCAAGTTAGTTCGAATTAAGGAAGCTTAATTCGAACTGCCTTAAGCCTTGGCCACACTACGGCTTCCTTAATTCAAACTAATACATTCAATTATACCTTTTGAACTAACCCTTAGTTCGAATTAGTTAGTTCGAATTAAGTCAATGTGGCCATGTTAGTTTGAACTAATTGCTTAGTTCGAACTAACCGGCACATTGAGCTTAATGCAAGTGAATAATTTGAACTAAGCAAGTGCCATGCATGGCACTTGCTTAGTTTGAACTAAAATTCCAGTGGGGCCATGCTAGTTCAAATTAAGTTAAATTAGTTCGAATTAGTTAGTTCAAATTAACTAATTCGAACTAACTTTGGTAAATGTAGACATAGCCTGAGGTCCTGACTGAGGCTCCTGAAGCTACAGTAATTTACTATAAATAGTAAGAATAAATGTAAAAAAAAAAAAAAATGGTGTCAATTGAAAATCAGTGGAGTTGCACTAGGAATGAATGACCTACACTGTACAGTTTAACTCCCGAGTCAGTAAGTGTATAAATTAAATATATATTCTTCAAAGCGACGGACGAAGTGAGATTTTCTTGCACAAAAACTCTTGTGATAAATAAATTTGTTAGTCTTTAAAAGTGCCACAGGACTCCTTGGGTGCATCTACACTTGTAAATTAAGTCGACTTAAGCTTGCTTAAGTCGACTTAATTTACCCTGCGTCTACGCTACAGTTTCACGGCTACCCCTTTGGAATTTAAGGAAAATAAAGTCGACTTAAGGAAAATTAAGTCGACTTTATTAAATTTTATTTTAATTCGACTTAAGGCTTAATTCGACTCTCTAGAGTCAACTTAAGCCACTGTAGACGTGGGGTATGTCGACTTAAGCCACTGTAGATGTGGGGTATGTCGACTTAGGGCTACCCCAGGACTACACCACTGCCCTCCCTGCCGGGGCAGGCACAGGGGGAGCCTGGCATGCCCCACACAGGGCAAGGCAGAACCTGCCCACCCTGCCCCTATTCCCTGCCAGGGTCCCTGTCCCCCTTTGCCCCATTTTACCTATGTACAATGGGGCAAAGGCTGAGCCCCCTGGCACTGGGCAATGGGTGCCCCCCCTGCCTCCGTGGACCTGCCCTAGGTCCCCATAGCCCCTAGAAGTCGACTTAGGCATCCAGTGTGGACGCTCTAGGTCGACTTTGTAAGTTCCCCCCAAAGTCGACTTAAAATTTAAGTGTAGACTCACTAAGTCAATTTAACTAAGTCGACTTAAAGTCCACTTAGTTAAGTCGACTTAGCTAAAGTCGACTTCAATTTCCAAGTGTAGACATAGCCTTTGTCTGTATAAATTAACTGATGGTATTGCACCTATATAGAATTTTCCATTTGGGTTAAATGTTGATCTTAACAAATGTTGAATTACTTCATAAAATGCACATTTTAAATCATATAGGATATGCAATGTGGCCCGTTCTCATGGCTCTTGGAACCTCACCCTTTGCCTTTCCTGACAACTTCTTATTTCAACAATACAATCTGAATGTTGCATCAATATAGTTTGCTTCAATTATGCTATTTTTTATTCATGATAATGTGTATGCTCTATTTACTTGAAGGGCCCTTATCAACATAGTATCTGAGTAACTCAGGAACATTAATGAATTTATTCCCAGCAACACCCATGGTCCCCAATTGGAGGATGAAGATACACAGAGATGAAGTGACTTGCCCAAGGTCACACAGGAAGTCTGTGGCAGAGCCTGAAGTTGAAAGAGATCAGTCCAGTTCAGTGCCTTAACCACAAGACCAAGCTTTCAATCTCTGTAGTGAAGCACCTAGCTGACATACTGAAAATCACTACAGAAATAAGTAAAATAACTTCTACAAATCCATGATACACAATACGTTGTAGAGTTGGCTTTGGGGACAGCTGGAAATAAACTTCATTATGTTACTCCCACCCTCTGCAACTGCTAGGACAACATTTGTCCAAAAATGGATCCCTTTAAAATAAGAACGTAAAAGCTCCCATTGTGGCCAAATCATGGTCAATCTTGCCAATATCCTGTCCTCAAGAGTGGTACGCAGCAGAAGTTCATGGGCAATGTACAGAAACGGAATTAGGGAGTGCTCCACCCATCTTCTACTTCCAGGTTCCAGTAGTTAGAGGTTTAGGGTTGTCGCAAGCATGGGGCTTTATCCCTGACCATTTTGACTAATAGCTATTGATAGACCTATTCGTCCTGAACTTATCCAGTTATTTTTAAAATCCATATATAGTTTTGGACATCACAACATCCTATGGTAATAAGTTTAATAGGTTAGCTGTCCACTGCATGAGAAAGTACTTCCTTTTGTTTGTATTAAGCCTGCTGCCTAATAATTTTATCAGGTGATCCACATGTTTTTGTATTATGTTAAAAGGTAAATAACACTTCTCTATTCACTTTTTTCACACCATTCATGATTTTATAGTCTCTCTTCTTAGATGAACAACCCCCTATAGTCTCTCTTCTTAGATGAACAACCCTAATCTTTTTAGTTTTTCCTCATATGGAAGCCATTTATCTTTATTCCTGTTCTCAGAATCTTTCACAGTGACATTTTATCCTTTTTGAGATGGGGTCACCAGAACTGGAAACAGGATTCAAGTTGTGGGCACATGATGCATTTCTATAGTGACATTATGATATTTTCTGTCTTATTTTTTAACCTCCTTTCTAATAGTTACTTTTTTTAGTGCTGCTGCTCACTGAGCAGGGAGTTTTCAGAGAACTATCCACAGTGACTCTTGCATGGTAACAGCTAATCATTGTATATCTATAGCTGGGATTATTTTTTCCAAGGTGCATAGCTTTCCATTTATTAACATTGAATTTAATCTGTCATTTTGTTGCCTGGTCGCCCAGTTTTGTGAGATCCCTTTGTAACTCATCACAGTCTGCTTTGGACTTCAACCTCTTGAGTTGTTTTGTATCACTTGCAAATTTTGCCACCTCACTCTTTACCGCTTTTCACAGACCATACAGCGTCCTGGGGACATCACTATTTAAACTCACCATTTATTACCACCCTTTGTTTCCTATCTTTCAACCACTTACTGACCCATGAAAGGACCTTTCCTCTTCTCCCATGGCTTCTTGAAAATCCAAGTACACTATATTGACAGGATCATACTTATCCACATTCTTGTTGACTCCCTCAATAAATTCTAGTATTGGTGAGGCATAATTTCCCTATACAGAAGCCATGTTGACTCTTCCCCCCAAAAATTGTATTTTTCTATGTGTCTGATAATTCTGTTCTTTACTACAGTTTCTACTGATTTCCCTGATACTGAAGTTAGGCTTACTGGCCTGCAATTTCTAGAAAATTCTCTGCAGCCCTTTTTAAACATTGACATTACATTAGCTACCTTCTAGTCCAGGGGTGTTAAGCTTATTTGCTATGGCGGGCCAGATTTGACTTAAATGTACTTCAAGTGGGCCGTATGTACCATAAGTTGAAATACTAGGGCACTCTCATGGCATCACAGGGTGCTGTGTATGTGAAACTGTGCACTGTGAGACCACTCTCTTTCTCTCTGTTAGGGAGAGAGTGTGGTCTCATGGCGTGCAGTCTCGCATACCCAGCACTCCGTGATATCACGAGACCTGACGCTCTGCGGCATTGCACAGCGCTGGGTATGCAAGACCACTCTCTCTTTCTCTCTCTCGCTATTAAGGAGAGAGTGTGCTCCCATGGAGCGCAGCCTGGGGCTGAATGGAAGAGGTTCACGGGCTGCATTTGACACCCCTGTTCTAGTCATCTAGTACAGAGTGGTTTCTGTGATAGGTTACGTACAACAGTTAGTGTTTCTGCAATTTCCTATTTGAGTTCCTTCCGAACTCTTGGGTGAATGTAATGATCATTGCAAGCTCACAGGAATATGGATGAACGCTTTACAAAAGCAGTGGCCTATACAACTTGATGGCATGAAAGCCCTAAAACTTAATATAGGGGTGCAGATATCAGAACAATGAGTGTGGTATGAAATGGTACACAAACAGACTTATCCATGACAAAAGCCTACTTTAAATAAGTCTCTGGCAGCAGACTTTAAAACTTCAGCTTATTCCCACTGAAGTCAACAACAAGCTTCCAGAGGCCCCATAGAGAGATGAGAACTGCAACCATGTATTTTTTTAAACAAAACCAGCTTTTCCCCTCTGCCAGTCGCAATGTGTATTTCACTTCTGTGTGCTGCCTGTATACCGGGGTATTGTGTGGCAGCGAGTCAGAGACTGCCTGAGCTATGACTCTCTGCAAGATGAGCTAGTGTCCTCATCATTAATACGAGTGCATTCCACATCATCTTGACTCAAGATGAAACCCTATATGCTGGGACAGTTAGTCTTTGTGGATTGCATCTGTTTATTAGAGATGAGAGCAGTTGGGAATATGTTTCCTTTTGTGAAAATTAAGAGTTGCCTCAAACTCTCAGAAATATTCTCAAACGTGATCCTCATTTGGACAAAGTTTGCTGTGCTTGTTTTTCAGAGTAGTATCTTCAAAAATAGGCATATGCTTTCTGTAACTGTAACCAAGAAAAGCAAGCCTGGTGTAGAATCAAGATAGATAATAAAACAATGGCATCGATTTTTTAAAAAAATATGTTGGCAAATGTACAAATATAACAACACCAACAGCACATTTGTAACTGATACTGGTCAGCCCTTGAACAATTCAAACAGGCCTAAACCACAATGAGGAAGAAAATCGGTGTTTTCAAGGGAAGTCTACTACTGCAAAAAGAGTGTTCTACTGTTCTCTACTTTCAATACAGTTGACAATGTGCATAAAACAGGAAACACTGTTTCTATATTGCACATGCATATTTTGTGCTTCCAGGATGGCACTTTGTCTCATACAAAGCCAAACTGTCCTACAGAAAAACAGTATTTTAGTGACCTTCTTTGTCAACAGAAAGAACTTTTATCAGTACCTTGTAAGCCTTGTCTCTTGGGTAGCTCATATCATTGTGTTGTAATTGTAACTGGAAAGCACTCAAAGCTACTGAGCATGCAAATGAATCTTAAAAGATATCTCATTTCGGCAGTTGGCTTAATTCAGCCTTCATTTACCAATCACTGACGAGTTCTTGTTCACTTATTTCAAGAAGTGAAGTGAGATAATTTTCAGTCACCAACCCTCGTTTCCTCATTGCAGATTTACCAACATCAGACCCAACAATACTGGATATGGTGGTAAGGGAAATCTCTTATGCCATTGCAGGTGATGTATAAATAAATACTTTTTTTATATATATGTATATAAATCTCTATTATCTAGCTATATATATAGGAGTGTGTGTATATGTGCATATATAGATGTAAAATATATATATACACACAAATACAGTGTCATGTGTACACTTTTCTCATTTTTAGCATTTATCCTTTAAAAATGCCAAGAAAATATTCCCTATTTCCAAAAAATCAGCATTAGACTTTTCCTAACAGAATTGCTAGCCCTTATTTTTTCCATTCCAAGAGTTCATTTATGCAGTTCCCAAGTTCTCTTTGGTTGGGTTGTAGTGATCCTTGGTTGATGCCATGGCCTATGATCCTTGATTTCCTGGTGAAAATTCAGGTAACCTCTGCTCTCTGAGTTCACTGCGAATGGCATAACCAAATTTTCTCTGCTCTATGCTTCTTTCACAGCTGGCACAGAAGGAAGGTAATGTAATGTTTGATTTGTGTGGGTTGTTGACGCTTGAAGTGCTCCAAGCCCAGCTTTTACAGTAAAGCTGGCAACTGAGGACACTGATGGACAACTGGTGCCCAGTTTGGTTTGAACGTTTGCTCTCCCATAGGAGTACATTTTTCGCTCTAAGTTCAAAGACCGTGTTTGTGAATTATTTCCATTGGTCTTTCCTTCAAGAAAATATGTCAGCATTTCTCCTTTTCCCTTTACACTGACTTTACCCCGGCACACAAACTCGTAACTGCACCTCTTTAATATCCGCTGAACTTCTTCTGTCACCTGTGGGTAAAAAGAGCCAGTATTATATTTTATCATTCCTATCAATTAGCTAGGGCTAATCCAAGAGTATGAAAACAGAATTCTACTTCTCTGGGGCACTTTCCTTAACTGTGATGAAAGATGTGCTATGGAATGAATAAGTAACTATTGGTACTTACTTTGATGGGGGAAAAAAACTAACAATGAGATGGGCCCAAAGGAGCAAATTTAAGATCTAGAGCTGAAGGACTCCAGAGTTCTGGGCTGTTCAGATCTGGGGGTTTGGTTGTGTCATTAGAAACAGAGGGCCTATCTCTCTGGTGATCTAAGCTAGCATAATTCCATTGAAGCTAGTTTACAGCTTCCACAACATTCACTGGAGTGTCGGGAGCTGTCCCTTTGTATCAGGCCATTCCCAAATATATATACTATTTTAACAAAGTGCAATGCCTTTAATCCAGAAAGCTTTAGAAGCTATATAAGATGTGACTGAATGCAATTTTACATACGTCCTTATCCTGTTATCCTTACTCAGGTAAAATTCCAATAGTGAAGTGGGAGTTTGGGCTGTGTAAAGTGACTGGCCTGTGTAAAGACTGCAGATTTAAGCCTATAATCCCCTACATGCAGTAGAGCAGGAATATGAAGATGAAACCTCTCTTTGTGGTTTGCTGATCATTGATTTCATCATTTCAAAGCAGTGGAGCAAATAACTGAAGAATAACTACACAGCTGGCAACTGAATTACCTAGGAAATGTTACCACCTTCATGAGAAACTCAAGAGAGTGAGTCTGAGCTTTCTAAGCAGCCTTGAAAATGTAATTATAGGATTGTTAATAAACAGGAACTTCAAACGTGAAAAGAATTATTGGAATGTACTCACCTGAATTTTACCCTGCACGCCAGTGCTGTCCATTCTGCTGGCAACATTTACAGTGTTTCCCCATATATCGTATTGTGGTCTTCTGGCCCCAATAACTCCTGCCACCACAGGCCCAACATTAATTCCTAAAATCAGAATAATGACTTTTATTGTGTTGTTGCTGCTTCACATTCTTTGATATAAATTTAAGAAAAAGAGTGACTGTTTAAAACTGTTTTACTGAGACTATTTCAGCATTTCTATCTGTCTTAGTACACAATATCATCTTATATTAGAGCTTTTTAACACTAAGGATCCCAAAGATTGTTAGAAACGGAATGATACAGGCACAGAGAGTACAACTGAATTATAACATTATTTTAACTAAAATTAAACTATTCCAATCTCATAAGGGAAATTCTCAGATTTCAGTCTTCCTGGGCCAGGGGGTGGGCCAGGAAGAAGCACCTCTGGCACAAAATGTATCAGCTGTTTAGTAGTACAGAGCAAGGCTCTACAGGTCATGGCAAGAGGTTATTGATCCTTCATTTCTTCTCATGGGCTCTCTTGTGCTTTTTATGCGACAGCCTCCTGAGGGGAGTGACAGGCCAGGCACAGCCATTGGGCTAGGACACATCAGCAGCTGGGGCAAAGGGAAACAGGTCAAATGAGGAATTCTGTTACCAGCACCAGACAAGGGATATGTTCCTCATGCAGAGGCACACAGACTCTTCTGGGAGTGTTAGCAGCAGAGGAGCACCCAGAATTGGCACATGTATTTCCATTTTGGAGGCACAGTGCCCTACGCTGATTCTACTAGGTAGTGTGGAGGGACAAGATTATACCCTCTTTTGGGGTGCCTTGCACAGCTGCTCATGATAGCCATCTCAGGCCTTGTGCAAAGATGAGGACTGCGGCTTCCCCATGTGAAGTGGCCCAAGTTAGATGGGGAGAGGGAGCCTGGTGCTCTATCTGCTCCTCGCATACTCATACATTGCCACACCGTGGTCTTCTAAGGACACTTTGTAGGAAGGCATTGTACCTGTGATGGAGAAAAGCTTCCAGCTGCTGGGCAGTGGGGGAGTTCCGGACTGTAGCATGACTCAGCTCCTATCACTATTGATGCCAGGGCCCATGACCACTTTCAACACTTGGCTGCTAGTACCCTCCCTTCCCCGCTCCAGTTTGAGCACACAACTCAAACTAGTGGGCTAGGAAACAAAGCGGCTAAAGTGTGGGGGAGGAAGCATGTCATGTCAGAAGATTTCAATGAGCTGAGAACAGCCATGGAATTACCATTGGGGAGGGCTGGAGAAAGGGATGATACTGAAGCAAAGAAGGTTGCAGAAGGAAACTGGCTTTCAGGAGTGAGAATCAAAGTGTCATTCTTCATGTGGAGGAGTGCGTGTGTGGTGCGAGAGGGAAGGAGACAGTAAGGGGGTTGATTTGTTGGAGGAAGCGGAAGTGGCAGCAACTAGAAGAGGAACTGAGCTAAAAGGAAGAACATTTTTGATAACTTAAGTAAGGTCTCAAAGATTCCAAAGCATTTCACAAACTCGATATGCACATAGACATGTACGTACCCCAATGAAATACAGCCAGCCAGAGCTGGATCAATATGGGGATATAGGGACTGAAACCCCTAAAGGAGGACCCTGGGTGCCAGACCCTAAGGTCCCTGCATAATCCAGCCCCCATCTCTCCGTTCAGTCTGGCACTGTGCCAGCAGGCCTCATGGGGCCTCTGCTGGCACTGGAGGACAGGGCCTGGGGCCTTGGGGGTGGGGCGGCCCGACGCATATTCACTTCGTTCTGTGGGTGGTGGTGGCTGGCACGTGATGGAGCCTCTGGTGCAGCCTTCCAGGGCTTGTAGCCCTGAAGGGCCGCACCAGAGGCCACACAGCATGCTAGCTGGCCCCACCCCCAGGGACAGACCAGCTAGACCAGGGCCAGGGTGGAAGTGCTTCAGAGAGCAACCTCTAGCCTCAGACCCCTCTCCCCCCCAATGCCAACCCATCCACAGGCTGCCATGGTGGGAGACGGGGGGACCCACAGTGGTTCGCAGCTCAGGTCCCAGTGGCCCCTTAATCTGGCCCTGCAGCCAACTGTTGAGTGAAATGACGCAGCAATCTAACAATGCACAACAATATTAGAGAAGAGTATGACAGGGAATGAGAGCTAACCATATGCAACTAAAACTCTACAAAAAATTTTAGTTAAGCATCATGTAACTAATGAAACTGGAATTGATCCCAAACATAAGGACTAGTACCCTTAATCTGATGGCTTTATTCCTACCTTTCAAATGTCTAACTCACATTAAATTCATGGCAGTTGTGGAAACATGCTGATCTAGACTTTTCAGGCTATGAGTTTCACTCAAGAACATGAATAAGCAATTTTAACTAAAAAACCACGAACAATTCTTTACTATTGAGCCTGTTCAGACAAAATGGGGGAGCCAGCAAGCAGCAGTGGTATGTTTTATAGGCTAACTATAGAAACATGACTTACCAACACGGAGGACAAAGTCATTGTAAGACTGGTAGTTGATTTCATCAAGAACGTCAAACATCTCTATTGCAAAATCTGCCAGTGTACTCAGGTGGGAATAAATTGATTTTTTAGCCTAGATACAAAATAACATTTTACATTAGATTTACACAGTACTATGTGCCATTCCCTTTCATTCTGAAAGGCTTGTGAAACTGTATCTGAAGTGTTTTGCTAGATGTGAAATGGAATTTTCAACTGTGTTTTGAATGGCTGCAACGGACACTGAAGGCTGGTCATACTCTTCAAGGTCTAGTCTCTTTGTAGAGATTTCACCTGAATTATGTCAAGATTAAATATGAAAAGGTAGAACAGATTTTTCAAAATGAAAAACTGGGACAATTGTAGAATGTAGGAGAGAAGGGGAGGGGCCAGTGTAAGGGACGGTTTTGGTGCGGTGGCAGGAGAGTTTGTTCAGGAAGGCTTTGGTAGCTGAGACAGGATGAATTGTTGTAGGTGAGTAGGTAGCTCACTGGGTGCACTCGTAATGGTGAAGATATGACATATCTAGTGAGGGGCGGTCCAGAGAAGTCCCAGTGAGATGCATTGTGGTCAGCCGACCTGCTATTATTTTAATTGGCTCAGCTAGACAATAGTTCCTTATAGTAACCGGAGTCTGCAGGCAATTTACAAAAATCAAGACAAAGAGGTGTGTGTGTATTTTTAAATAAAATCAACAGGGACACAAGAGCAAGCCCTGGACCACTCCCATTTTAGAGGAAGAGCGGGAGTGAGCCAGTTGTCTAATCTGCATTTATTTCATTGCTAGGCCCCTCTCATTTTTGTTTCTCCTCTCTCTGTACCCTTCTTAAAACAAGTTTGCCTTTTTCAAATCCCAGCGATTCCACAACTCCCTAGGCAACTTATTTCAGTGGTTAATCACCCTGACAGTTAGAAATTTTTTCCTAATGTCCAACCTAAACTTCCCTAGCTGTAATTTAAGCCCATTGCTTCTTGTCCTATCATGAGCGGCTAAGGAGAATAATTTTTCTCGTTCCTCCTCGTAACAAACTTTTAGGTACTTGAAAACTGTTATGTCCCCTCTCAGTCTCCTCATTTTCATACTAAACTAGCCCAGTTCTTTCAATCTTCCCTCATAAGTCAAGTATTCCTCATAAATCAAGAATGAGCCTATACTATCTGAAAAAGATACACATGGAGAGGTCTGTGGGTATCAGAGACAAGAATGTTGCCCCAGTTTTGTAATTGCTGAGCAATTCTTTATTTTGAGGTGATTAATTGTGTAGAGGAAGCAAGGAATGACTGTCAGAGAACATCTATGAGAAAAAACAATTAATTAAAAAAATCAACTGCTGAAGTAAAACTGCAGATGTAATTAATAGCAGCCTTTGCAAAGGAGAGATTCTTTACTATGCACAGAAACTTCTTTGAAATGTGTGTGCTCCACATCAGGATACACACATGCCTGTGCACTCTCAATAAGAGATTTTCATCAGCAGTCTGTATCTGTGCCTTAAGACACTGTTGTGTTCCAAAATGAGCGTATATAGACCCACCGCCATTCCAGGTTGTTCTCAACCACAAAAGTCTGACTAGAGAAGGAGGGTGGATAGTGGAGCACCCATAGGGCCACACATTACAAAGAACTCAAGTTATTGTACAAGGTAAGAAACCTCTCCTTCAAAGAGTCCATATGGGTGCTCCACATCTGGAGACTCCCAAGCAGTATCTCCAAAGTTGACTCAGTACAGATCATAAGACAGCACCACTGAAAGCTACATCAGATCTAGAAGTGGTCAAAAGACCTGGTGAAATGTGCAGTAAGGACCAGGTGAATGCTCTGCAAACATATGAAAGACGTACATTTTAAAGGAAGGCTATAGAGTTTCACTGAGCCCTAGTAGAATGAGTTATAACCTTCAGTGGGGGATGACCCCTTGAGCATTTATAGCATGACAGACACATCTTGCAACCCATTTGGAGATTCTTTTGATATTCATTCATTCTTCAATGAAGATGAAAAAATTAGGGAATACCCAAAGGGCCAAGTCCTGTGAGGTAAAGACAAAAGTTGTTTTATCATTCAGTGTATGGAGGCTCGCTGCTTCTCTAAGAGTGAGTATTAGGGTTAAACACCAGTCAGTGAATCTCCTGATTAATGTGTATGAAGTCAACTTATTGTGGTAGAACGTGATGAATGGTGGTTCTGCAATTAAGGTTCCAAGCTCCCCTACTCTCTTGGCTGAAGTAATAGTTAATAGAGGTCTTGAGGGACAAATGTAGGAGGAAACAACTGAGGAACATCAAATGAGGGATTCCTCAGAGTACTGAGAACTAAATTGAGGTTCCATGGTGGAGTTGGTTTTTAGACAAGAGAGAGAAGGTTGAACAAGCCTTTGAAAAAATTGGGAGTGTCTGTCCACCAATTTAGAGAAGCAGGAAGCTTCCAAGCTATGGAAACCTGTTTGGGCAGAATGTGACTGTTGAGGGTGTAGATGGTTTTCAACCATGAATGAAGACACCAAGATTGAAGTCCTTCTAAGAGAGTCACTAATGAAGAGGCTGCAAAATGGTCCAAGCCTTACAGACAAGCTTTTGCAGTGATTTGTGAATTTTGGTGAATTGTTGAAACAAGGTTGGCAAATTGTGGCAAATCTGTTCTTGGGTAAGTACACTCTGGAAGAAAGAGTCCGCTGTGGCCCTGATGAAGTTTATACATTGTGTTGGTGTTAGAACAGATGTTTCCACATTGAAACGGAAGCCCAGAGAGTGAAACAGAGACAGATAGCTTCAATAAGTAAGTGACATTTCAGGAACCAATTGTCCAGGTAGGGGAAGATGATCATGCTCATCTGGTGAAGAGAGACTGCTCTAGTTGACATAACTTTGGTAAAAACCTTTTGGACACTGGAAAGGCCAATGGGTAAGACACAAAACTGGCAATGGTCATTGCCTATCACAACATGTAGGAATTGTTTCTTTGGGGGATGAATGATGACATAAAAATAAGCATCCTGAAAAATTAAGGGAAACAGACCAATCTTCCAGATCTAGGTAGGGAATTATCATTGCTAGGATTACCATTCTGAATGATTGTGAGCAGGCAAAAGTGTTTAAAATATTGAGATCCAGAATTACTCTATCCTTCCTCTCCCCGCTCCCCCCCCCCTTCCAATTTTTCTTTGGGATGAAGTATCAGGAATAGAATTCTTTCCCAACAAAATCTGGTGGAACAGATTCAATCATCTAGCAGGGATTGTATGTCCTGCTCTAAGAGGTCTTCTTGAGAGGGTTCATGAAGAGGGAGGGAGAAGGCATGGAGAGTGGCAGAGAACTGAACTGGATGACATAGCCTGTAGAAACCACTTCTAAGATTTGTCTGTGAGTGTGACATTGGCAGACCTGCTGCCGCCTCATGCCAAGGCCCCTAATCCTCACAGAACATTGGCAAATGCATAACTGTGAATTAGTCTAGCTCACCTATGA
Organism: Pelusios castaneus; assembly: GCA_007922175.1. Taxonomy (NCBI): domain Eukaryota; kingdom Metazoa; phylum Chordata; order Testudines; family Pelomedusidae; genus Pelusios; species Pelusios castaneus. The sequence goes on along the minus strand of ML685756.1, from coordinate 14,854,847 downwards.
GTTAGCAGTGTTGAAATAGATGATAGTTTAGACTTTATGAAATGCTTGCAGGATGCTAAACGTATTAATCTTACTTATATTCCATGATACAAGGTAATATTGAAGTGTTTGCTCTGCAACTATAAAAATGTTTGCAAAGACTGTATGCCCCACAGTCAAGAGAGAAGCATTATTAAGTGTGAAATACTAGTTTATCACAAGAGATTTCATCGTTTGTCACCAACAAAAGAAAGCCTATAGATAACACACAAACCACTGTGGAACATATATGGAAAGAAGACTGTTGTTTGCTTTCCTATGAAGAAGGTATGTGCACAGGCTGTCATCCCATCACAGCCTGAATGCTGGCAGAAAGGAATAAAAATTGCTGTAAAGGAGAAATTATCATCACTATGTTGCTTGGAATGTGGAGAGGGCAATATGTTTAGGTATAAGCAAGGGTTAGTTTGGGTTACTCCAAAAGTGCAGTGGTTTTTAAACTACGGGTTTTTAAACTACGGGTCGCAGACCCTGAGGTACTGGGTCATGGCACTCCCTGCTGCCACCACCGAAAGACCAGAATGTATTGGTGAAAGATGTAATTGTTGGGTCGCAGGCATACGTGCTTTTTTTTAAACTGGGCCCTGAGAAAAAAAGTTTGAAAACCACTGTTCTGAAGTACATATAAAGCTCGCTACTATCAACTTTTGGAACCTAAGACTTACTCATTTGTGTGTCTAGGTTTACCTGCTTTAACCTTGTAAAAACTCATTTTTCTTTTATTAGTTAATAAATCTTTAGTTAGTTTATTACAGATTGGCTACAGGCATTGCCTTTGTTGAGAGATCTGGGGCAAGTGGCTGGTCCTGTGGGACTGTGAGTAACCTGAATAGTGTTGTGATTTTTGGTGTAAGGGACCTTCAATCACAAAAATAAGCCTGCCTAAGGGGCAAGATAGACTGGTGTATCCAAGGAAATGGTTTGTGACTCCTGATAAGACTTTTATTGTGCTTGTGGAGTTCACACTAGTTATCTGGGTTGATGAAATCTAATTACAGACTATAAAACCTATTTGGGGTTTGTGTCCTGCTTCTTGACATTCTGCCCAGATGTTGGCACTCATCTTTGTGAGCCTCTCCAGACTTCCTGATACCATCTGTCTGAGGTGGTGAGCTCCCAAGAAGGTAGGAAATGGGCGAGAGGGGATTGGGGCAACATAGGATATTGGTTAAATAGTTCATGGCTCTTAACCAATGGGTCAAAATGGGCATTTTAAGGCTGCTGTCAACTAAGAGAAGAAGAGCTCACTTTTTTAGTAAATCTGAGTGATTTGGATTATGTGGATTTCAGAGAGTTGGAGTCTGACCTCCCTCTGATTTTTAGATATGATTTTGAAATCCTAAACAGATCTTACATTTGGAGAGGAAGTGATCTCTCCCAGGCAGCTGAACACCTTGAATGTCTATTGTTGGCAGGGTTTGAAGCTTGAGGCACATCATGACATGGAACATACATAGGGACACTACTCAAGGAACAAAAATGATTTATACATCTAACTACTTGATTTATGGGTGCATCAGATAATGAAGCATCTAAATCCTCTCACACCCACACCCACAATTATGTGACCACAAGCTATTTCAGGTGCAAAACTGAAAGTGGAAAATTAAAGGCTGGGTCAGATTTTCTATAGAAGTTGAGAACTGCATGGCACAGAGGAGATGGGTAAGTGTCAGGGAGACTGATTCTGTGTTTGGTTCCATCTTCAAACCAGTGTAGATGAGAGCTACCTTGAGGCTTCACCAATTTACATCAACGGATAATGATCCTTAAGGGACCATATGCTAACTTGCATTTGCCACAGCTCTGACTATGTTCCTTTCAGATCGCCTGTATGGGTGAAGTGAGGAGGAATGGGAGGGACATAAAAGGCTGGCTACACCTATCTCTGTTTAGGATTTCTTCGTACCAGCAAATCTCTAGAAGGGGAGGTACACAGAGTTTCTACTGTCTTTGTACCACATGAACAATGCAAATGGAGCAGAGCAGAACTGAAAATCTATTTCATTGTCTAAAATGTTGGCCTTTAAAGTCTCTGTTTTCATGGCAAAATGATTAGGATATTTTTATAAGGGAATTGCTCTATGATTTTTACCAAATCTCTACTAAAACATTTGGGTGAATATTTTCGCCACTAGACTAATTCAAACGACTCTTCAGCTAGCAAATATAAAATACATGAATGAAATAAACATATTTAGCTTTTGGAACATACACTGCTGGAGTTTCCCAATAACACACTTGTTTTTGGGATACTGGTTCAAAGAGCATTTATACCAGACATACTGGTATGTCTCTGCTTGTTTGGCTGAGATCACACACTGATACAAAATTCAAGTGATCAATTTTTGCCTGTCTCAGGACCCAAATTAGAGTCAATAATTTTATCACACAGAAGTATTTAAAAATACATCTTTGTGTGTTTGGATTTAAATTTTTTTAATGGTAGCACAACAATAATTAGGAATGGCAAAAAAGCATTGATCATAGGCATCCTACAATCTCAGAATATGCATTATGAAGGATGTATTCCAAACTGATCACAATAGTTGATTCAGACGTAGCCTTGTTTTTTATTTAGTTAACATGGTTAATTGTGTCCTTGAAAAGTTCATGGCTCATTCTGGCCCTTTTTGCTTTTGCCCTCCAATGCAGTGTTATTCTGCAGCTCTAGTTTATCTCACTCAAGGGGACCTCTGCAATGCATGAACGTGGACATCCAATCAGGCCTGGACAAATCAGGAGCTGTATGCTAAAATGCATTGACCATGGCCTCTGATATACAGACCCAACTCCAAACCAGTCTTATTAAGCCTGTTGTGATTGTTCTGATTTGCACTATATTAGTGCCCAAAGGATTTCCTGTTGTGTTAGATACTGTACAAACACTTGGAAAAGCATGATCCCTGCCTCAAAAAGCAAACCATAACACTGAAATAAGACAACAAGGAGGGGAAAGTGGAAGGGAGAGGACAAGGGTAGCAGTTATAAGTTCACATGGCTACACAGGCTAACTGTGCGCATGGCAGATGCTTACAACGATATTTAGAACTTGATGGCTCTGAAGTCATATAAAATTTAAAAGGGAAAAAAGTTGAACTATGGGGTTGGGGATAGAGGAAGGATGGGGGAAAGGACAAAAATGAATAGGTTTTGAAAGAACCAGGAAGGCAGGTCAATGATTGTATCTGAGTTACTCACCCTGTCTTTGGGTTCTGGAATTGTTGACCAATGTCAGAATTTGGCCTCAGACTCTAACAAATAAACACTCCCCAAGTTATAGTCTAGTGGAATTGACACTGCAGGACTTCCTGATTCTCCACTGAACTTATGGAGTTGACATGAGTACAAAGAGGTGTAAAACTCTACCATTATGCTCTGGTAGCTTTCACACTTAGTTTGTGCTGGTAAAGATAACTGCACGAGGTGCAGGGGAGCACAAAACCAAACCTCACAGCTTAACCATGTCAGTAATGTTAGCATTGTGTCTATAGAGTCTCTGCTTATTGTTTTACAGACTAAAAAGAAAGCTACATTGTTTCAAAGAATGAAACTGTCATCAGTTCTATTTCTAGCCATAATTTTACAACTGATGGTGTTCATTTAGAGATTAAATTAGCATTATATATGCATGGAGAACACTGAGTCTTTCATTATAATTTGAGACCATCTTACCTTAGTTCCTGTAGTTGGTACAAGTCCTACAGCTGCCATATATGTACTGCCAATTGTCTTGATCTTTTCTATGTCCTTATAATATTCTTTGTCCATAAGCTTTGTTTAAAACATAAAACTGTTAAACATTACATAATATTTTAGAGAACAAACCATAGTTATCAGATATGTGCATATTAAAGTTGATAAACCACTTCACTTTTTATAGGCTCATTCTTGCTCCCGTTCAAGACAGGGGCAACATTCTCAATGGCTTCCATGGGAGCCACATCAGAGAGAAATGTTTATTAGGACATTCTGAGCCAGATTTTTTAAGATATTTAAGCATGTAAAGAAGCATATAGGTGCCTAATGGGATCTACAAAACACCTAGGCATGTAACTCCCACTAAAATCAGATGTTTGCAAAGTCACGTTATTAGATAGTCCTAACTAAGATGAATTTTCCACAAAATCTTGAATTGGCAAAAGTCTTGTGTACTCAGCAAAATCAAATGACAGAGAGTTTAGACCTTACCTCATCAAAATCAGCAATAATTTCATTTAAGAGACGTAAACACTCCACTCCCATGTTATTGCCATCCAATTCAATGTAGAAATCGTTGAAATTTGGGATAGAAGCAAACATCACTCCCACTTGTGAATATGACTGGTAATAAAGGTCCTGCAATTTTTGAATTATATGGTTTTTTTAAATTAGAGACTGACATAAACAGGCAGTATCATTTCTATGATTTCTTGAGCTCAGATTTACTTTTCTTAGGGAGAAATTCCATAATGTTTTCCAAGCTCTGTCTTACAAATAAAACAGATCATGGAACATTGTTTTATTTCCCATGACAGGTCCAGCCTCATTTCCCACCCCCTGCCCTGGGAGATGTAGTGGGCATAAGATGCAGCACAAGCAATGTAATTTTGTTGTGCAAGATGGGGAAGGATTTAGAGAACTCATAGAAGATCGCAAAGGGACTGCAGATCCCCTGGAAGGGGCAAGGAGAACAGAAACTACAGCTTGGCCGGAGGGTCGAGCCTTGAAGAAGGTGCAAAGCCAAGGCAATGGCAGGAAGGGAAAAGTGATGGAGCACAGATTGTGGCCAGGGGCGGCACCATAAGCTAATTTGCAGATCACCAGCAGAAGACACTTGTCCGGTAGCGAGTGGCAGCCAGTCCACCACATACTGCCTAAGCTCTGAGATTAGTTTTCCCACTCGATGTTGCGAGTATCCTTCTTGAATACATTGAATTACCTGTTTTGACTTTTAAAAGTATGTTTTTGTAAATGAGGCACATTTCAAGGAAATGAGTAGTTCAGCTGGAAGTGTCTGACATTTCACATTATATTCTATTCATAAACAAACTGATCTCTATGGAAGATTGTAATAAACTACGATCTATTGACTTGAGGGGGGAAAAATGGTTATTTGCATATAGGCACTCAACTGCACTGACATGGAATGACACCTCATTCACCTGAACAGTGCTGGACTTAAGTCCTTCAGGAAAGGCAAATGCTACAGAGAAAGGGAAAATAACCCTGACCAGATGTCTGACAATGATTTTTACCTGACCTATTTTCTTTAATAAGTATTAAATGTAAATGTTTCAAATTTTAAGAAAATATATTATTTCCCTGACCTGACTGACAATTTCCAGAGGGGTAGCCGTGTTAGTCTGTGTACAGCAAAAACGAGAGTCCTGTGGCACCTTAAAGACTAACAAATTTCTTCAGGAATAAGCTTTTATGGGCTCCAACGCACTTTGTCAGATGCATGACAAAGTGGGTTGCAGCCCATGAAAGCTTATGCCCGAAGAAATTTGTTAGTCTTTAAGGTGCCACAGGACTCTCGTTGTTTTTCCTGAAGTAAGTGTCACACACAAATCATGCATATCATGTCCTTATTTTTTTCTTTTTCCCCATGGCCTTACCATGTTCCTTGGATTAGACAAAAGAAAATGCTGTGCAACATGTGCTGGCAAGAGATTGAAGAGAATTCTTTTATTATCCAGCTTTACTCTCTCCATATCATCTCTCTCTTCTTCTGCCTAAGGGTGAGAGGGGGGGGAAAGGGTTTTAAAATTACTGTGTTCTATAATGAGCATAAAATTAATTCAGATTATCAAATTGCTTCTTCTAGCTCCAAGCTTTAAAAATCAGATTGCACTGCAAAATAATAAATATCACCCTATATTACAATTGCAAGATCTGTCTGCTTTTAACAGATAGGGCAAATACAAGAACTCCTTATTACGGGCAAACTCCCACTAAAGCCCGTGGGCCAATTTCTGCTCTTATGTCTTGATTAAAAATCCACTGATGTCTCCCATTGACTTCAATGGGCTTTTGATCAGGCCCTTAGTTATAGGTGTAACTCCACTGACGGCAACTTGGTCTAATGGGAGTTTGTCTGAGCAAAGATTGAGTCAGTACTTCTGGCGTTGGCCCACAAATCCTTCTATGCCTTTTAAAAATTTCAAGTATGCAGATGGCTATTTCCTAAGAAAGAGTTGCATTCTTGGATGATTTATTCATTAAACAGGAATTCTTTGTGCTTCTATAATGACTTTTCATTTGGAAGTGACAATTTCTGCAAACAAGGCTGCAGATTCCTACAGGTTTAGGCAACAGAGTCTATCATTTGCTACTGAAGATGATATTGCTCAAAGGGCATTTTAAAACACATACAGACTAAGGAGCGTTCTCACAAAAAGAACTTGAATGTTGCAAAACTGAGGCTAATCTAACCCTGGACACCTGCAGGTAGGTTCATGAAACCATCTTTAGGCGTCCAAATATAAGTGACTTGATTTTCAGAAGTCAGTGGGAACTGCAGATTTTCAGCAGTTTTGAAAATCAGACCACTTTTATTTAGGTGCCTAAACATGGACTTAGGAATCTAACGTTAGGCATCCAGCTTTGAAAATTTTAGCCTCGGCTCTTAGTAAACCACTTCCCTCAAAATTGCATATCCCTAATCTTTTCTCAAGATACACTACCTATCAGATCTTTCATCCAAGCACTCCTTGTGAATCAGACAATTGCTAATCAGGGCTGGTCCTGGTAGTGATTAGTGTGGATACCAGTGAGACACAGTACACCCATTTTGCAGATTAATAAGGTTTAATGTGCAACGTTCTTTTTATAACTATATTAGTTAAATACAAAGCCTAAAATTAATTACAATATATAATACTTATATATAAGCCCAGAGATCTGAGCAGTTACTTAGAAGGCTGTAAGCAGAATGACTTTTGGGGGGCGCCCTACCAGGGAATTAGTGAATTTTTGGTCCAACCAGCAGCACCTCCTGTGGAATCAGGAGTTGATGGAGCGCATCCCTTTATTTAAGTGGTGACTTTTTATACTTTTTTATACATAGATTTTACCTATTTACTAATTATTACATATTGCATTAGCTACATTGGGTTTTCACCCCGACTACATTTTATTTTTGCCATGATAACTGGGTCATAAAAAACAACATTTGGTGATAGGAGGGGTGGTAAGAAAATATGCCCTTTGCAGTGAAGAAGTGTACTCCCAGACGTTTAAAGATAACTTGTTATTTCCCTCACCCTTATCTGTGTGAAGCTCCAAGCATATACATTACACATTTTGTTTTATTATGTGCCGTGCTGTACAGGAACTGAGGCATATGCAAGGTTGTTTAGTAATTCAATTTCTCTCTGCCAGCTGGAAGATGTCAAGCTGGAAATGCCAGACTGGTCAAGCAAACAACTTAAGCTACAGCAGGCCTCAAAAATATGGTCAGGCCACTCAAATTGCACTGAACCTTCAACAATCAGGAGGGTAAAATTCAGCCTATGGAAATCACAGCAAATAGAATTTACTTTTTTAACTTCAACCTCTTCACCAATTTTTAACACATGTTCCATTTTTCATTAAGCACAACATAGTTTTTGATTACCTACTGCAAAGTCAGCAAAAAGATGGAGGGCCAGATTCTCAAGTATTATAAATCAATAGATCTGAACTGAAGTCAATGGTGGATTTACACCATCTGAGAATCTAGCCTAAAATTTCCCGTTGTCTTTTTACCATGGACATACTAACGAAGGGTATGTCTACACTAGCAATTTAGGTCGACTTAAGGATGCTTAAGTCGACCTACAGAACACCGTGTCCACACCTGGCTTTCATTAAGTCAACTTAAGCGCTTCCTTAAGTCGACTTAATAACTACCACTCTTTAGGTTGACTTAATGCTTAATTCAACCAGGGTTAAGTTGACCTAAGGCCGGTGTGGATGCCCTATGTCGACCTACTGCCCTTAGTCAGGGGTCTCAAACACAAATCACCACGAGGGCCACATGGGGACTAAGATATTGGCCCGAGGGCTGCATCAAGGAAACCTTTTCATAAAACAGGGCCAACAGTTTATTTAATTAAAATTAAATTTAAAATTAATTAATTGAATTCAAAGTGATTGTAAATAAAATTAATTAATTTGGTTTAATTAATTGAATTTGAATGAATTTTTAATGGAAATTTAATTTTTGAAAGGTTTTTAATTAAATTAAATTTTTTAAAAGTTTTTTTTAAAAAGGAGAGAAGGAAGGAAAGAGAGAAGGAAGGAAGAGAAAGAAAGAAAAGAAAGAGGGAAGAAAGAGAAAGAAAAAAAGAAGAAAAGGAAGGAAAAAAGAAAGAAAAGGAAGAGAAAGAAGAGAAAGAGAGAAGGAAGGAAAGAGAAAGAAAAAAGAAAGAAGGAAGAGAAAGAGAGAAGGAAGAGAAAGAAAGAAAAGAAAGAGGGAAGGAAGAGAAAGAAAGAGAAGGAAGGAAGAAAAGAGAGAAGGAAGAGAAAGAAAGAAAAAAAGAGAAGGAAAGAAACAAGAGAGAAATGGAAAGGGCTGCTTGCAACCCCTAGCCTGGAGGGGAAGTGAACAGCCATAGCCCGACTCCCAGTTGCACACCGGGACTTGGCAGAGCCCCCCAGCAGGGACCCCATGGATCATCCCCCAGCATGGATCTACCATGGGAGCCCTCTCCACACCCCCCTCCTGCCAGACCTGACCTGGCCCCAGGTACTGGGTCCATATGCTCTCGTCACTGTGCCGCATTCCCCCACTGCTGCAGGCCAGGGTTAGGCCTGGTGAGCTGTGCAGCTGACTGGCCAGTGTGGCTCCCAGGCTCCCACGCAGCGGTGACTCCTCCCCGGCTGCCCGGCAGGGGCTGCTGAAGCCCTGGGTCTGGTGGGAGGGAGCAGGGGGCGTGGCCCAGCCCAGAAGCACTGCCAACAGCGGCAGGACCCAGGGTGGGAGGCAGGCGGCTGCACCCTGGCTGCCGGCTCCTAGCCAGCGAGGCGCGGGCCGCTTGAAAAGCCGGCCAGGGGTTGGGAACCCCTGAATTCCGGCTCTTTTCGCCGGCTGCATGTTTGAGACCCCTACCCTAAGTCAACCTAATTGGTCTCCAGGCTGGTGAGAAGGGAGAGCCCTGGCTAGGGGCGGCATAGGAGCCCCAGCTATGGGGGAACCTCCGCAGCCCTGGGGCTCCAGCAGCAGGGGATTCCCCTGTGGCCCCGCCCTGCCACTGGAGCCCTGGTGCCACGGAGGTTCCCCTGCAGCTGGGGCACCTCTGTGGCTGAGGAGGCTGCGGCTCTCCTCCATCCACCTAGCACCTGCTACTGTGGATGCAGGCAGCCAACTTAAGTTTCTAGTGTAGACATTCTAAGTCGACTTAACAAGGTCGGCTTTAAGTCGACTTAAGTCGACCTTGTTAAGTCGACTTAACAGAGTCGACTAAGCTGAACAAGGGTAGACATAGAGCATTGGCTGATACACGTTTGCCTTGGGAGAAAAATCAGCAAGATATCTCCCATATATATACAATTTTATGATTAGAAGAAAAGCTTTCATGAAAAGTCTTCCCTTTGAGGAGAAAATAGTTTTTGTTGTTTTATATTAAAAGTTGAAATTTTCCATGGAAACTTCCTCAATTTTTTTTTTAATCATCTCCATACATCAGTCATTGTTCAAATATACACAAGGCTTTGCTTAGCAGTCATTTTATGCACAGCATTCTTTGAATTTCTTGACATTCTTTAAGGACACAGAAAAAGAATGCTGAAAAAACTGATTTCTTCATGATGACCTTTTCGGGAGTTATCATCCCCTCTGGAAATATGCATTCAGCCTCCGCACTGATTTGCACTGCAAGAATTTATTATAATTTATTCTGGATACCTTACTGAAACTGAGCCATCCAGTCACTATGAATACAATTTGCAGTCCAACCAAAGTCTCTGTTTTCCATCGGTGAAGTATTTTCTTTCTAATGTTAGAGTTCACACTTTACTTTCTCAAAGCAGCTCCACCTCCTCCTATTTTAGAGATGCAAACACTATGTTTCTTTATCATTATCTACAACAGGGGTCAGCAACCTCTGGCATGTGTGCCAAGAGCAACATGTGAACCAGTTGGGAACAGCATGTGGCATCTTCTGTGGTGCTGCTGAAATTGCCGCTCCTGCCACTGAAAGCTGCTCTGGGCAGTTTCTTTCTGTGGTAACTGGGGGCGTTCCCCAGGAATGCTCCTGAAAGCTGCTCTGGATGGCTTCTTTCTGCAGCATGCCTGGGACCTCCCTTCCCAGCGGTTGCCAAAAGAAGCTGCTCTAGGTGGCTTCTTTTGGCAGCGTGCTGGGGGACGCTCTCCCAACCACCACTGAAAGAAGCCACCTGGAGTGGCTTTCAGCGGCTGCAGCAGCAGCCGCCCGCTCCAGATGACTTCTTTTGGTGGCACACCTGGGGACCCCTCACTGCACAAAGAAGCCTCCTGGAGAGGGCTGACAAATTTTTAGGTGGTGGCTGCTTTTTTTCAGTGGAGGAGGCCACCGGCACTGGCTGAGGCTTGAGAAGGCCGGGCCAGCACGGGGGTCCACAAAGATTGCTGAGTCCTGATCTACAATCATTTGAACAGGTGAACTATGATAATCTGCACCATTTTTGGTGGATTCTGAGTATTTTAATAGCAAAAACAAGAAGCCTTCCTTGAACTGCAAATCTAAACTGAATTGCATAAATGCTAGCTTGTGTTACACTTTAGCACGTGAAGCTATGGTTCTGAAACAGCAATGGGAGTCCTGCACTCCCAAATTCTTACTCTTACTCTATGCGGGCCTTGTGAAATGCTTCTGTTCACTTATCTTTAATTTCCAGGAGCATTATGAGGATTAATTAGTCTGATCATTGAGGTGTGGAGTACCTGAAGATCCCATTGAAGTCAATGGGTGCTGCTGAGATCTCATCATTTTTGAAGATCAGACCACTTATTTAGGTGCGCTGTATGGGTTTAGAAGCATAATTTTAGGTGTCTATTTTTTTTAAGGCCAACATTTTAAAAAATAGGAATCTATGAAATCTGGATAAACTCTTGTAGGTCAGCATGGTAGCATTATGCAAAAGGTTGAACTCTATGATTATAATGGTGCTCTCTGGCTTTAAAAATGCATAGAAGGATACTTGTTAGCTAGCCAAATCTTTACCAGAACCAAAATGTGAATACCTATCAATAAACCAGAATACAAAAATGTATAAGATGTTAGGTATGAGGACTATCCCATGTAACCATCAGGTAAATGTTGTGTGTTGATGTGCATACCGTGACGTAAGACAGATATAATATCTCCTTTGGGAATTTCTCCAGTTTTGGTCTTCTTTCTTGTTAGCATTTATTAGGATCAAGATACCTTTAAATGGTGAATATGCAGAGTTAGGTATTCTCCACAGTGAACCCTGGGTATTATCATAGAACTATGTATGAAGCAATATGGCTTCCAGATTAACATTTATAGAAGTCAAAGTAATAGCACAACAGATTTTTCCAGTCATGCAACAGATGTGTGGAGACACATAGTCAAGTCAGAGTAAGAGTAGGGCAGGTTAAGTGGAGTATGAAATTTGAAGCACTGCATGGATATCAATGTTTTTCGATCACTATTTGTTTGTCCATCTGAGGCAGGGGCGCATGATTAACATTTCTCTAACTCTGACTTGTCCAGTTTTAAGCCAAACCTCCCGTCCCTGGGCAAAATAACCGAGAAAGTCCTATAATCACCAAGCTCTATATCAACATGTGATATCAGCCAACACCCAGGAGATCTCACCATCAGGATTCAGACCAGGGCACAGCAGAGAGAGCTCTAATGGCCTTGTCATGGCCATGGCCATGGACACAGGCAAGATCTCCATGCTCATATTGCTGAATCTCTCTGCAGCCTTTGACACTTTAGACCACAAAATATTAACAAACCTATATGCCACAACAGGAGTGGATAGCACAGCACTACAGTGCTTCCAACTACTCCTCGAATGAACTCAGAATTGTGTTCTCCTTTCCAATTGTCCTCTATGACGCTGCCTGGATTAGTGGTGACCATTTATAATATTATTTAATACCAATATGGCAAAAGTGTAATGATTCTTAACAGATATGCCATACCAGATATCCTTGAAAAGATTATAATTTGTTAAGTATTATAATATAGTTTATGTGTATATGTCCTATTTATATTGTAAGTTATGGATATATGTGATGTATCTGTATCCAAAAACGTGTCCTATGCTACTAGGTTACACGCCCCCAGGCAGATTAGTGTCCATACTGATGACTCATTGAGAGCCTTTACCTTTAAAATGAGCCCAGAGAGAGAAGCCAGGGCTGCACCTATGAGTCATTAGAGCATGTAGGGTCAAGCCTGAGGAGAATGTAAGGCATGTCAGGGGGGCAACAAGTGCCTTTCCTGGCCCATGTGCTATGAGCTTGTGTTTGAAACAAGCCACAAGGCAGACCATAGACTATAAATTGCAGCTTCACTATGTCCATCTTCTCTACATTCCTGTTTCCTACCTCTGGATCAATTCATCTAAAACTGAAGCTGTGAAATAAAGAACTGAGACCCATTCAAGTAGTTCATGTACTCCAGAGGAACTCTACAAGCCAGCAAACATATCAATACTACTACTAACCTGAAATATGGACTTTAAAGTCATATATATGTGACTCATTTGATCATTTAACATCACTCCTCTTGTTTGTCTTTTCTAATAAACCTTTAGTTTTAGATATTAAAGGATTCACTGGCAGCATGGTATTTTGGGTAAGATTGAAACATATATTCATTTGGCAATATGGGTGAACATTTTTTGTGACTGGTCAGGGAATCTAACTTCAGTGCTACCAACCAATTCTGAAAGAATCTGCTTTCCTTTTGCAGCCTGCACTGAACTTGGCATTTTCAGGTCAGCTAACCTAGCCACAGACAGGTCACATCCTCATCTGTGGGTTCTTACAGGGACCCATGCTATTGCTGCTTATTTTCAATATCTACATGAAACCACTGGGAGAGATAGCGAGATGCTGTAGGTTCACCGGCAAAGAGGATGCTGATGACACTAAACTATATTTCTCAACAAATGCAACCACCTCTACTAAAATGTCAGAATGTCTTCAAGAAATTAGTTCTTGGATGACTAGCGGCTCTGCAAGCTGACTCAGACAAAACCAAAGTGATGCTGGATGGAAAGGGGAAATGCTTTCAAGAGCCACCGCTGGCAAGACAGCATCTCCACATCTCAACACAGTCATGCAGCCCCCATTAGTCAAAGAAGTGCAAAGCCTTGGGTCTTGTTTGGCTTTTCACTAAATTTGGATGACCAAATAGCATCATTTTCCAAAAATGCCTTCTTTCACTTCCAGATTGCTACAAAATTTCATCCTTTCCTCTCCAATGAGAACTTGGAAACAGTGATTCACACATTTGTCACCTCCAGGCTGGATTACTGTAAACTCACTGAATATGAAGACAATGCACAGGCTCCCAATGGTACAGAATGTAGCAACTTGTCTTCTCCATGGTTTAGCCCCTGTGAACTCGTTAGGCCTGTGATTAAGACTCATCAATGGCTCCATCAGCCTCTGATGCCAGTTTGAAGCTTTGGTCCTATTTTTTGAACCAAGTAATGTATCAAGTCAGAGATACATCAAAGACTAATTTTCAATCCATGAACCCCACGATATCTGGAACAATACAGATCACAAAATCCTGTGGGAAGGGCATGAGAGGCATTCCTTGTCAAGAAGATCCAGCTATGGAACAATCTTCCAGAGGAGATATGGAAAATTCAAAGCCTGACCATCTCTGAGAAATGCTGCAAAGCATTCCTTTTGAGAGTTTCCAGTATAAGCAATACTCATAATATGAACCCCTCCTACTGGTTTGAAACCCCTACCAACTCGACAACTCTACAGAAATACACAAATCTTACCCCATGTAAATCTTTGACCCAGAGAAGGATAGGTGCCGGAGACTCCATGCAGTCCACTAGGGACTTTGCTATTGTTATTGATTTAACATGTAAGACACTCAAATACTAGGGTGATTGGCAGCACTGTACAACACTAAGATAGATAACAGAGCTAGGGGACTGCTGGCCATGAAATCTTAGTTCTGTCTGTGTTGGGCCTAAGCACAAGATAGTATTTCAGCTCATGTGCTCTCCTCTCTCCTCAACCAGATAGTAGATATGGAGAACAGAACTTTGTCAAATCTCAGGGTATAGGGGAGTGAAGAATTCCATGGGTATTCCCTATCCGCTAGGGAAGAGAACTAAAAAATGTTGCTGCTGCTGATTCTTTTCCATGGGCTCTGGAGATCCTTCCACTCCATTCCTCTTAAGGCAGCGCTCATGTTCATCTCCATGAAAGTCACCAGAAAGGAGAGAGACAATCTCTTTGCCTCAGTGGCAATTGCAGTCTTCCGACCAGGTGCTAAGGAATGAAGATATTCCAAGTCTCAAAGTGAAGTGAGGAAAGACGTCCTTTGACTTTTTTTCAGCTGTGATAACTACAGGTGTCTAAGGTGAGGAGAATGAGGCAGTCACTGGTTCCTTTATGAACCCCTTTATCTTTCTGGGAAGTGGAAATGATGGCTCTAGTTCCTTTTCCTGGGCCTCCTCAAGAGAGTAGCAAAGACTTCTGCTGCCATCCCTCCATGAGATGAGAAGATCTGGCTGGGTCCTTTCCCTTCCCTTTGGGACTGAGAAAGAAGAAAAAATGGACAGGTCTGCATAAGGAGGAATGGACTCATATTCATAGGAATGATATTGACACCCCAGGACTGAACATTATCTGTATCGTTCAATGCCTGCATATCATCCAAGCACTGGGCTGTGTGCCTCCTGTTTCCATTGGTTGGTTCTGCATAGATGCTAGCATGCTGTTTATATGATAAGTGCTGGCTCTAAGAACAAAGTTGATTATTGAGAAAAAGCATGAGACAGGAACTCAATAGGAATAACAACAAGAAAGGTAACTGCCATATGGACCACAGATTGTCGTAGCATTTAGTGGCATTTTGGTATCATTATGAGAATTCAAAATTGAAATACTATAAATCAGGACTTTTTTCCTGTGATAAGGGTAAACAATTCTCTGATATCATGTTTTCTAATGTCAACATGATACTTGAGTAGACTTATAGCTTTGTATTACATGGTTGCATAACAGGAAGACTTACAAAAAACTAAGGCAGAGGAGTAAAGTCTCTTTATCAAGTAAATGTGTAAAAGTGCTGACAAATTCTCAAGTTCTGTATTGTGTAGATGATTTGAAATGTTGTATGAGTCACCATGTGATTAATTAATAGACCAGAAAGAATCCGAGTTGGTAAGGTAACTAACTGGCTAAAACTTAATCACATGAAGATTCACTATCTGAAGATATGTCTAAAAATAAATTGGGCTACCACTGTTCCTTTACCAATACTTTCATATTGCCTGAAGAGGGCACTAAAATCACAAGAAAGAGACACTGCATCAATAATCAATTTTTGTGAACATGGAATATACAGGGCCAAGTTTTCAGCATTAGGTATATACGAACTTTCAAATTCTGACTGACAGATTGCAAAACAGAAATTAGAACACAGATTCTACTTTAGAAGATTATTATTGCATGACATTCTAGTCTTCCCTAAATAATGCAACTAAAGAAACACACACACAGTAAGATTATTGTTATTTTCCTTCCCAAAAACATAGGTGATTTTGAGAGGTGGGCATACCTCCTCTATCTGGGAATATTATCCTCTTTTTCAGATTTTTACATTTTAACTAATTTGTTCATTATTTGTAAAAGTTTATTGAATTTTTTGTCTGAGTAAATCTTGTGACTGATCACAAACTGTTAAAGTACTCAATTGAGTATCTGCTATTCATACTTATGATTAGTCATGTATCACACAACAACTGTTTGAAACCTTTGCCCAGATTTTTTATGAAAACTCAATTTTTGAGAAAATGGAAAAAAATTTGTGAGAACTTCTGCTTTTTGTTTTCCTTTACAGCTTTTCCCCCCTGAGGAAATAAAATATATTTATTACCAGCTCTATGCTGACTAGTGTGAACAGAAAATACTCACACAAATACTTTAACTGTTGGTTATTCACACATATGATTTGGCATATTTTTATTATATGTATATTATTTTGTTCTTTGGTTACATAACCTGGAACTTTGTGAACCATCTTCACTTCTTCCTGAAAAAAAAAATTTTCTTGATTTACTTAATTTTGGTTACAGGTCCAAAATTTGGTTTCCTCAAACAAAACTTTTTGGTGTCACAACTGGATCTTTGCAAGCTGAGATGGCCATTCTGCTAATGGGGTTAGAGAATTATCATATTACTCCGGTCTTAGCTCATGTTGTGAATTGTTACCCAGGTCTAATGATTATGTTTACTGGGAATCACTCAAGAAGAAGCTTACCACTTGACACTTTATTTAGTTGCTTCTCTTAGGGAACATTAAAATGTTATTTAATAACAGTCTCCTTCCTATTTCTCAGCTGCCTTTTAGTAATGCTGTTCTGCAAATGAAATGGGCTTAAGTCATTTACATTTGCGGTATCAGAAGTTTTAGGAGCAGTTGACATTCAGCAGTTTTTGACATGTGGTCTAAACTGAGAAATTCTTCCATGTCTTACAATGTATTTACTGATTCTTTCCGCACACACTGAATTTAAATTCATCTTTGCCTACCCCTCTCAGACCAGTCTTTCACCAAACTCAACTGTATGAAAGAAATGAGAGTTTCATGTGAGTTTTGCCAGCTTTAAAAAAGCAAAATTGAACCCTCAATGGAGGAAAAAGCACAAACTTTTCATTTGGGGTAAGAGGTAAAAGTATGTAGGCACCAAAAGATGCAGAGAGGCTCCTAATCTAAATTTCAAAAGCTCCTAGTCACCTGACTTCCATCAGAGCATAGGTACTTAACTTCCATTACATCAGTGCATAGGTACTTAATTTCCACCTTAGAACAGCTAACTTCAGCCTCCAATGGGAGTTAAGTGGTAGGCATTTTGAAAATTCTACTACGTTTGTCAGTATTTTTAAGACCCCAAATACTTCAAAAAAACCTGTCCCTAGCTCCACAGTGAAACCATGGTAAATTCTAAGAACACCATTTTCAAATCTCCATCTTTAAGACTCAAATATCTAATTGATGCAGCAGTTCTCAACATTTTGTGCATTTGCAGAAGGCTTATTGGCATGTGCGACCCTACAAAACACATCAGCCCCCCACTGCCAAATCCAGTGCCCCTGCCGCTGAAACTTGTCCACCACCAAATCCAGTGCACCTACTGCCAAATCAAGCCTTCCTATCAGGAAGCTGCTGCCACCCTCCAGCTGCAGAGGGCAGCTACCAGCTCTCCATGACACACTTACTGCTGTGTGGTGACACAGTAACATGTCACGACATAGTGATTGAGAACTGCCGAATTGATGGATAAGTCTGGGAAATTTGCATGATCTAATAGGACAAGATTCTGGTCAATCAGAAAACAAAGAAAAACAGGAACCAAATCCCTAGAACCAGTCATTCCCATCAAAGTCCATTAGAGCTTTCTATATCTATATCTAACTCCTCTATATCTCTCTATATCTTTCAGGATTGAGGCCAGACTTGTATTCCTGGATTTTCCATTGAGTATCAACACTATACATATTAGTCAGGGGTGGATAGCCATCATATAAGGTAACATATATAACATTTGCTATACTTTATATCATCTATTAACTCCATTAAGTTATAGGGCCAATGATGAAAATCAGGTTGAGATATTTCACTGATGGGCATGATAGAAATGACTAAGACACAGACTATCCAAATGAATAAATAATAAGCACTCTGAGTTCTGACCTAATTGCTACTCTGAATATTTAAAAACCAGCCAAAATGTTAACAGGAAATATTTACAGTTTATACTAGCCTTCAGGTAGTAGAAAGACTATAAGCAACTAATTGTTTCATCTTTATATGTTTATTAACAGTGGCGCTGCTCTCTGGACTCCTCGGTGATGTTTAAAAAATGATTTTATTAGGATTAGATTGCCATACAGCATGGGGTAGGCAGGATGCTGTTTATAAATCAAGGGGCAATCAGCAGGAGCAGCATTACTTATTGGTACAAGTGTAAATAAACAAAACATTGAACAAAAAGAAAATCCTTCATCCTTTCAAAAAGAAAATCCTAGGCAGTCTGTCACAAATGGGGCTACTCACATGGGTAAGATTTTACAGGATCAGCCCCAAAGTGACCCTGGATAGAGCCAAGCAAAATGAAAGACAGTGCAAGTTGTATTTTGGTTGTAGTGAAATTCAACATGTAAAGTTTTGTCATTACAGGTCCACTTCATTTGTTATTATTTGTGATTGCTATTTTGAACGTAACAGGAGGCTACAGAATACACCCACTCTGCAAAACACTTATAAGAAGTATTCAAACAAAATTTGGAGTACTGCAACCAGCTCCTAGGCTGTCTAACCAGGCTCAGGGGGGCTGGCCAGGTTGCATCTATTCCCAGCAAACTTCAGATTCTGAATGGTTCGTGTGGGCCATGGGCATCTGGAGATATGCCTGCAACATCAGGGAAGGTCCTGTTTCAAACCATCACTATGCACCAGCCTACATGAGGCCAATGCAGCATTTGCCCCATAAGTTACAATTCTGTTCATACACCTAAGACCAAATGCTGTGATAATTAATACCCTGTGCAATCTCATTATCATTGCATTTGGGTGGTGGGAGAGGAGTGGTCTGCACAGAATTTGTCCACCAAGGTTATATAGGAACATTGGAATTGTCATTCTGGATCAGACCCAATGCCTGCCTACTTCAGTTTTTTTTTCTCTAACAGGGAACACCACCAGATGCTTCAGAGGTAAGCAGTAGGTAAGTAAGCAGTAAGCAGATGTGGAACATTCTGCTCCCAATTGGAAAGAGATTGACTTAAGCAAAAGGTTTAATATCCTCTTCAATTCTTTTGTTGTCATTATGATAATTCTGGATATTCTTATTTTCCATGTAAACGCCCAACCCCTTTGAATCTTGCCAAGTTCTTGGCTTCAACCACTTCCTGTGAGAGTAAGTTCTGCACTCTAATTAAACCTTGTGTGAAAAGGTATTTCTTTTTATGAGTTTTAAATTTGCCAGTTTTTATTGTAATTGAATGTTGCTCCACCCTGTTGTGTTATGAGACAAGGAAAGGGGAAGCTTTTGATCTACCTTCTTTATGCCAGCTTTGCAACACTGTTTAGTCAATTACATTTCTTAATCTAAAATTGCCAATATAGATAAAGTTACTCTAATTCTGATTTCTTTTGAAAGACTTTAACACATATAAGATTATGTTCTTGGAGGAAAATTATTTTGTAATTGTATGTGGAAATCAAATGATGGATTCTTTTGCTGGTGAGCAACTATGGGTTTTGTTCTGGCTAACCAAGGTGTGAAATATTAATGGACAGCAGACAAAATATTTAGACAATCTTTTGTGTGTTTGTTTTAGAAAGAAAAACAAGTGCCTTGCCTGCACAGCCCAGAGGTAGTCCAGACGTAACTTCAAGTCCACTTGTCTGGAATGAAGTGCCAAAGCACATGAAAACAGCAAAATGGCTAATATAGGTTCATAGCCACGCATATAAAAGGAGCCACCCCTTTAAAAAGAGTGAAAAGACAAGTTAATACAGATCTTTTAAAGCAAAAATCTTGGTTTAAATTCACAAAAGTTATTAGTTAAATAGAGGTGTCACACCTGAGACCCTCTGAAATGGTTTGATTGTCAAAGGGCTGAGCACATGTCCTCTGAAAATCAGTATCCCTTCAAGTTGAGCACATAGAAATGGTGATACCCCAAAACACGAGACCCTTCTCAAAATGCAGGCTCTCATTTGCAAATACTGCCAAGAGCACAGGCAGACACTGTTCTAAGTATTATCACTGCATCATGCCCCAAAACAAAGTGTGCCCTGCTTCTTGAGGATCTTACCCATTAAGAGCATAAATGTAAATTATATGCACCACTGTGGCATTTGTGCATAACTTTGTTTACAAATGGTATTAAAGTGAGGCATGCTTTAAAAAAATAATCTGACACTCCTAAAACCCAGCTATTTCTTTTGACTTGGGAGAAGGGAAGATAAGAGGGGTTGGTGGAATACGAAGCACTTGTGCTTTAGCAAAAAGTTTTCTTTTTCACAATAGGGTAGTCCATTCATCATGCTGTGCTATCATAATATTATTTCAGCATTTCAATTACACATAAGGGTTTCATTCATTGCTCCGTTAACAGCATTTTTAAACCAATGAGTGTGACTCCAAAGAAATCAAGTATGTTACACCAGTGTAAAACTAGTGTAATGCAATGGGGAATCAGACCATATCTAGTAGTTCACAAAAACAGAGGTCCCACTCATGAACATTACCACAATAACCAGCACCTGCAAGGTTCTGGAAGTAGAGACCCTCTTATGAAATACTAAGAGCCCTCTGTATCTGACCCTAAGATAGTACTGGGATGTTTTAAGACAATAGTAGTAAAATGGAGTTAGCAATGTTTGGGGTCATATAATGCTCTCTTTTTCTCACTCTCACTTTTTTAAGAGCAGTGTACTTACCCGACTGCTTTTCTGTATCCGCTGAGTTCCAGAACAACTATATACAAAATAGTAACAAAAAGCAGGAGGATCATTTTTGGCAAGGAAGAGACACGTAAAAATATTGCCAGGGTAAGAGTCCCCACAACGCAGGAAAGGAAAGCATAATGGGCAGTATCACATGGAAGTTCATTCATTGTTTTATTCGTTCCGCCAGGAGAAATGATAACTATGGAACTGCTGGAATTTGTACTCCATTCCCAAGGCATGCAGCCAACCTGGGAAAAACAGCAGAGTTTAAAATGAAACACTTCATCAGAAGTTCAGTAGCTCTTGGACCTGGTTTCAGCCCTCTTCCCTCAATCAAATTTCAAGCCAGAAACAGACCTCATGTCTCCTGACTACTAGCCTTGTCTCTTAA
This sequence comes from Pelusios castaneus, assembly GCA_007922175.1. Classification (NCBI taxonomy): domain Eukaryota; kingdom Metazoa; phylum Chordata; order Testudines; family Pelomedusidae; genus Pelusios; species Pelusios castaneus. Next base: position 14,833,769 of record ML685756.1, on the reverse strand, counting down.
CAACAAGACTATTCTTCCTCTCCTGGGACATTTACACCTCTATTTGAGGCATTAAATAGATGTGAATGTAGGGAATTAAAGTCTGAACATAATTAGAAACCCTCTCCCTTTTCAATGCTCAAACTACAAAAAGGGCCAAGAAAATATCTATTTACTAGGATTGAGAAGCATTTTATTATCCATATATGTGGCCATCTTTGCTAGAATAGTTCTCACACACATCAGAGGAAGAAGCATGTTGATTATACACACACTCTCTAAACTCTATCAATTAGAAAAATCAAGTCATGGATGTGAAACAATATTTAAATCTTGGATAGAAGAGAAGAGATATATAACTATTTTCCATCTAGGGATCTAAAGCTGAATGATGTCAATAACCATAACAGATTTAAGTAAGACAGATATGGATAATCAGGATCCCTATCCTTTAATTTTCTGTGGACCTCAAGCTCCCTTTTCTTTCTAGCCTAACAACCATTAGCTTGGCATTCATCCTCCAGCTGGGAGGAAGTATGATCAAATTCTTCCAAAGCTGATGTTAGGGACACATCCCAATTCCAACAGCCCGAAAAGTGAGGAAACCACAGTACATGATCTAGTCCCAGCATTTTTATGATTATAATCACACATCAGCTTCTTTCTCATGCCATGGGGAGGACAGGAGTTAATATTTAATGGGAGAGTGTTGCGGTAATATGTGTTTAGGAGGCCATCAATCTTACTAGGCACCTATACACATTTTCTTCTTTTATATTAGTCTTATAAAAAAAATTAAACATAATGAAATTTTATAGTGTGCCATAGAATCAGTGATAGTCTGAAGGTTATGCAGTATATCTTATAGGCAGTTACAATAATTTAAAAAGATGAGACATCAGATAAAATATGAGATAAATACTTACAAGTTAATAATGTGAAACAAAATCAGAATGAGGGGGGAAAAAAGATTAACACAATTTCGGTCAACAACTTACTTAAAAATGTTATTGACGCTACAGAACAGCCAACATCTGAAAACATGGGAACGTACAAGAGCTTTGTAAATGATATGCAACTCATCCAGGAAAACACCATCTGCTCTGTAGCTAACAAGGTGAAACCTCAATACCTACAATCTGATCTTGGACAATTCTAGGATGGGTTTTGCAGGAACTTGTAGCTTCTACTGATTTAAACAGCTCTCTTAAACATTTGAAAGGTTACAAGTTATTGATACACTAAATTGTACAGATATGAGATGCAACATGGTGTACTTAAAGAAACAGAGGACAACTGACTTGTTCTGCAGCCTTGGACATCTCACTTTCCTCATGTGTTAAACAGGGTAACATTTTCCAGAGAGGTAGCCATATTAGTCTAGTTCAACAAAACAATCAAGCAGTCCTATGGCACTTTTAAAGAATAACAAATGTATTTATTGCATGAGTATTCTGCGTATATTCCTGCAACAAACACTGTTGACAACTCTGCCCACCTATCTGCACAAATGACACTATCATAGGACCTAATCAAACCAAATACTCTATCAAGGGCTCATTCTTCTGCTCATCCACCTGTGTGATATATGCCATCATGTGCCAAACAATGCTCCTCTCTGCCTTATACATTGGACTAACTGGATTATCTCTGTGCAAAAGAATAAATGGACATAAATCTGATATCAGAAATGGCAACATTCAAAAACCAACAGGGAAACACTTCAGTCTCCCTGCTCACTCTGTGAAAGACATTTTTGTAACAGTACTTAACAGGATAATTCCAAATCAAAGATTCAAAGAGAAACTAGAGAGTTAGAATTCATATGCAAATTTGACACCATTAATTTGGGTTTTAATAGTGATTTTCACCTCTATCAACCTCCCCAGCTTCTTATTTGTTGTTCCACTTTGTTTGAATTGAAACAACTTGTTTGATTTGCTGAAATAGTCTGACCTGATCCTGTCACTTAGAGTTCTCTGGATTTATTTTTCCCTCCCATTCTGTAGGTTTTCCATTTTCAGCATCTGACAAAGTGGAATTTCTCCCACAACAGCTCATGTGAAAAATAAATTTGTTAGTCTTTAAAAGTGCCATAGAACTCCTTGTTTGGGTGACATTTATTCCACAGGGATGGAGCAATAAGCCATTTATTAAATACTTTGAAGATTTAAGATGATGTGTAATAGCTGCTTTAGAAATGTTTATAGATACATATAAATAGATATTCTTATAATAGGATGGGATTAAATTCCTGATGGCACTTCGGGGAAAAGCATTGCCATTTCAGCGAGCAACTCTGTGATACTTTGTGTTGCTACTTTATTTAGGGAGCGGTCAAATAACAGTGTATGGAAGTATTGGTTTTGTTAAATCAAATACCTGCTAACCCAGCAGACATGTAAATATGTCTTGGTGGGTAAGGTGCCTGTGTGGTACTGAATTTTTTTTCAAGTAATAAAAAGTCTCCATAATACTTGGCATTATAAATCTTTAAATGCTTTATAAAGATTTGGCAATTAACCCTCAAAATACTTCTGTGAAATAGCTATAAATTACTATGCCCATTTTAGATGTTAAGGAACTGAGACACAGTCATGTGACTTGCCTAAGATCACGCAGCAATTCAATGGAGGAACCAGAAACAGAATTCAGAAATATGGAGCTTCTAGCCTCTGTTTCTCTACCCTGTGTCTCTAACTTGGCTTTTAATTCCAGAAGGCCATATCGTGACCCTCCCCCACCACCTTTAACTGACAGCATCGGTCATCAGGTTATAATGAACCTTACTCAAAGCCATCAATGTTAATAGAAAAATGCCTTTTGGATTCAGTGGAATCTGGATCAGACCCAATGCTATTTCTCTGTCTTTTTATATATTAAGTCCACATTGTCAAACCAGGGTTCTTATAACCACATTTAAGCACTTAATAAAAGTGACCTGTTTTCCGAAGTGCTAAACATCAGCAACTGTATACCAGAGCAATTACACAGGCCTAAGAGACAGATGGATATTATGACTAATATATTTATATACCTGCTTTCATTACATAATAATATTAGGATTTCAAGATTTGATCTCTCATTATCTCTCAGGTGTAGAAATAAATGTCTTATTCCACTTGAAAGTGTGGATTCCCTGATGAGTCACAAAGTATCAGTTGTTAAGGTGATCACTGGTCCAATACTGAACATTTCAAACAAAATTCTTCTATAACGTATGTAACATATGCAGAATATAGGATGGTGTGGTTCTACATGAAGACTTATTTCAGCACTAATTTGGAATGAATTGTACGTTCCAATACTTCCACTATGCATAACCAATTCATATTCATAACCAATTCATAGCCATCCTACAGTCAGGCCAAATAAAAGCTTTAAATTACACCATATTGCTATATATTCTTCATAAAGTTATTTATATATCTTGTGTGTGAGAGAGAAAGAAAATGGGATGAGATGGGGTAATGTGATCTCTACTGATTTGTGCTTAAATTTAATGTTAAACTATATATGTATATGGCTTATAATTGTATACTCACCACGCACCCTTGAGCCACAGAGTAAATTAAGATCACAATAAAAATACACAATATGGTACGAATTTGTATTGTCAGGCACCCTGGAAAACACTGAAGGAGAAAAAAAAAAGATGGTAAAATAAGGATATTTTAAAATCCAAATAATGTAAAAAAAAAAAAAAAAA
>ML685756.1:14777305-14829681 GCA_007922175.1 Pelusios castaneus | reverse complement strand
CTTCGTCAGACGTCTGACGAAGTGGGATTTTCTCCCACGAAAGCTCATGCGATAAATAAATCTGTTAATCTTTAAAAGTGCCACAGGACTCTGTTGTCTTTCTACAATAGACTAACATGGCTACCCCTTTGGATATTTAAGGCAGAATGAGATAACCTGATCTGTAACAAGTGTAATAAAATTACACCAGAAATCAATCTGATCATTTGTCAATATTGTAGATGTCCCTTCATCTTTTAATGATAATTCATTCAGAAAAAAGAAATCTTTTCTTAATCAGTAAACTTTGTCAGCACAGTGTCTTTACTCATTGTCAACTATGAGACTCAAGAGCCAAAGGTCTACTGTGTCCTGAGGGGAAAGGCTCAGCACTATGACTAATATTACGAAGTGCAGCAGGGGACAGAACTCATAGCTGGGAACAAAGTCCAATATACATCGTACACAGGTGATGTGATTCAGTATTAACACAGAATAACTATAATCTCATCGTATCACAGGAAATATATTTTCACTGTATAGTGAGTGATTCAGTTTGCAGTGCAAGTATTTCAAGGATAATTTCGGTTTTCCTCAATAACAAAATAAAGGATATTTTGTTAGCGTAGTGATAATGTTGCACAGTTAAAATGACAAACAAGTAACAAAGGGCCAAATGGAGGTTCCAACAACTATCTTGCCATGTTGCATATCCTGTACATTTTATAGTATATGTATGGTATAAAAATAATTAAAATAAGCAACAAGTTTAACTAGAAAAAAGCAAGCATGAGTAATGCATGTAAGACTTGGCCAAGTTAAGGTTTCACTTAAATTTTTGCATTTCTTGACCATTTTTTATGATTTTTAGTATTGCAACTGCTATATTAAGATAGGTTTCTGTATGACACTACCTTTATTTATATTTCTTTTCAGAACACCGTATGGTCATTAATTAATCAATCACCTCTAGATCCCTTACAAGGTTGGTAAATACCTGCATTATTGTTTTTCCCATTTTATATGTGAGAAACTGAGGCACAAAGAAATTGAGTGATTTGTTCAATGTCATACAGCAAGATCGTGTCAGAGGTGAGATTAGAATACAGGAGTTCTGGCTCCCGGTACCACACTCAAGAAACCAGTCTAAGATGCTTCTCTAGACAACTGATGATTTTACATAAGGAATTTTCTATTTCTCTGTTTTCTAATATAGTGTTCAATCCCATGAGGTGCTGAACATCTTTTCAGGGTTTGTGTGTTTGCTCAATTCCCATTGGCATTAACAACATCAGGAGCATACCTTAAGTTTATTTTAGCCTCAAAGGACCTTCATAAAGCAAAAGATTTCCTACAGACTTCATGAGTATGACTATTGTGCCTTTTTGGAACAAACAAGGGAGACTAACAAAATTACTCCCAAATAATTGCATAAGGTTGTAAATAAAGATTTGCTCTTTATCAGATACTCTGCTAATTAAACTATTTACGTTTCCAAGAAAACAATCTCTCTCCTCTAGCCAAAAGGCATTTTTCTAATTTAAAACAACTGTGTACTAATCAGCAGAGCTCATTAATTGTGTGGGTATTTTCTTCTGATCTTTATCTGAGGACACCAAATGAAGAATAATATGGTAAAGATTTCTTTCACCAGAAAAATTAGTCTCTGCAGATTCTTACCCTGTTTTAGGAACCATAATTTTCTCCCTTTACCATGTGCAGAATGTTTTCATGCTTTATTCCCATTTTGAAAATGTAATACAGGATAATTAATCGGCACTAAACATTTTGAAAAAGGCCAGAGTTTGCTGACATTGTCTATTGAAGTCAACAGGTGCTTTGATGGGAGGGTGAACAAAGAGTTTGGAAAAATCAGAAGACTGGCCCAGCATTCTGCAGAGGATAACAGGAGGAACATTGGACCCAGGGTACATCAACACTGCAATCACATGACATAATCTTGTAGTAACCACGACCCTGGCAATAGCACTTACTGCAGCTTTAATGCAGAAGCACAGAATGCTGTCCTAGGGAGAGAGAGAGCCAGTCAGAGGGCAGCCCGAGCTGGGAAGGAGTCTTGGAATTTACCTGGAGTGGAACAACTTGAAAAAGCTGTTAGCGAAGAAAGAGGGAAGGAGAAGATGCTAGATGCTGAGCTAACAGATGAACCAGAGCTGGGGTGGGAAGTGAAGTGATAAAGTAAAAGAACAGAGGAATAAAATAGGGGATTGGGAAGTGAGGAGGAGGAAAAAGGAAAATAGGAAAGGTTTCAGGCTACGAAAAGCAGAAAAGAGATCGACCTGATCATGTGAGCATAGGGAAATAAAATCTACAAACATGCCAGAGAGAGAATAAAGGGAAAAAACTGAAAGGAAATATAATTGGTGAAAAAGGAAACTGATCAAAAAGCTATGCTATGTGAAAACAGATCCTGAAAGAGTAACCAAGAAGCCCATCCACAAAGAAACGGCAGTATATGAACATAAGGAATGACTGCTTGAATATCTAATCACAGACTACAGTTCGAAGGTGCCTAAAGGATAATTAAAGAGGTCCACTAGCTGGAGATAAACTTGTGGATAGACTGGATGAAAAGAAGTACCACCCCGGAACATCAATCTTAGCATCACTTCAAGCAAAGAGAAGAGAAGCAAAGAACAGGACAGTAACAGTGGTGCTGGACTTAGAGCTTAGGAGAGGAAAAATTGATTCTTCTCCGAAGAGACATAGTATATTTCTTAAATCACTTTTGTTCTTGTTAATAACAGTACAGTTTGTATTAACTGCGCAGAGTATAGAAGAACAGCATGTACAAGCTCCTAAAGGCCAATGTGTTGGTAGCCTGCAGTTTATTATTGTAAATAATAAATATTTGGTAATGCTTTATGTTATTTATACTCCTCATACAATTTGGGGGTTTTCCCTTTCAAAGTTTAAAAATTGAAGACTGTCCCTTTTGTCTTGGTTTGCTTCTGGCTCTCCTCACAGTTAGCCAAGCCACACTGCTGCAATTACAGCACTCGTAGACATAGCCATGCTGGCTTTGATCTACCTAGTTTGGGTCCTGAACCTATGAAGCTGAGTCAGTGCATGGTGAAGCACAGGCTAGCTGAGTGAGTAGTTATAGAGGGTTACAGGAGGCTGGTGCAGATTAGATGATGCCAGCTTGGGTATGTCCAGTGATTTTTTTATATAAAAGAAAAATTAAAAAAAGGTTCTGGTATTCATATCCTGACAGTAAATTTGAAAAATGTCTCTCCCACCCCTCTTCTTCCTGTGCCACCCCTTTTCTTCCAGGGGCGCACTCCTTTTCCCTGCTGACCCTACACTCCATAGCTGGGCAGTGGGTTTGGCAAAACAGGTGCCTGTACTCCATACTCCTGCATACTGTCACGAAAAAAGCACTGGGTATGTCTACTCCAGCTGCAATCCCAACTTGTAACTGCAGTATTGACATACTCCTAGGTACCAGTGAGAAAGGAGGGGACTACTTGAGTGTTGAGCATGTGTAAGGGAAAGAAGTCAGAATACAGCATCTGTTCGGAGGGACAGTGGACGGGTTTAGCAGCTCCTGATGGGTGTTAAAGATCCAGAGAAAGGAGAATGCATAGGGTTAATGCAATAGGGGTGCTTTAAAGATTCACCTGCCTGCATTGCTCAAAAGCATGTCTAGCGGGGGGGGGAAAGGCACCTTTAAAGTGAGCCGACCCCAGATCTGCTGGTTCTGTTGGAGTTTCTGTGCAATGCTTTACCATGGATTAGGCACATTAGAAAAATACACAGATTACATCATGTTATGAGTGTGCATAGGTGGCACCTGGTTCCAAATTACTGCCACCGAATAAAACTCCTGGAGGAAAAGACATCATAAAGACTCAGATCACTTACTTGTACTCGTGTGACATGTAGGTACATAATACAAGCCACTAGGAAGCAGATGCAGAACACCAGGAGGACAAGGACTATGGTACTCCTAGAAGAAAAAAATACAGCAGTAAAGCAATGCAACTAAAGCAGTGGTTCTCAACCTTTTGCAGGTCGCGACACACTTGGTAGTATATTGCAACCCTATAGGACACCCCACACCCCTCCAGGCCAAACCCATCCATCTCCCTGACTCTCTGCGACACACTTACCATTGTGTGGTAACACAGTAATGTGTCTCAACACAGTGGTTGAGAATCACTGAACTAAAGAGTATATCTGAAGTAGCTGTGTTGATTTTTTCTAAAGCCATTTGGTGGATTAAAACAATGCATGTGGGGTTCCTTCCCCCACCCCCAATATAAAGGGACAGAGGGAGAGGGAGTTTTCACTTTGTTTTAGCCTTTTTCCTATTATGCTGCCTGAAATCCTCCAGTGAAATAAATGCCGTATTCTCAAAAATGACAGTTCAGTAGTTTTTTTGTTCGTGGTATCTATAAGGAAGCTAGCAGGGGGAATCATACAGTCTCAGAGCGTTAACTGTATTGTGTCTCAGAGGTTTATATTACTTTTTAATTGCAGGTCAACACAGTCTATCCTGTTCTACGTCTCTTATTAAGGACAAGTTTTCTTAGCCTTCGGGACTTGGCTAATGATCATCAGTTCCTTTTTTTTTACTCTTTGTGAGAGAAAGAAGGAATTTAAAAGATTAGAGGTTTGTCCACTTGATCACTTACTGAATCAGACCTTGTGCCATTTCAGCTGCTTTAAGGGTGCACAGCAAATGGAAACTTAGACCTCAACCCTGAGGATTCCCCATGCACAGGGGAAAATCTGAGTGCTGCAGACTTGCTATGCAACATTTCCTCCCAGCCCCCAAGGCAGGATGTGAATCTAGGAGAAAGGGGGCATGACTGGGTATTCTTATACCTTGAGGATACTTGGCTGCTGGAGCAGTCCCTTGGGTATGTGAGCAGCCAGGGGTGCTAATTTATGCTTACGGAGGGAGCATATAAATGACTTAATCTGTGTGCCCCATCCTTCAATCATGTGAGCACAGTTCAGCCAGAACAGAGGTTATGGGCTAGTATGTCTATATCTGTGCTCTGAATTGTCAGTCCCCCAAATCTTTTGCCCTTATAGGGTTTTAAAACCCAATAGTGGAAGAAGAGCGACTGCTTTAGAGTGGAATTTCTCCAGGTCACTATATGATCCCCATAAATGCCCTGATTTTTATTTAGAGAAGTGTCTGCAGTAATACTGACACTTAAAAAAAAATCAGTGTTCTTGTTTCAAAAGAGCTGTGTGGTAACTTAACTATGGGTTATTATGTTGGTTATAGCCTCTGAGAAGGCAAAGCAGGCCTGCTGAGGCATTCTGACTTGCTGGAGAATTCACAGTGTAGGCAGGGATTGGCAACCTTTTTGAGAGGCTGTGCTCCAGTCTCCTCTCTTACCCTCTCTCACTGCTAGTGGCTCCCTCTGCCGGAAAAAAACAAACCAAAAAAACAGCCACGCCTGCAATTTTGCTGGCGGCACCCAACAAGTTGCTCCGCCCCTGCCACTGTAAGAATCCACGGTGGCAGCACTTTCAGCAGAATGCCCCTCCCCCCCCCGCCACTGAAAAAAATGCCATTGCCATGGGCACATTCCAGTGCTGCAGGAAATCCCTTCTCTCCCACCCAGTGTGGCATGGGCAACATTACCAGGAGCAGGAGCCACTCAAAATTGGCCAAAACTGGCATGTGTACCACAGGTTGCCAACCCCTGCAGGAAACTGTAGCCTGGAATCATCTGGTCAGGTGGAAGAGGGAGATGCATGTCTCCATTCAAAAGAGATGACAGCTGAAGAGTCAGAAGCCTAAAAGTGAATAGTCTTGCAGGACCATAGAAGGGGAATCCAGCTACAGTTGCCTTGGAGATATTTAAAGTTCGGTTGGACAAAACCCTGGCTGGGGTGATTTAGTGGGAGTGGTCCTACTTTTAGCAGGAGGTTGGACAAGATTACCTCATGAGGTCCCTTCCAGCCCTATGATTTGTGAGAGCCATGCCTGGTGGGCCTGTAGGTACTATCACAGGACAAATATTAAAAATAATAGTAGACAGCAGGTGCAACCATGCTTTTAAGGCACTGGCTTGTGTATGGTACAGACTCATCCCACCTTAGCTGGGAGGGATGCAGCTGCTGCATCACCCCATTTAGGGGGTGCTGCGTACAGTCTCCTCCATAGGTGGTCAACGTAGGTAGACAGGATCATGGCTAACTTTCCCTCCCTCCGTCTGTGGAGGCAAGCACCAGTTGGTCTGTGCAATGCTTTCTCACAAGGACTGTAAAAGAGACACACCATTCATTGTTAACGGTCCGTATCTCTACGTTCACCCATTCTGTAAGACTATGATAAATCTGCTTATAAAAATGGCCACAGTTATTTAGTGACCGTGTGGTCAAGCCTTCAGGTTAACATGTAGTCTGACCAACTGCTTGCTGAACACCATGCAGTTGCACTGGTTAGTTACCGATTCAGATTGAATAGTAGCACTTACTGAACCACGAGTACCACGCTCTACAGCATCTACTGGAGGGGGTCTTGAACGGTGTTTCTTGGGGAACTGACTGGTCAGTTCCTTCAAAGGTTGTGACAAAATAATAGCCCAAGAATTACAAAACTTGGAAAAAGCAAGTTCTTGCTAGGAAAGCCCTGATTGCCCTTGACTCTTAGAACTTTTGAGTTGGAAAGGCTATTTAAAATTTCCAAAAGCAGAATGTGATGACGAAAAGGATGAATTCTGGTCAGTAGAGACAAAGAGAGGCAGGAAGGATGTAGGTCATGTTGTTGCAACAGGCGTGAAAAAATAACTAAGCAACAAAAAGCTTGATGACTATAACAGGGAAGAAATATTCCCAGAAGGACTGTGCAAGAACAAAATCCTTCACCTTATTTCTCTGTGTTAAAAGGCAGACTCTGATCAGTCATTGCAGGAGCACACAAAGGGCCTTTGCTCACTGTGCTGTCTATTGAAGGGTTGTGACATTTCCAAGAGTACAATTTGAACTGTTGGAGAGCTGTGCCCCCTCCATTTTCCAGCCTGCGGTGCCTTTTACACTGCTTTGCTGTGAAACGGAGGACTGGTTACCTGTATGCATCCTTTGGCACTTATCTGTTCAGTGTCCTTCACCCAGACACTTAAGGCAATGATCATGAGGGTCATTGACCAGGAAGGCCTTCCAACAGTCAGCGCATGGCTTGAAGCCCGGCATGGCTGACGTGCCAAGCCGGGACTGGTCCAGATCAACCAGAGCAGAACTATTCTAGCTCTGGCTAACTAAGCCGGACCAACTTACTTTACTCTAAGCTACAAAGAGAGAGTAGTACAGGCACCTGCGAGATCGCAAGGAGCGAGGGTGTTTCAGACAGTCACTTGGACGGAAAGAAGGGACTGAAGGGGGGGAGGGTCAGCACCACCTAGATACCGTGGCAGGAGCATGGGACTCCAGGGGGCGATGGCTGCTGACCCTATGAGGATACTAGGACAAAAAAGGGTTCCCGGAGGACTGTGCACTGCGGCACGTGTACACCTACATCCGAATGAATGTGAGCAGTGCTAGAAGAAGAAGCTACCATTCCTGGCCTGCTCACACACAACCTTCGGCACTGAAACCTGATCTAGTAAACTGATGCTGATAGGGTCCAAAGAGGTAGCCATTCCAGTCTAGTTCAGCAAAACAAATAAATCGTCTCATGGCACTTTTAAAGACTAACAAATTTATTTATCGCATGAGCTTTCGTGGGAGAAAATCCCACTTTGTCAGATGCTTTGAAGATGGGGATCTTACAGAATGGGAGGAGCGTCTGACAAAGTGGGCTTTTCTCCCATGAAAGCTCATGCGGTAAATACATTTGTTAAAGTGCCACCAGGTTCCTTGTTTGTGATTCTGATTGTATGCACTTTAATTCTTGCTCAGAAGCAGCTGATGTTTGGACCTAGACAAGATCATTGATAATGCTGTGTTTTGAATTAAAATAGCAAGAGTTACTTACTGTGGGATTATTAGAAGGTAGACAAGGCCAAATAAGGCAGCTAGGATTAGTGAAAGAACTACAGCACTGGTGAAGTATTCATCCTGAAGCTGGTGGTACTGTGAATGAGAGGAGATGCATGGAAGACAGTGAGATGCATATGACATATTTCCTGACTCTAAATCAGGAACAACTGTGGTTTAAAATAAAGTGTGCTTCTATATGTTCACATATTTAACAAATTTAGTAATGGCCATGTTTTAATCCATAGCCAGAAAATCTCATTATAATATTATTAATCAGGTAGCAACAGTGTCTGATGTAATCAAGCTACACAACACTTTCCTTTCTCACCCTGTTACTGTACCTCATATCTTTCCCAAAGAGTCACCTTTTAGTCTGCAGTTATTCAGGCTTGATCTCTGCCCAGAGGTGAATTTATTTTTGAAAGCTTGAGCAAATAGATTTCAGTTTCTTTGTGACACAACGGGAAGGAAAAAACACACTTTTCCCATTATTAAGAAAAATCCTTGTTGCTTTCAAACAGCTTTAGAGCTGAAACAGTTGAGGGAAGAACACCGATATGTGTGGCATGGAAATAGCTCTTATTGAGAAATGTGGGTGAAGCATTAGTAACCAAGTCATGAATCTGAGAAAACAATGTGCTTCCCAGGCAAAAAAGAATTGTGACAGATTCTGATTTCAGTTTCACCAGCATAAACCTGGACTTGTTTCACTCAATAGAGTTAGAGGATTTATACCAGTATGACTGAGATTTGAAGGCGTTGCAAGGCCTAGAAAGTGTACAGCTAAATAAGACCACATGTGCACCTTTGTCAAGTGTGCAAAGGCTGAGCCCAGGATCCCACATGTTCAAACCCTGTGAATTTCTAAGAGGTAAGTGCACTTTGGAAAGTGCACAGCTGACAGCCCTGCTATAATGCACCTTTACAAACTGTTCTGTGGCATTCTGAGGAGAAGGGCTCATCTCATGGGGTTTAGTCCCAAAAATTTCTAGGTTATGGAATTTTAAAACAATTGCAATTTTCTTTCCAACATTAATAGAACATTGAAGCTCTTTCAAAGTTTTTTCTTTTCTTTTCTTTTGGCCTATTTTCTCTCCTTGTAGTGCTTGTTCCCACAGCATGGAAAAGAGGGAGTGGGAGGCCTATGGCCAGCTAAAATGACTTTATATGACCTGAGGATTCCCTTCTCTACAAAGGAATCCTTCGCTGCTACTTTAGGACATGTAAATACTTTCCACAAAATCACTAGCTAAACAAAGAAACTTTTCTTTAAAAAAATCTCTAAATGTATATTTCCACAAGATTCTAGATACCATCACCCAAAAGTGAATGTTTTCTGCTCTCTTTGGGAAACCTCACTCATTTTTACAGCTATACAGGAAGGCATTAAAAAAAATGAAAATTAAAGGATTAGTCTTTGACATCTTGAAATGATTGTTAATGGATAAAAATTCAATTTTATGTGTGGGGAGTTAACCCTCTGACACTGATCAGTGGTGACAATGTTCCCTTGACTGTATAGCTTATCTTTGAGGAAAATAAGGGCTACTGCTAAATTAACCCAAAATCAGACCACTGCCTTCCCTCACTTAAAAGAAAAAGAAATCTAAGATAAGGATTCTGACTTCCTCTCAGTGCGACTGCAATGAAATAAGTGGAGTGATTCCACATATATACCAACATATATCAGAACATCTGCCTATAATCCTAACATGGCATCATCTTCTTCCAGCTCCAGGAACAGACGGAAGCTTCTACATGTGAGTCTTCCCTCTCCTATCATGGCGGTCAGTTGTCTCCCTTAACTCTGGAGTCCAAAGAGTGGATTCATAGTTGGGTACGCAGCAGAGGCTGGGCAGGGTTGGGCCCAGAAGAGATGAACAGAAACCTACAGTTCCAGCTTTATAGAAATCCTCCAGAAAAGATAATGTGGCCTTTTTATACAGGATAAGCAACTATTAGAAGCCTCAGGCCCTGTAGGGGCTGGTGCAACTGCATGGATGATGGAACTCTCCTACCCTCCATATGACTCTACGTGCAGACCTGGCAGTCTCTTACTCAGGGGCAGGAAATACAATCCCATCCTCCCGGTGAAAAGACAGGAAAGGAAATCCACAAGGGAATCCTCACTGAGATTTTTTCCTCTTTAGCCCTGGCCTGTGGATTTCTGCAAGGGAGGGGGCAGTTCAGTCTTTTGACTGGCTATGACAGACCTCATAATATTATTTAAAGAAAATAAGCAAAATTTGGACTTCTCTAAAAAGGTGAAACTCCATCTGATCAATGATCTTTGATTAGTGAAGTTATTAAAATTCTCACTTACTTTATGCTCACGTTCAATTTGTTTATACTTGAGGGTAATGAAATTCAAGTCAGCCATCTCGGACTCAGTTTGCCGGGCCTCTATCAAACGGCTGATGTATCTGTTTACTCGAGTTCCTGGTGTGGTGTATACCACATTTGTAGAAAAAGAGGAACGATTCCTGAGTTTTTCAGAGGCTGTCCTTAATGCTCTCCTCTGCAGCAAAAAGCAAAATGAAATCATGATCGTTATTCACAGCGGTGACCTTATCAGTTATTAAAAACATCTCATTTGTATTGCCAAGTCCTTAGTCAGCATCAAGAATCTGTTGAGCTAAACAAAAACAAATTTCTAGACAAGTACATAGAAAGACACAGTTCTTGTTCCAGTCAACTTACAGTCTAATTACATAATTTCTCAGATGAAATCGTGGCCTCACGAAAATCAAAGGCAAAACTCCCATTGTCTTCAGTAGGACCAGAATTTCACTCATTATCCTTAAAAATTCTCTCTACATATTGTCATGTCTAACATTTTACTCTGCCACTGTGGAGACAGTCAGCTCAGGCCAAATCAAGGTAACTTGATCAGCAAAGTAGCATAAAAATTGATCACAAATAAGAAAAACTCAATTCTGTGACTCAATGAAGAGAAATTAAACTAGATTGTGCTCACTTCTGAAGAGTTCTGCTGTTCATGCCATGTCATAGCATGTTGAGATCCACTGTTCAGCATGAGATATAATTTAAGAAACTTCAGATCCAAATCCACTTTTTGGTGCATCTGTGCTTGATGGTTTTGCTTTCTGAACTGAATTTTGCTTCTCTCTCCACACCACAATTAAGTGAGTGAGCTATTAGTCCACAAAATCAGTTACAGTGGCTATATAATTATTTTTTCATTTATTTTCTAATGTGTATTGTACCTCTTTTTTCATGTTACAGACTTCCATGATATCTCAAGTTTTTGCAAGGTATTTTTCAGACAATTTATTGCAGAACAGATGCAGATAATATTGGACCAGCTTCAAAAAGTTTTGAGCTATATATAGCATTCATGATTTAAAGAATAATGATCTCTGAAGGAAGCCTGGATAGCAGCTTGATTTGTATTGATCAACATTTTATATCATGTTCCCTAAGATAAGAGTCCCATATGAGTTGCAAAGCCTTGAAGCCCAACTAGGTAAGTTAAAGATAACATTATAGCAATGACTTTGAATGTTCTACCTTTGGGGAATTTAAGCTAGTTCCCTAACGCACTGAAGGTTTTGCCTGTGTACTATGCATACACATATAAATCCCCACAAAAAACAGACTGTAAATCGTCACATAGGTTTTACAAAATAAACATGGATTTTTCAAAATACTCAAAGAGCAGCAGCATTTAAAACACATAAT
Source organism: Pelusios castaneus (assembly GCA_007922175.1). Taxonomy (NCBI): domain Eukaryota; kingdom Metazoa; phylum Chordata; order Testudines; family Pelomedusidae; genus Pelusios; species Pelusios castaneus. The sequence continues at coordinate 14,818,032 of ML685756.1, read as the reverse complement.
TCAGAGCGGTGATAATAAGTTACATGCTATTTCTGTAAATGGCAAATGAAGTCTGCAATAAGTTTAAGAAATCTGAGGTTTAAACTAAAAAGGGCTGCTTTTTTATTTCTGAGTTATTTTTGAGTTCTGACAATACTGGGAGAAATAAAAAAGTTGCACAAACAGGAAAGTTCTCATACTGCCAGGAAGGCAGACTTAGATTTGAAGTTTCTCAAAATGTAACTCGTTTATATCAGAGACAGTCTAAGACATAGTTCAAATCTCAATGAATGAAGTTCCTGCTCTGTAGCAACTGATTTGGAAGCAGCAAACTATGTAAGATCGCCACCCGCTGATAACGTAGGTGATCTGACAATTTTTCCAAACTTTTTTGGTTTCAACACCAATCAGCTTTAAGATGATTCATGATTACCACTCTCATTTTTATATTAAAATTTACAGACATACATATATTCCTACTTCCTGGATGTTATTGCATGTACAATGCTGTCAGCTGAAGAATGTGGAGGACCCTGAGACAAACTCTGAAAATTTGCAAAAACAGCTTCTAAAATTTCTGCAGTGGCCTCAGGAACTCTTTTCTGAAGGACAAGTTCCAGCCACTTGTAATATGTGTGTGCACACATGTCCGGTGGACTTTGCACTGAGATGTGCTACACTTAGGCGTTGTCTATACTGGGGAAATTCTGCAAAAAATCTCACCATTTCTAGCCCTAGTTTAGCTTCAGCAGTGGTGGGAACAATGGGATCTCTAGCAGAGAGCAGGATATCTGCTGCCATTTGCCTTTTCAGGCACCAAATGATTTTACTATGCTAAGAGAGAGTCTAAGGGCTTGAAATACAGAGATAAGGCATCTGTGGATGCCAAAGGATTAAAACTTATATTATCTGCTGAGCAAAAACTATATTATTAATGATGGGGGATTTTTTGTAGACAAGGGTTTATAAAGAAAGGACGTACATATGTAATAATAACCTGTTTTGGTTTAGTTTGTGAGACAACATGGAACAATGTACATTCTAAAAGCACACAATCAAGAATCTTGATTACCTTATCATCATCCTCACATGTCATGACATTGGAGAAAGGTATCTCAGCTTTGAACATCTTACGACAATGCATGAGCTGGACCAGCAGGTAGCAGACTGTTTTGAACTTCATTCTTTTGGCAGGCTTTATGTCTGAGAGAATCAGTCCAGGAAATATCTATCAGGCAATAAAAACATGAAAAAGATACACACATTTACATACATATATACCATCAGCCAATGGTCAGAGTAAGCATGAAAACATTATAAATGTATACTCTGATCAAACAATGTATTTTATTAACCACCATATTTTCTGAAGGATAGAACATTTCTCCTTTTTATATCTAACATACTGAATGTGTTTAACATGCTATTTTTAAGCACAACATATCTAATATTTCTATAGAAACAGAGTACAAAACATACATTAGCGATTGATGTAGAAGAGAGGCATTATTTGTATTTCTTCTTTTACTTTATATTCATTTGACTTAATAACCATCTTTTTTTCTGAAAATAAAAACAGCATATGAGAAGTATAAGAATGAGTGAACTTTTCTGTTTATTTCTTTTCTTTTTATAACATTGCGATCATGTTTTTCTTACCTTCACTCTTCCATTTTAGGTACTAGAATTTCATTAAAGACATGTTCTGGTTCCAGGATACACTCGTGCATCCATGGAGTCATGATCAGGAAAAGAGCTAGGGGATACAAGTATTAAAACCCACATCTTGCTTCTTCAGAACGAGGAACATTGAGTCATGGAGAGGAATTCTGGGGTGGTTATTTATGAGTCCACTTCTTTCAGCACAGAAATTCAGAAAGAACACTTGCTTAACTTTTAAGCATGTGTTTAACACGAATTGATTTTAAAGGAATTTAAGCATATGCTCATGTGCTGTTCTTAAATTAGAAACAGGGCCAGAACCCCTCGATCTATTCTCAGGAGTAATGCAATCTCATCTCTTCAGATTATTCATGCATCTGGCATGTGTAATCTGTGAAGGAGGATCTGCAAGAATTGTGAAAGGACCCACTACGGGCCTGAACAGTAACACAAAGAAATACCATCATTCTGAACAAATTATTTTGCCCCTCTTTTGAGGCAAAGTGAAGAGACCCAGAGTTTGATCCATAGCGCACATACACCTGAAACCTATTTTCAAACCCAAACGAAGTACAGACCTTTGTCCTATGTTCACTGAAATGAGTGAAAAGGATTTGGTTTATAATTGTCATTAAGAGTCAAAAAGTGTGATGGTTATTTCCTGAAGCATTATGGGTCTTGCAAGCTCATAACTCAGATGTACCCATGCCTGTCAGGATTCAGGGAAACAATCCCTTATTTCTCCAAAATTGTTTTGTCTATGGCTCCCCTCTACCTACACCAACCATGAGAAATATTAAAGGAAGTTTGAACTAATTAAAGGGGATCCAACAAAGTGATTCAGGGAAGCATTCTGCAAATAAGTGACCATCTTGGCATACATAGAGGGTCTAACTGCTCTATTTTGATAGCACAGATCCAATGCACTATGGCAATGTGCTAGCCTGATACAGTACATTAAATGGAAATATCATCTTGGTCACTAAGGCCATGTCTACACTGGCAAGTTGGTTCGAATTAAGGAAGCTTAATTCGAACTAACTTAAGCCTTGGCCACACTAGGCTTTCATTAGTTCGAGTTAAGGGCTTCCTTAATTCGAACTAATAAATTCAATTACACCTTTCGAACTAACGCTTAATTAGAACTAGTTAGTTCGAATTAAGGCAATGTGGCCATGTTAGTTCGAACTAACCGGCACATTGAACTTAATGCAACTGACTAATCCAAACTAAGCAAGTGCCATGCATGGCATTTGCTTAGTTCAAACTAAAATTCCAAAATTAAGTTAATTCGAACTAACTAAAATTAGTTCGAATTAGTTAGTTTGAATTAACTAATTTGAACTAACTTTTGGTAAGTATAGACATAGCCTAAGAGTCCTAGCCATAACAGTAAATGTTTGGTCCCTGTTTCTATTACTTGGTTATAGCATTTTTGGGAGATTGCTCAAGTTAATGGTTGGCATTTAGAATTTTATATTCAATCTACCTGATACAATGATGTCAACTGCTTCATTACATCAAATCTTGATAAGCAGCCTACAAAGGAGGAAGTAAATCGGAACCGTTTACTCAAATTCTTAGGTGAATGTATACATATTTGGTCATCTGAATTTAGAGAAACCTTGGACAAATTTTCCTCAGTCATGCACTCTATATCATACACAGAACAAGTCAGTGAAGAATTTGGCTCTATATCCAGATTAAAACAGATATAGTTAGGTATTGAGAAATGCATTACATTTTATGGCATAATACAGAGCTTTTCCTAGAGATTTGCCTAGAGAGACCTCTTCAGCAGATTAGATGTTATACTGCAACAACCAGAGACAGGCATGAACTAGTGTGTTTAACTGTATGCATAACATTTTAATTAATGTGTGACACAAAAAAATTCTTGAATGGGCACAATTACTGTGTTGTGTACTTGAAGGATAATTAAAGTAGATTAATACTATGTGAATTATATTGCACATCTGATAGTACTTCAATTGAAAGGACAATCATTTACTGTGTATGCTATTCTGTTATATAATGAATTGATTATGTGTAGGTTAGAAATAGTGAAACAAATCTCTCTTAATCAACATCTCATATAATGCCTCAGTTGAGGAATTTCTGGGAAGTGACTCATTGCTGGAAAGCAATATTCTGGCCAGAGGACCTTCTATGGTGACATTCACTTCACTAAATATCTTGAACATAACCCTCAGTTGTTCATACCAAGTAAAACATTTTTAGGCACAGGTAGTCCTTAGGTTAGAATATGGCAAATGGGATCTACCTTCAGACCAACAGTCTTCAAGACACCAAGCTAGAACATTGCCTTTGGGTAACTACTTGTGCTGTTACTTATTAATCCTATTGTGTTTTCTTAATGCAGCCATAGCTTCCTTTAGAAATGGGAGAATTTTGACACCTGCCTTTCTTTAAACATGACAAAAATGTAGAAGCTTTGGTTTTTTGTGTGCAATTAACTCCAGTATTTTTGCTCTCTGCTTTATTTTCCAGGTCATAGTAATAAAAAACAAAGGCACAAGGTGAAATAGGTCTCAGCATCATTGCTGGATCTCGACACCAAAACAACGAGTCTCCTTTCCTCTGTGTGGCAGACAAGGTCAAACCTGTCACCTGGAAGTCACATTGAACTTGTCAGTGATTTTGCCAAACATGTTCATTTTGAGGGCCATATTATGGTGACTCTGAGTGGACATTCTAGGTCAGGGGTCTTCAGCCTGTGGCTCTGGAGCTGCATGGGGCTCTTGGCTGCCCCCTTATGGCTCTCAGCTCCAGCCCTCCTGCACCTCCCACCTCCCCTGCCACCAGCATACTCCGAAGGAGGCCTGCACCAGGATCCAGGCTCCTCTAACCAGGGCTGTATGGCTATGTCTACACTTCTTAATTTAAGTCGACTTAGCATGTCTACACTTAAATTTTAAGTCGAATTTGGGGGGACCCTACAACATCAATCTAGAGTGTCCACACTGGATGCCTAGGTTGACTTGTAGGGGCTAGGTGGACCTGGGACTGGTCCACGGTGGCAGGGGAACACCCCTTGCCAAGTGCCAGGGGGCTCAGCCTTTGCCCCATTGTACCTAGGTATAATGGGGTAAAGGGGGACAGGGACCCTGGCAGGGCACAGGGGCAGGGTGGGCAGGGCTCTGCCTTGCCCTGTGGGAGGAGCATGCCAGGCTCTCCCTGTGCCAGCCCCCCTGGCAGGGAGGGCAGTGGGGAAGTCCTGGAGAGCCCTAAGTTGACTTAGAGTCGACTTAGGGCTACTCCACATCTACAATGGCTTAAGTCGACTTTCTAAAGTCAACTTAAGCCAAAAGTCGACTTAAAACTAGGTTTTATAAAGTCGACTTAATTTACTCTGCATCTACACTACACTTTCCTTAAGTCGACTTAAGCAGCTGCTTAAGTCGACTTAAGGAAAGTGTAGTGTAGATGCAGAGTAAATTAAGTCAACTTAAGCAAGCTTAAATTGACTTAATTTACAAGTGGAGATGCACCCTATCAGTTCCCCCCACGCTGCACCATGAGGCAACACCAATTGTGACTCTCAAAACACTTTAAAAAATGGCTCTTCTTATCTTTTGGGTTGCCAACCCCTTTTCTAGGTAAAAGAACAGGGATTCCTTTGCATCTCAGAGTACTCACAAAAGGCATAGTGGGATGTGGCAACGCATGTTTTTGCGAGCAGAAGCAAGAGGGCCTATATACGGGAGGGGCATGAACAGGACCATGGTCTCTCTCCTCTGGAAGTGCTGGGATGAGTGTGTTTTGGAGAGTACGGTCTGGATTTCCTTCAATGTATTAAAGCTCCTGTGAATACCATGCTTCCATGAATACCCAGAAGCATTAAGACTTTGAGAGAAATAATGTATACTGACAACTCTGCTCAGGCAGTGCACCTCCTCACTTTCCCCAGCATAGCTCTTCCCCAGAAGAGCCCTAATGTGTGCAAGTTCCAAAGGGGTAGCCCTGTTAGTCTAGCTCAACAAAACAAACAAACAAATACATTTGTTAGTCTTTAAAAGTGCCACAGGACTCCTTGTTTGTTTTGCTACTTTGTGCAGGTATTTTCTAAAATGCAGTTTCCAGAGTTTACAACAGCTTCCTCAGTGTATCTTTAAAGCAGCTGATGGAGCAAACTGTTCAACAGTCAGTAGGCATTACTGAGTCCTCTTATATAGCATAGCTCACATGGTCATTCCTAGGAGAGCAGTATTCTCTCTTTATACCACCCTTGATGGGCACTCTCGTGAACTTGCTCTTGGTCACCTTTATCTTATTTTTGCACTTCCTTTTTATGTACAAATGAACTGATCAGGGTTCATTTGTAACACCATTTTAGGAAGGATTGTTTGTTATAACATACTCAGCAAATTAAGGTAAGAAAAAAGAAGTTCTACCAGCTGCCTACAAAAGGCAGCCAGTCTATGTATAGCTTCGAGAGTATTGAAGCATGTGGAATACAATAATCATTTATTAAAACTCTTGGGGAAACACACCTCTGTTTCCATCTCTTGTAATACTCTGAAGTAAAGGATTGACTGATGTTTATCTAGGCTCTTCAGAAACAGCATGAGACTGCAGTTCATGTTGCTATGATCAGTGATAGGCCATTGAAAAAAATCACAGAAAAGGAGGTACCCTTGATAGTTAATATGCATTCACAGAACCCTTCCATACTATATTGTGTCTCTCTCTCGCTTTTGCCTTCAGATAGTCAGGACTATCTATTTTGGTATTAGCATGTCTTCTGTTACTACTTGCAAGTTGCTCGGCTTTCCTAGGAACTTTTTTTGCCCTGAGATAAGTGAGCAAATTTTATTTTAGGTTCCTCTTTTCACAGGTCTGTAAATTAGCAATTTCTCATGCACCTCTGTCATATATGCCATATTACATTTTTTATAATACTTTCTCTGCTAAAGTACTGAAGTCCATTTTGTTTGGTGGTGAGATAATACAGCTTATGTAAGAAAGAATTCTCCTTAGTCTAAATCAGTGTATCTATCTCTTCAGCACAAATACAGCAAATATTTCTAATAGCTGCAAAAGTTAAAATATTGCTGGGAAACCAATAAAAGAGATACGATCATTCTCCAAACCCCCTCACATCTCATGTTTCCAAGTGCCGCATCTTTGAGGAGGAAAATAAGAAAGGGAGTAAAAGAACATAAAGCAAAGAACTAAATCCCACTCTCACAGTCAGTGATAGAAAAACTAGAATAATTCCAGGTTGTGAGCTTTCAGACTGACATTTGTGCATTTCTGTGCCTAGCACCTTTCAAAGCAACAGCAGGAGTGATATTGAAGCTGTACACCAACACATTTTGCAACAGAAGCATCATTCCGTTTGTGATGCTGGCAGACCCATCAGATCAGGGCCACAGACCAATTCACTTGTGTTTTACTATAGATCAAAATTTGTGATGTATAAGTGTGTATTTGGACGTTTAAAGTTCATGAAAACTATAGGAATGTTACTTGGATTGTTTTAATTTAGCTGCTCTTGTTGTAATGCAATTACAAACACTTACATTGTGTAACTAAAGAAATATTGTGAAATGCTAATGAAGGATTTCATAAGAAAAGGGGCTAATTCCAAAGCAAATGGCCGTTGTGATGATGACTGGAGATCAAAAGACTGAGTGCATTCCGCACTCATCATCATCATCAAAGTAAAGGTCAGCTTCCATTCTGTGCGAAGATACTATATATATGGATTCAAAGAAAGATCCTTTATTTCTGACTGTTTGGACTCTGACAGGGAAACATACCAGATGCAAAGTGGAGATCTGCAGACATAATCTGGTTACCCGAAAAAACTTTTGGGAAGCTTACAGTTTATTGCATCACTACCACCATTTGGAGTTACAAACGGGGATTCACTCGTACATGTATCTGACCTGCTTTAACCTCTCAGTAACACTCATTCCTTTTTCTTAGCTAATAAAACCTTTAGTTAATGTATTACAGAACTGGCTGCCAGCATTGTCTTTGGTGTAAGTTCCAGGGTACTAGTTGATTTGGGGTAAGTGACTAGTCTCTTGGGATGGGGAGAAACCTCATGCATTGTGATTTCTAATGTTAATAATTAGTTGTCTGACAAAGCCCACATTGTCTGGGTAGCTAGGTAGGCTGGAGAGTCAAAGGGGTCTGTCTGTGAATCCATGGTAAGACTGGTATAGTGATCCAGGAATTCACATTTAGTATTGGCTTGGAGAAATCTAATTAACAAACATACTACCAGTTTGTATCTGCCCTTGATTTCTGACATTCTGCCCACTGGTAGGCACTACTAGTTGTGAGCTACTCCAGACCACATGACACCCTTATCTCCTTCTTTGGTCAGTGTTAACCCAGACAGGCAACTCCCAATGTTAGCTGTATGTTTGGTAGGCCTAAAGATAGTGCTTTTCATTGTAAGCACATTTCTGTGAACAGTATTTGCACCAGCACATATAACCTTATAATAGAAGTTTTGAACTGTATTTATGTTCCTCTGCTATGTCAGATCTCCCTAAAGAAATGGCCAGAATGTCCAAATTCAGGTGCCTAGAATTAGGTATTTAAATCTCTTTTAAGGACCTAAATTAAAGTGGTCTGATTTTCAGAAGTGCTGGACACCCATTTCTCCCACACACAAGAAAAAGATGGGAGCTATGGGTGCTCAGCATCTCTTGGGGAAAAAAAAAATCAGACCATATTAGGTAGCTAACTATGGCTTTAGGTGTCAACCTTTAGGGACCTGAGTAGAACATTTTGCCCTAACACGTTTGCTTTGTGTTTTTCTCTTTGCTTGTACAGAACACAAGCCTTACAAATTTCACCTGTCCTGCAATAAGTGTCTTTTCTACAGTGGCACAGTGGTATTCTCTTTCCGGCAAGGAAGGAATTTGCCTGGAAATAAAGTTGGAAATGTAAAGCTGTTAGTGCACAGACTGACTTCAAAAAAGAAAAAAAAAAAAAGAAAATGACAGGAATGCTAATTTTAGTCCGTTCTCTTCCCTCAATTTATCCTCTTCACCCTCTTCTTCCCTCAACCCATTCTTTTTTATTTCTTTACACATTGATGGCTGGAAATTTTTCAGCTCATCAAGCTGAGATTTTATTTTTGTTTTTTTAAAAGCAGTGAAAATCCAGTCCCCACCATGGTAAAGTCTTTTTGTATGGTCTGACAAAAACAGCAGTAGCCTACTGTCAAAAATCCTATTTCAAAAAGGATATATCTGTATCTATATCAAACAACCTACACTTGATTAATATAAGTCACTTGAAAGCCTTTGCAATATATAATTAAAACCATTTAGGGATCGCATACTATAGAAAACTAGACGCATTTGCTAAATCTGAAGAATGAAAACTGCTAGTAATAATTCACTGATAAAAGCTGCATTGCAAAAACATGCAGTAATTGTATAGTTTGCCTATTCTGTGACATTGCAATGACTCTGATATTGATTGTTAAATTCCATTTCTGGAGGCAGCTTTATGGAGGGTTAGCAAAAAATATTGGTGACCTAACTGAAGTGATATTTTGGAGCACAGGGATATGGGAATGCTGGTATGCTCTATTAATTGTTTTTGCTGAAAGATGGAGTCAGGAATAGACGGGAGGAGATCTGATTAAATGAGGAGAGAAAACATGAATTCTCTACCTTGTAATAAATCGCTTCTCAGTCTTTTTCATACTACGGTCCCACACTCAGGCACCTGTAATACATCCTTTCAAATACACCTCAGAATCCTTTTTACTGGTTTCCATACTACAGTGGGAATCAACACAATGCTTTAGGGGCTTCTTTTTCTGAATCTTTCATATGCAGAAGTGGCTAAGGACATTGTTTCAGATGAAAACCAGAGACAGAGAATGAAAAAGGATTCCTGGCAGTTATATTTGAACACAGCAGAGAGGGAGCTGACAGAAACACAGCTCGCCACTGTTTGCTTTATTGTTCTTACAGAAAAATTGAAACCAACATGAAAGTGAGGCTTTAGCACTGGGGGGAGGGCGGAAGTTGGGGGCAACCAGGAATGGTCTAACATTTAAAGGGGCAAGATATTACAGTCTTCCATCCTACTTTAAAAACATACATAATCATTTACATAGCTAACATAAAACAATAAATAACCTAACTAAGAGTTATGAATATATTACCATAGATTCTCAAATTGGAAGGGATTATTCTACCCTGAAAGAGCAACTCAGTAACCTGTAATTCAGAGCCAACCCAAAAGTTTTTGGCGCCCTAAGCAAACTATTATTTTGGCGCCCCCCTCCACATGTTATAAGAGATAACATATAAATATATTTTTTTAAATAGAGAAAAAAAATAATTTACATTTAATTTGGTGTTCCTTAAAGCCTGGCACCCTAGGCGACTGCCTAGTTCACTTAAATGGTTGGGCCGGCCCTGCTGTAAATTCACACACACAACTGATTTTCACATTCTCTTGGGATAACATAGTGATGGTTGTGTGATAGTGTCCTGAGCAACAGGAACAGTAAGTTATAAGGAATCAACTGGCTTTGGTATGTAATCAGTTGGATTTAGTACCAAAGTTTCTTCCAACAAGTCATTGAAATTCTAAAGAAAGAAGGTTTGACTGGAGGAATAGCAAGTTTGCTTAGAACATCTCTAGCCTCTAGCACTTGTTAAGGCTGCAACTGTCACTTCCATTAAAAAAAAATCAGATAGTTTTACCATGAATCAAGCATGTCTTTTTTATTATTGTCCTATTTAGAAGTTCTTAAGATATCCATTTCACCCAGAAAAGTAGTTGCGAGTTCCCACTAAGTCTCCTACTTGTAAAAAATGATGATGAGTCTCATGACGTTGGCCAATTTGCATAGGTTGGGATTTGGCTGCATGTAAGGCAATATCAGGACATAACAATCCAAACAGGTACGTAAAGATCACTTCAAGAAAAGACTGATGCCTGGGTAGGAACATGTTTCTACAGAAAAGGAAAAAAAATATCCAGTTTCTGAGGATGATTCAAAGTAGACTTGTTAACTTTTAAGGAATGCTTAAGTACCTGAATAACAGTATTCTGCTAGTCTGTTTGTAGCAGATTGGGAGCAGAGTATATGAGCTGAATTCTATTTGAAGCTAGCAACATCTGAAATTTTTCAGAACTGAACTGAGATCCATTGTTACTCACCAACTGTAATGGTGAACTGAACTGGCTATACAAGGTACAAAGATGCCCAATTGTCTTCAAAACTGTAACATAAGTCATTCTGAAAACTTCTGGCCATTTCAAGTTTGTGTCAGCTATGACCAAAAACATATAATCTTTTAAAGGTACAGCATAGTCCACATGCATATGTGTCAGAGTAGTCTGAAGTTATGGCAAAAGTAGACAAGTTGGGCCTGGATCACGCTGAATTTGCTGACACATAGTACAGCACTTTGCCTTCCTCTCAATATCTTTGTTAATTTCTAGACACCAGATGCAACTCTGGGTTCCAGCCTTCATCCAAAATATGCCAAAATTACCTTTGAATCACAGTTGCCTATTATGCAGCATTCAAATGATCATTCTGAAATCACTTCAATCTCAAATTTTGGAAGCTCATATATTGTGTAAAATGGGAATTCTTATGATCCAACACCATACCTTGCACCATTCCTGTGACAAGAGACAGCATATCATTCTATCATTTTCCATGTTTCAGTCCCCAAACTGAAAGTAACTGGTGATGATCCAACAGCAAGGTAAAATGTCAACCGTACAAATAGGTGTGGAACTTCTAAATTTCAGAGATAATGCTGAGAGCTTCTCCCTCTAGTTATGCACAGTTCTTCTCAGGAACAGTAAGTGCTCATGATGCAAAGGCAATTGGTTTCTTTATGCCTTTAGGAAAAATGTGCGAAAGAACTGTACACTCCATATGGAGAAGCATCACAAGCCAATTGCAAAGGTAGCAAAGCATCAAAGTACACAAAACTTCAGGTGATGTCAAACAGTTTAATAGCTTCCTCAAATACACATTGATACTTTTTAGTCCCTTTCCATTTTCTCTTTCTTTGTACCATTTCAGGTAAAGGATATCAATACCGTTGCCAGATTAGGTAGAAATTTACCATAGTCATTAAGCAGTCCTGAGAATGAATATAACTGTGATACATGGTGGTGACACTTGAAGAATCATCTTCTTTTTCTCTGGTGATTTTCTTAAGGCCACAGCACCAACAACATGTCCAAGGTATTCAACTTAATGTTTGAAAAAGCTCACTTTTGTTCTGATACTCTCAGTCCATGTCTTCCACCACACTGTAAGACAACAACCAGATTTTGAAGATGAGCCTCATGATCCTTTCTTGTAACTAGGATGTCATTCAAATAGCATCAAACTCTATTCGGTCTCTGTAGGGTCTCATCCATGCCATTCAGGAACAGGGCATGTGCTGCTGCGATACTGACAGGAAAGCTGTTGTAACAAAATAAGCCTTTCTGTGTGTTGGTTATGAGCAACTTGTGAGATGCCAAACCAATCTCCATTTATAGGAGTGCACAAAGCAAATCCAATTTACTGAAACAGCTCCAAAGCAGCAAACAAATCTTCAATACAAGGTAATGGATAATGCACATAAAACTGGATTCAGTCTCACTTTGAAATCTCCATTAGTTTGTACTGTGCCATCTTGATCACTGGTGTGAAGTGAGTAGTCCACTCACAACATGAAAGGTGACAAGACTTCTAAGTTTACTAAATAGTACAAATCAGCTTCACTAAATGGTCCAACAGGTTTCAGAGCATAAGGCATGACTCTGTGCTTGCAATATTTTGGCTGGCTGTCAGACTTAATGGTGAGCTTCACTGACCTGTAACTCATCTGTCCAAGCTTTTCTAAAAACACTTTGAAATGTTTGACCAGTATTTCTTGACAATCTCAAGATGCTTTTGTGACTGCCGGGTTCTCAGTTTAATTCACCTTGAGCTTCCTAAGTCAACATCTGCAAAAGGGTGGCTGACACCTGTCTTCAAACACATACCAGAGTAAAACAAGTGATTGTCCATCTAGTTGAACTTTCAATTAGAGCATCCCTTCAGGACTATTTTTTTTTTTAACAGTACAAGTCTTCAAAACCATGGAAGTTTCTTCCAGAAGAACGTGTGGCATGGCAACATATGAAGAGCAGTAGATGCAAAAATCAGTGAGACAGCAGCTTCAGTATCAAGCACCATTATTGTAGGAACTCTTTCAGTCAAGGGTGTGACTCATATGTCATCTATAACTTCAGCTTTTGATAACACATGCAATGATAGGTCTTGATCACTGTTACTAGAGCTCTTGTCTTCTTTCACACTATGACTTCCCATTTTAAGTTCACTCTTCATAGGTGCCTTCTTAGATGAATGGTTATTCTGTGTTGCTGGCACTAAACTGCAACAGGTCACAGTGATGTGTCCTTTCTTCTGGAAGTTTCAGCAAATAAACCTGCCATGCCCAGCAGTCCTTCTCAGAATTCATAGTTACTGCAATGGGACACATGGAAATTCCTTACATTCCCAGGGTCATCTGTCTCCTTAATGCATGAGATGAACTTCTTGGCTCACACTAAAGTCCAGAGAATCTTCTTCTATGGTTTCCATTGCAACGGCCACTTCAATAGCTTTTCTGAATGTAAGCACTGACACAGTCAATAACTTCTTCCAGACCTGGCCACTGCATAATCCGAAGACTAATTGGTTATGCAGAGCATCACTTAACATTTTTCCAGATGGATAACTTCCTTAGAGCAGAAACAAGCTGTGCTACTGACTCTCTGCTTCCCTGTCACTGATTAAACTGCTATAGCTCTAGATGGGTAGCCGTGTTAGTCTGTGTACAGCAAAAACAATGAGAGTCTTGTGGCATCTTAAAGACTAACAAATTTCTTTGGGCATAAGCTTTTGTGGGCTCCAACCCACTTTGTCAGATGCATGATGTTATAGTTCTGTTATCTTTGATAGGATAGGAGAAACATCTTCCTGTGTTGGTGCAGTTATTGTGGCATACATGGCAGTTGGAAACAAGAGGTACAGTGCTTTGGACCCATCATTGTCAGCAAGGTGGAAAGTTCCAGAGGGGTAGTCGTGCTGGTCTAGTTCAGCAAAACAAACAAGGAGTCTGGTGGCACTTTTAAAGACTAACAAATTTATTTATCGCATGAGGTTCTGCAGGAGAAAATCCAACTTTGTCAGATGCTTGAAGATGGATGCCACCCACGACTCATGGTTGTCAATGAACTCACCAACATTGCCTACAAAAGGTGCCATTTCATTGATTCTGTTGGACTTCTTGCCTCTTATATTTCTCTTCTACAGGAATATTGTCCTTTGTGTGATTGTACTAGTTCTGCCTCATCTTTCCATCTGCCAACACTATATATTGCTGAATTTTTTCTTTGGCTATACCTGGGCTCCCCCTGCTGTTATAAACTGTTGGCTAAGCTGCTTGCTTGCAGGTGGTCAGTCAATATAGATGCTTGCTTTCCCTTCCCTGCTTTGTTTGAAAAGTAGAAGCTCTGGGCAGCACCCTATTTCTTTATTCTACCATCCTCTCCTCTAGCTAACTGACTCTCGCTGTCCTGACAGCAAAAGCAGGAGTCTGTCATCTTGTGCCTCCTTGAGAACTTTTGCCCTTTTTTCATACTATTATTTGTTTACTTTTTCTTCAGGCAGGAGGAGCGCTGGAGACACATAAAACAGAAATCCTATATTGCTAATGTTATATCTGGACCCAATAGAGAATGAGATTCAAACACAGAGGGAGCTGATGGAAACACAATTGTCTGTTGTGCTCACTTCATTGTTCTTGCAGCAAAACTGGAACCAACACAAAAGTGAGGCTTTGCTCTGGGAAGGTAAGGGAGGAGTGCTCAAACATTTGAAGGGCCAAGACAACACAAGGCACTCCAGACAATTTCTGGTAATCCACAGAGGTCTTGATGAAGGATGGGCAACCTTTGATATAAAATTTATATTTGCTTTGTTGAGAAGTTGCTATTGTGCATGCACAGCTATGGGATTTTCCAACTTTTCCAGAATTGGACCTGCATATTTGTGTATGATTTCTGCAGTGCTCAAGTTACTTTTTTTACACATACCACTGCAGTTTTCAGTCTCAGGTTCTGGTAACTCCACTGCAATCAACAATCAATATAGCAGAGTGAAACTGAAGTAATTCTGTGGTGAAACAATACCCATGGTGTGGACTTTGTGGGCCTGATTCTCCTTTCTCTAATCCAGGTTTTATATAAGCGTCAATTCATTGACTTCAATACATTTAACATGGAAGTAATACAGGAAGAAATACCTACTACAGTAAGGTGGTAAAATCGCTACCCCTCTGGATATAGTCAAGGTTGAGATTCATTCTTTAACAGGCTATTTTTCAAAATGCACATGCTGATTGTCCTGGAGATTTCTGTATTTTACAATGATCCAGGGTGGATTTAACTTTTCCAAATTTCAGTTTGTTTGAGCAAGCCATACCAGAATTGCCAAATATTGCCATTTCTTCATCTCTGGATTCCTTCTGGAACATCACTTGATTTTACCTTTGCCCTGGAGTGCACTGTCATGTATGACTACCAATCTCTGGAGTAAGAATAGACTATAGTGCTCCTCTGCTTCAACAACCCACATAACTTAGCACAGAAATGAGGTTTGTGATTCTTTATGTATGGAGATGCACCTCTTCACCTCCTATCATGATGTGAGCTGTGGCAACCTACTGCAAGCAATCCTTCCACCAGTCAATACAGTTGTCCCTAACAGTGAAGGATAGCTGGAGAACATGCAGATCAATAACAAAATACAATTATATGAGACAAAACACAGCATATAAAATAGCACATTTATTTAGTCAGTCCTCATGTCTGCTTATTACAGCACAGTCCTAACTGAAACATACTGACAGTATATCCCACTAGATCTGTCGCAGAGTTAAGGTTGTGTGGCATGGCTGGTGTCCTATGTGTGTATGATGGAATCAGACTTGAGGGCTACAGGAGGGTGCTGGAGAGTAGATACGTTAGCCCCAGACTTAGCAAAGCCCTGTTCCCAGGGTAGCTGGGGAGGGGCTGCTTTGAGCCAATTAAGGCACCTGACTCCAGTTAAGGCACCCAAAGTCAGTTGGAGCAGCTGACACCAATTAAGAGTAGCAGTTTAAAAGACCCCTGTTGCAGCCAGGTGGAAAGGGAGGTTGGACATGTTGTTTGGAGGTGGAGGTAGGAGCAGAATTTGGTGTGTGGAGGAGAACAGAGTGAAGAAGAGTGGAGGAGAGCTGAACAGTAGCTGTTACTGACAATACTTAGGAGGGACAGGCAGTCAGGGCAAGTTTGCCCAGACGTGCCTTAGGGCCCCAGGCCCAGCAGCCTGTGGGGTGGAGAACCCATTCCCAGGGTAGGCGGGACTGAGGATCCACAGTGCTGTGGGTTTGAAGGCAGGAGAACTGTGCCTCAGTTGGCTTCCACTACATGAAGTACAGGACCCATGGGGACTGACAGTGCTTGGTCTGCCACAGTGTGTAAATATTTTTATAAAGTTTGGACAAGTTCAGCAACACTGATTCAGTCATTTTGAGAACAAGGTTGGAGAAAATAGATTGTTTTGCCAATGTTATTTTATATAGATTAGATATAGATATTACTGTTTCATTTAGAAGCTCTAGCACCAAGTGCTCTGCAATAGAGATTTTAAATTAAGCTGGGTTATGGTGCTGGATACTGGACACTTAATGCCCTCAATGATCCAGGCCTGGAAGAGGAGGTAGCAACCTGTGTCAAATGCAGAGGAGGACAGGACAGGCTGAAGTCAAGACAGATGGGCCCTATACTTCTTCATGTATTGCTGAATTTAGAGTGTGTGTTGGCATTAACATATCATATTTCACAACTCATGAGATGCAGTCTATCATAGAATGTTAATTTTGTGCTTTGTGGAAAAGTGCTAATATAGAATTAGTTTTTTGCTTTTGTGTGAGTTAGTGAGCTGTTTGTAATTACTAAGTTAACGGACATAGACCTTTTGTTTTATTTATTTTTATTTTTGTGTGTGAGTTATCTGCAGACTGGTTTTGATATTTTTACAGATATGTTATTTATTCAAAATTGTTCGGTAAATGCTTTATGCAAACATATTTCAGCTTATGGGCTATTCCAAACCATTTGATTATATCTTCAAATATTTACTATTCTTCATTAGTACTAGTTGTGCCTGGTCATCTAAATCACCAGGTGTTTCTATGTCTGTTTTCTGATAGGATGATGGAAAGTGCTCTGAACAGGAGATTTATAGATGTTTACATAAACCATTCTGGCATGAACTTTTGTGCAAACACACATTTGCATGAGTACATTCCCCTGGCTTCCAGCTCCCCCAAATGAATATCATATTTTCTTTCTGAATGTTGATCAAAAAAGAAATACTAAACCTATGTATTTCATATTATTTGCACATCACTAAATGAGTCACATAATATTACACTAGTTTTCTCTTCAGCCTCCCTAATTTCTTGGAATCCAATTCTATAATCCACTGAAGTCAACACAAGCTTTATGTGAAGATAAATCTCAACAATGGCCTAGCCCAGGGGTTCTCAACCTTTTCAGAGTCACGACACAACCCCATCCCCCATGTCTTAGCCCTACCTCCTAGCTCTGCAGCCCACATCTCCTTCCCCCAGCCCATATCTCTCCCTTCCCCAGCCTGACCCCGCATCTCCTTCCCTCACCCTAACCCCACATCTCCTTCCTCCAGCCCGACCCCATGTCTGTTCTCCTCAGTTCCACCCTGCCATCTCTTCCCCCCAGCTGCCCTCCCAACAGTTTCCCCTGGCCCTCTCTCATGATCCCCCCACCCACCACCACCACACTCACTTGGGGTATCCCACAGCCATGGGAACCCACTCCCTGGTCAGGCACAGGGCCACACAGCAAGGAGGGAGCTTTAAAAATGCTGCGCCCCTGCCTGGCCCCAGGGCAGCCTGCTGGGTTAACACAAGTAGGCTGCATATGTCGCAGCCCATGTTTCCCTGTTGCGGCAGCTCAGCAGGGAGCAGGGCGGGCTTAGCTCACAACATACTCACCTCTGTGCCGTGATATAGTTTTGTGTCATGACACAGTGGCTGAGAACCACTGGCCTAGACAGAACATTTAAATAAAATATCAAAAAATCCTGTGTACTTCACATAAAGAGTAGGAAATATACTGAATGCTGATAGAATCTGAAGTCCACCCTGTGCAGTTTGCTCCCTGCTATACTATGCAACATTTGCTTTATGTTTATTACAAGCTGAAGAAAACTATCCAATTAGTTGCAGATAAGATACATTAAACAAAATGAATTTTTTTAATGGTGGGAAGTGTGGGGTTCGGTATCACATACAGGGACAGATCCTCATCTGATTTAAATTGGTAAAACTCCAGTGAAGTCACTAGAGCTATACTGATTTATGCCAGGTCGGGGCCTTGCACTGTGTTAAAAATACTGTTCTGCTATCCTTCTGAAGCATCAGAATTTTATAAAATCTGTTTACTTTCCAGTCACTCATTTAGTGACAGAAGTGCAACTGCAGAAAGTTTAAATTCACATCTGTTTGTGCTAGATGAAACAACACTATGACAGTGACATGACAGCCATCAACGCTACTCCTGCAGCTGCTGTCACACACTTTAGAACAAATCCCAGGTTACTGAATTTCTGTCCATGAGATCATGAGTCAAAAAATTAACTGATCACTTTTTGAGCTATCATATACAGTTGTGGTTTATAGTAAGATTTCCACAGATGTGTGCTATAGATAATTGCTCTGGATCTCTCCAACATTCAAAACATTTGGTAAATTTTAAACATTTTGTGCTCCATATTCCAAAAGATGATCCTGAGTTATGGTCTCATATGGAGCGGAATCTTGCATGTAAAGTGGTTTGAACAGTTTTCTTCTAACAATAAACAACTCTTGATTTCCTTTCTATTTGCAGATAAATCACTGGTAGCAGGGTTTGGTTGGTATTGCTACTAGATTAGAGGGGAAAAATGGGAATTTTAGTTCTCTGCAGTAGAAAGTGTTCTGTAAATGATCCCCTGCACTAGAATAGACCAGATTAGTAACAGAGATCCAGAAGCCCATCAAGCCCTTCTTTCCTCCCGTCTGTTATGCAACCTGTTGGACAAGAGATCAGTGAGGGATGAGGAAAGATCCTAGGCTCTTTCACCTGGGAATTTCTGATTGGTCATAGCCCTACTTAGTGACCTCAACTAATTAGATGTTATGATTAGGCTTTCAGAGCTGTAGGGAGGATTTGCTGAAATTTCCTAGCAAAGTTCCATGTTCATAGGTGAGGAAGGCAGAAAAAATGCTATACCTGTCACGGAGAAAATAAGGGGAAGGTGAGAGAAAGAGAGCAGCCATATGAAGGAATCTTGTTAACCACAGAAAGTAAAAGGAAGGGGATCCTTTTACAGTAGGATAAATTGACTATAAACTAGCTGAGTGATGAGGGAGCCTAGTCAGAGAACGGACTGCAGATCAACGAGGAAGATAATTGATCTTCAGATTTTGAAGCGAGGCAATTCACCAGCCAGCATAAAGGGGCTGATTTATTAAATGCAGATGTAGATTAAGCAGGCTTGGTGAGATGGACAAGAAGTATAAGCTAAGCAATATTAAAATGCTGACATTTACTGCACAATACACACGCCCGGGGGCTGGGGGATGACCCCCCGTCAGAGACAATCCATGGCTCAAATGCACTTAATTCAGCCGTGGCTGGGGGTGGCTGTTGCTCAGACAGGTCATATTTAAGGGTCCAGGAACCAAATGTTTCCTGAGCCCGGAAAACAAGCCGTTCCCATGTGGCTGCGGAGCCCTGAAACTGGGGCGCTGGTGTTAGGGTTAGCAATGGGATTAGTTGGACATGAGGTCCTTGCAGAGTTCCCTGTGCTGCTTTTCCCCAGGATAGAGCTAGATTTACAGCCAAAAGCATTTTCCCGACGGGCCCATACCGGTCCTCGGGGCCCCTTAGGGTGTGGCACCCGTGGTAGACAGGGGCTCCGTCTTGTGACACTGCGTAGCCCACCATGTCGGAGGTTATACAAAGGGTTACACAGATACTGATGCTTGGGTTCCATCGGGCCAATTTTGGGCTCGATTGGAGCCATGCTTGTAAACCTTGCAAAGCCAGTTGTGCCTCCTCTGTCCACACCGCTTGCTTCACTTTAACAAATTGTTGAATTGTAGTGAGGCTGGTGAGGAGAGAGAGAGGGAGGAACTGGCGGTGGTAATTTACAATACCCAGTACCCTTTGGACCTCCTTGCGTATGGGGGGTTCGCCCACCCTGAAATTTGCTGAGAGGGAATGGTACACAATATGCTGTAGGGATCCCTCTTCCACCTGAAACCCTAGAAATTGGAAGGACAAACTTGGGGTCAGATGGCTTTTACTTTCGCTGATTTGCCACTGGTCCTGTTGTAAGGCCTCCAGGACATCCTCAGTGGCAGTGCGAACTCCTTCGGGATCTGCACCGGTGATCAGGATATCTTCTACATAGTGGATTACCTGTACCCCTGGGTATGGGGGGACTGCCTCAAGAGTCCGGGTGAGGGCCTCAGTGGCACAGGCTGGCGAATTTTTGTAGCCCTGGGCGCAGACTTGCCATCCAAATTGGGACCCAGCAAAGGAGAAATTTAGGAGTCCCTGTGGGTCATGGAGGGGGACCTGATAAAACATATCCTTAAGGTCGAGAGTACAGGCCCACTGATGGCGCTTGTCTCTGAGTTCCTGCTCGATTGAAGGGATATCCCATTTGCTGGCGAAGGCAACCGCTTCAATATGTTTGTTGGCTGCCCGATAATCGATTACCATATGGTATTCGCCAGGTTTGTGGGGCTTGGGGATTCCCCACGCACTTGACAAATAGCGGCTGGCAGATACCCTGACGATTTTGTTTGAGTCTATTAGCTCCTGGAGCAGGCGCTGAATAGCCTCTTGCCCCTCAGGTGGTGTGGGAATGGTCCGATATTTCCACGGGTTGGGGTTGCTGGCCCGTGGTTGGTGTAGTTCCCGGGGGCTAGGGGCCTCAGTTAGGCTGGCAGGTAGGGCTTGTACAACTGCCTGGGCTAACTGGAATCTTTTTAGCTCATTGACACCCAACAGGGGTTGGTCTCCCAGGAGGGCCCTGAATTTAGTCAGTTTACCATTGATGATGGCTTTTACAATGACTTCGGGCCTTGGTTCTGTACTATTTAGGACTTGAACGTAAACTACCTGTCCGATGCGTTCATGTGGGACCGTGGGTGGGACAATTGAAATCTGTGCTCCAGTATCTAATAGAAATGGGGTTACACTTCCGTCGGTGAAGACAACTGGGAAGTACGGCCGTTGATCCCTGGATCGAGTGCTGGCCGACATCATGCACTCGACCCTGACTCGTTTTTTGGCTCCGGGGGGACAGATCGCTCTTCCCACCCCAATGCTATGGCCGTTTCCCTTTGTTTTGCAGCAGATAATTTGCGGACGGCTTCTTTACTTAATCCCTTGTGTAGAAGGAATCCAAAGATTTTCCTTTCTAAGTATGACCTTTCAGGGTACTTGGGACCAGTGGTGCCCCTTGAGCCTGGTGTAGTAGTTACACTAACCATGGACTTAGGGGCAGGCCACTTGATTTGGTCCAGTGCCTCAAAGAGGGAAACGATGGGACGGCCTTGATAGCCTCGCAACCAAAATAAGGTGGCCACATCTCCCAAAGGACTGGCCTCAATAGCAACGTCGATGGCTATCTGGGCAATAGGGATTTGACCCACATCTGAAACGTGGGGTAGGGCTTGTAGGGAGGGTAAAGCCCGTTGTTCCTGCGTTAATTTGAGGGGATTGTCTGCTGGCCTCCAGTACATTAGTGAGGCCCCCGCTATGCACCAAATGAGATCCTGGGGAGTTTTTATGTTCCCCTTGCTAACACGAAATAGTGCGGGGTGACTGTGGCATAGTAGGTAGGCCGCGGCTACTGCTGTAATGGGCCAGACGCCCGGCTTTGTCATAGTTCCCCGGCTCAGTCCCCTGGCCCACCCAGGGCTTCGTAGCAATACATTTGCTTCCCCTTCATCAACAGTTTCTTCCCCATGCTGTAGGGCCAGACGCCCTGCCCATGTGAACATATCCTCCTGGGCCCTACGGCCAGTGTCCTCAATAAATTCTCTCATTTCTGCTTTAGACCAGGGCCGCACTTCAGTTATTGTTGTGGAGGCCCCGTCTTGGTCCGTTTTTGTTCTCTGTATTTTTACACGTAGGACCTCGGTGTTTCTGCTTATATCAAAGTCTTCAGGGGGTGCCGATGGTATAATGGGGTATAGTGAGGTGGGTTTAGTCTCTCCCTCTTTATGTTCAAGCTGCAGGGAACTAACATCGGGTGTTGGGATCGGGGAAGGCGAGGCCCCTGCTTTCCCTGCTTCCCGGGAGGCAGCTGAAAGTGCTCCTGCATAGATGGTTAATCTATCCAGGGCCATACCCAACACAGTGTGATAAATACTAACTACCTGTTCTGCTTTAAATCCGTCTGGTCGGAGTTTTTTCGTGATTTTAATGTCCTCCAACCTTTGGATTAATTGTATTAACAGTTCGTGTGCTGGTCCCCCGTCTGGGATGCGAGGGGTCTGGTCAGTTTTAGAGTATGTTCCCCCAGAGATTTTTAAAACTCGTTGGGCCTCCTCCCACAATTGGAGAGGGACAGAGCCTGCCCCTACTTCCCCTGTAGAAGTACACTGGGGAAGTAGCCCAGGGTCGGTGGGACTTAAGCGCAGGGTGGCGTGGCATGTTAACAAGCAACCTGCGCTAGTCATGGTAAGCCGGACCGTGTAGGTCCGACTAGGGTGGCCTGTTCCAATTATACACGCCCATTCTAGGGGACAGGGGTGTTCCTGATCGAGTAGGACGTGGTACTGGAGGTGGTTATACTCGTCCTCCGGTTTCCAGTCTGCGGCATGGGTTTGCCACGGGCAAGAGACCGGGGAGGTGTTGGGGTTCTTGGGGGTTTGTCCGGTGGACTTATTCTCATTTTCCCATCCTGTTGTTCGTGACGCCATGTGGATTCCCCGACTGTGATGGGAGAAGGAGATGCCACACGCTTGGTTTAATCACAAAAACGATTTTCTTTTATTTGGGGTGCCCAGTGGGTGAACCCAGTAATTACTTGACAAGAAATGGCTATTCTAAGTTATTTTCAGCAGTAAAACACAAAACAGCAATTTGTACTTAGAAAAGCAGTCACTTAGGGGTGGCAGTTGCTTAAAATCTTCAACAGAGATATTACTTAAGAACAATACGGTATTCTTAAAACACTTAATAGTTAACTTTAAACAGCAATCTTAAAACATCTAACGGAGGCAGAAAATTTAGGTATCTGACTGAAAAACACTGCAAGGTATTTGCAGAGGGTGGTTTACATACATACCATAACCCAAGCACCACTGACCAGCAGCATGGACACCAGGAACATGGTATGAGATACGACACGAGCTAGCTTTCTTCGGGAGATTCGACCGTTGGGGTGATCAGCTCCAATGGTTAACATGTGAACCTCTTAACTCCATGTTGCTGAATACCCCTTTTTTATAGGACTTTCTAGTGTCTCCTCACACCAGGGGAGGGTCTTGGTTCCCATGATTGAATTTAGTTATGTTTTCCAAATTTTCCAATGGGTCATAAATTCTTTAGGTGCGCAGGTGCGTCCCAAGTTCTCAGGGTGTTGTAAAATTCTGGGTGTCATAAATTGCAGATGGGCCCAAACCCTTAGGTGATTCCCATGTTTTCCAAGAGGGTCATAAATTCTTAGGTGGGTCCCAAGTTTCTGGGTAGGCCAGTTTCACATCCCCAGGTGGGTTGTAAATTCTTGGGTTGGGTCAGTATTCTTTGCTGCAGTCTCCCAGATTTCAGGCTAGAGCCTCTTACACTGTCCAAAATGGGGTTTCCTTAATATGTGCCTAGGGAAAGGTGGCATTGACATAGGCCTGCCTGAGCAAGCGGCCACCCATTGTCCCATCGGGCACTAACAGCTTGGTGAGATGGACAAGAAGTATAAGCTAAGCAATATTCACCTCACAACCAACACAAAATCTACAGCTCCCTGTGATGCTGAGATCTCTCTACATTGACCTGATGCCCCAAAACAAAATCAAAGGGGGCAAAAACCAGCAACAGCTACTCCCTGAAAGGCAGCAGTAAGAATCTCTGACCTACTGGACTCTTTAAAAATTCATTATAATTTAATAATTATTAATTAAAACATCCATTATGCATTTGTTAACCCATTATAAACTATTTGAGTGTACATTTGTATTTACATATGACCATTATAATTTTAGTACCACTCCCTTTCGTGTAACTCTTATTTTTAAAAAACTGGTGTTCCATTTGGACTCATCTGCTTGTTGGGATAATATGTCTTTCCCACAAGTATTGACTCAAGCAGGAAATCTTAACTAGGTAAAGAGTAACGCCGAAGGCATGTATTATTTAGGTGATCGTAAAAGTTAAGGCTTTGTGGTATGACTTCTCATACATTTCTTTGCACCCTACAGATAAGTTCTGTGTTGGTCATGGTTTGGCTGTCTGATAAAATAGCTGGACGTATTACATAATCAAAAGTGATTCACTGTTTTCTTAGCATGTTTGATAATAAGGCTTCTTAAGAGGCATGACGAAAAGTAACACAATGGATACAATGGAAGTAAACCTAAGACCGAAATTGTCCGGCTATCACTAAGGCCAAGGACAAAACCTCATAAATGCAAATATTCCTACAGTACAGCTGGGAACCAGCTGGAATCTATGTTTCAGCTGTACAAATGAAGGAATGATGCCTTGACTAACTTTGGCTATGGTGATTATGAACACCAGAGAATCAGAGAATGCAGTCCAATGAAGCAAAGGAAGTTAGTCACACACTAAAATTTAATTTTTAATGCAGAACAACATTAAAGTTGGAACAGTACAAGCCGGGAAAGTTACTAAGGTAATTATTAGATCCAGAGACTTAGTTGGGGTAGACAGGTGTACTGAACTCTTTCAGGGAGCTTCTCTGCTGCTAGGAATTGGCCTTGAATTTTCTATAGTGAGGTGAAGTACAGTAACATCAGTAGTATCTCAGAAGCCCAAAATAGCTTGAGAACTATGGATATGTTTCAAGTTGAAAGCCGACAGCAAAGACAATAAATACTATGAATATGATATAACAGAAGAGGGTTTTCCCCATGAAATTTCCACCCTAGTTTATAGTCTAAGAGGTTCAGTTTGTCCAAATAAGTAAGCAGACTTGTGGAAGTTATCCAAACCAAACCTTTTGAATACTGTCCATCGAAGTCCATCTTTGTATCAATATACAAGATCATTAGCAAAATGTTGACCGGTTACCCAAATGAAGTGGTTGGAGGGATTCAGAGCTAGGATTTTGATGTGAGATTATATTTATTTGCACTGTATTTTTAAAAAGCCATCTGCTTTAGCTTGTGACGCATAAGGGACAGCTAAACTTTTAACGGGAAAGGGTAGTGCTCAGGGCCTTTGAAAATGAGATAAATAATTTAAGGGGACTTAGTAGCCTAACATGAGGTCATTAAGTTTGAAAGTGTTGGCTATAATGTTTGCTGATTAAAAATCAACAATAATTAATCAAGCCCTATAATTTAATCTCATGCTTCCATGAAAATAATAATTGTAGTGAAGCAAAACATAAAATTAAAAATGATTCAGTGGTCACTTCCTTTATGCCTCTCTCCACTTGCTAATATGTATATTAAGCCAATAATCAGAACTATTCTCTAGAGTTGGATGTTAATGGGACTCAAATAAAAGATTAAAAAGTTATGAATATTTTATAATCTGTTCTCATTTAAAGTGCAACTGGTACATGAATGGGCTTTTGTGTGTTGTTGTTCTTATTCTTGGCTTACAAGATCATCATGATAGACGATTCCAATGGACCACATTTTGAAGGAAGTGGGGAATATATCTTCCTCTTAATTAAAACAAAATATTCCAAACGGCTCCTATTTACCTTTCAAATTGAACAGATTCTTGGCCATCTGTTGCTGATAACATTGATTTTCATTCCTCTTGGCATCATACCTGCTAAAGTCAGTTCACATTAATGTCAGAGATGATGCATAAAGAATAAAAAATGTGACCATGTTTCATTTATTGAGGCTCAGGAGGAAGGAATACAATATTAAACCAGTGGGCATCTGAACACAGCTAAATGTATTGGATTTTGTCCAGGCTTCAGGGACAGTCTTCCATTTATCTGTCTTTAGAGACTTAGTGGTTGATTCAAGAGGGGTGGGGACACTATGGCTATGTCTGCACTTGGCCAAATAAGTTGACTTAGCATGTCTACACTATAAAATTAGGTCAACTTAAAGTGGACCTTGCCAAATCGACTTAGAGTGTCCACACTGGATGCCTAAGTCGACTTGTAGGGGCAAGGTGGACCTGGGACTGGTCCATGGCGGCAGGGAGAGCACCCCTTTCAAAGTGCCAGGGAGCTCAGCATTTCCCCATTGTAGCAGGGTACAATGGGGACTGAGCCGGACAGGGGCAGGGTATAGGAGTGGGGTGGGCAGGGCTGTGTCCTGCCCTGTGGGTGGGCACGCCAGGCTATGGCTGTGCCAGCCATCCTGGCAGGGAGGTCAGTGGGGGAGCCCTGGCTAATCTGCGTCTACAGTGGCTAAATCGACTTAATAAAGTCGACTTAGCCAGTAAAGTCGACTTTATACTAGGTTTAATAAAGTCGACTTTAAACGTCCTCAAGTCGACTTAAGCAGCAGCTTAAGTTGACTCAAGGAAATTGTAGTGTAGACACAGAGTAAATTAAGTCGACTTAAGCAGGCTTAAGTCAACTTAATTTACAAGTGTATACGCACCCTGTGTGCTTTACATTGAATGTAAAGATGATATAAAACATCTTAGTCAATGTTTTATGGTCCAGTGATCAGTATGCATGTGCACAATGACTATGGAAAGGTCTTATATGCTGCGATGAACTGCAAAGTGACAGAGATTGATCTGTGAGCTCGGTGGAGAACTCAGTCGATACCAGTAAAATTCATGAAGTGTTTTTCTAACAGTTTCTCAGATACTCCATTGATGCATACCAGAGAGCTAATGTTATTAGCCAAGTTGTACAGGAACATCTGCCACTTCCATAAATCAATCAGTGACACAATAATGGGGAAGATGCCATTTGCTTTTTGCAGCTGATGACAAGCTAATCATTAGCTTCTCGCTATTCAACAAACTCTTTACAGGTATAAAGAACAGTATGCTCACTTGTTATTGGCCCTTTATCCTTGCAAATAAAATGCACATTGACCTGGTTACCATAATATCTGGATCTATTTAAAATGGTTTAAACACATAAATTTTGCTTTGCCAACTCCTCCCTACTTTTCCATTTGTGTCTGTGCATCAACTTACTTTACTCTCCTCCTTTCTGTCCCTCCTGAAACTCACTTCTTATAGCTAGCCTTCCACTCCTGTTTCCCAGCCATCATCATCAATATAATCAAGCTACGTCAGAATGCACTAGAAGTTATATTAAAATATAGGACAAAAAAAATCTATATCCAAGAAGCAGCGTTTTCAGTCTAAATTCTTCCTCCTCCCCCTTCCTGCGTCTCTGTATTGTTTAATGTAGGGTCTAATCCTAATACTGATTTTCTGGAAGCCAAAGGTAACTCTTTCCGACTGAGAGAGCAAGATCCAGCACCTTGGTTGTAAAGGAGCACACAACTCACCGTAAGTTTACACCAAACCAGTACCCCATCTGATCCAGTATCCCCTCTTCAACAGTGTCCAATATGCTCCACAGAAATGTATATACCCCTACAACAAACATTTGGGATAAATGTTCCTAAAGGAACGTTTCCTCCAACTGCCATAACCATAAGAGTGGGTAATGCCCTGAATTATGGGGACTTAATATCTGTTTCAAATCTCCTGGTTTTTTCCCCCCATATGTACTATTATAACTCTGGGTTATACATATAAATGTCCAGTGCCTAAAAAAATCATGTTAGAATAGACTATGAGGGCCAGATGTGCTGTGGTCTGTATCCTGAGTTGCTTGGCATGGATAAAAAGTACTAAAAATCCTATTGGCCTGTAAATGTATTATAGAAAGATGGTACAAGTTGGATGTGTTTAAACTGATTAGGGAATTTCAAGGATCCTAGTGAGGTCATGAATAGTTTTAATAACAACTACCAAGATGCCAGGATGAGAGGTATCAATTGTAAATGGAACCACTGGATAGTTGTTTTGACTGGTTAGTTCTTAAAGAAAGGGCTTCAGGTTTTGTTTTTGGGGAACACCTAGTAATCTATTTTTAAAGGAAGGAATGAGGGGTGGAAGAAGAAATGTGTTACTATGTATCAACAAGCTTCAAAATCATGGTTATCACCACTCTCATCCTGCTGAGGCCCAGGAATTTCTCATTGTACCACTGGGGTGCCACTTTCCTTATCCTGAAAGACCTGGCAAGGAGAGGGAACCAGATTATATCAATATCTCCACCAGGATTAACTATCTTGCCTTTCCTAGTGTGTTAATTTCTTCCTCAACTTATCCTTACCTCCCTAACATTAAGTGTTTGCCTTCTACAAGGGAAGCAGGGGGATGGGGAAGGGCAGGAAAACACAAGTGCATCTTCCTTCCTCATTAACCTGCTGCTCCTCTCCACCACATCCCAAAATATCTGGCAGGGCGGCGGAGGACTGAAATTAG
This sequence comes from Pelusios castaneus, assembly GCA_007922175.1. Lineage (NCBI taxonomy): Eukaryota > Metazoa > Chordata > Testudines > Pelomedusidae > Pelusios > Pelusios castaneus. Next base: position 14,789,610 of record ML685756.1, on the reverse strand, counting down.
GATCGGGGAGCAGGGCTTTGGGAAAGCCATGCATTGGAGGGGAACACTGAGGGCATAGAGGCATTGTGGCTGAGGTGGATAAATGAACAGGGTTAACCAGGCTGAGGCCTTAGGAGACACTCAGCTTGGCAGGGAAAGGAGAATGAACATGCTGGGCAGAGCATTGAGTATTTGCTGTAACACCCTTATAAGATTAGTTCTACATCATCTTGAGCAAGCACTGATGCAATGGTAAATCAACTGAAAACTAGGCTGGTAATCTCCGGTCTTGTCCCCTGATCTAGCTAGCTAGGCCTGCACTATAGAGCTAACATGGCAACTTTTTCAGACTTCCATGGTATGCTAGTTTAATTATTTCTGAGTTCATTTCACTTTTCTGTTGCCAGCAAGACATTACTATATATACTATTTTTTGTTCCTTCTATTTCCTGGGGACTCTTTCAGTCCCAGCAGATGGGCCACTAGTGTCAAGTTATTGTAAGAAGGATTAGAGGAGCATGAATGGGAATGTAAACATATCCAAATGTGGACATGGGAGAGGGAAGAATGACAAAAAAAAAAAAAAAAGTACAAAGGTGGAAGGTTTAATGCTGAGAAATGCTTGTAAAAAAGAAAAGAATGAATTTCAGTCACTGGGGCGATATTTTACTACATGGTATTTTAGATGGCACAGTTGCAAGGTCTGAATGAACCATCTGCTTTTCTGATCATTCATACTTAAAAGTAGATTGATCATTCTCTGAAAAAAATTGCCAGAACTAATCATATATGATGTCTCCCTTCCCTCCAAAAATAAAATATCCTATTTTCACAAAAAGTTTGAAGAACTGTTAATACATGAGACATTGCTTGCAGGCTGTTGTATCTATACCGGTCCCAGGATATGAGAGAGACAACATGAATGAGGTAATATCTTTTATTGGACTGACTCCTGATGGTGGAAGAGAGAAGCTTTCAAGCTTCACAGAGCTGCGGAATTGCTCTGTGAAGTTCAAAAGCTTTGCTCTTCCAGTGATTGAAGTTCATCCAATGAAAGGTATTACCTCACCCACCTTGTCTCTCGCAATAATTAACATATACAGATATTGCCTCTGTTTTTAGGGTGGTTTCATATAGTTGTTGAACTATGAAATTATGCCAAGGATCAAGCTATAATTAGTGAAGCCTACCTTCCTCCGATGGGATGGCACAATAAAAAATGTTTCAATATTATGCTTCTTCAAGAAACTGTTTCTTTCATGACCATGCCCTGGTTCTACCTCATAGTCACCATTTAGGCACTCTAAGGTGGTCTTTGTTATGTGAACTTTCCTAGAGAGAACGACAGGAAAAAAAAAAATGCAATGATACATCATGAATCAGTACCTACTCGTTTGGGTGAAATTCATCTCTGGAAAGAGGGCCAACACAAAGAATTATTTGAACAAATATTAGTTAACCTTTTGTTGTGAAGCAACTAAATTCTCTCAGCTACTCAGAATGTAGAGGTGTTTTTAGTACATAAACTTCATAAATTAAGCAGATGCTTTGAACAAATGTAAATAACTATAGAAGTACTATATCAAATTGCAGTAATCTTGATTTTACAAGTATGTATGCATGCATGTTATATTTCAAGTATTCTAGCTTTTTAGGTATTTATTAAAGCTCTTACTGGAGATACTGGCCCTCTTTTTGATGCATGCCATCCCACTCTTTAAACCTTTTTAGTGGTTCCTGTTTTTCTGCTACATAGAGATCAAGAATCTTCTTTTCACTTTCCAGTCCATTTACAAGTCTGAGGGCTTGCCTGCATGGGTGTACTTGGGAAACTGAATGTCAATTAAATTTCAAAGTGGATTAGTTAAACCATTTAAACACCTGACACTCCCTGGGACATTCTGAGGCCTGGTTTATATTACAGATTTAGATTGACTAACAACAGTTTACATCAATATAACTCTGTAAGCATCTACACTAAAATGTAGCTCCAACTGATGTAACTCACCCACTACACCAATTTAATAACTCCACCCTCCAGGAGAGGCATAGCACTTAGGTTGATGTAGTTAGGTGTAGTGTTAATGCAGACATTGCGTTGCTTACATTGACTATTGTCGTCTTTCAGAAGCTGTCCCACAGTGACCCGCAATGATGGTTAAACTGGTGCAAGTACTCCTGGGTTCATATATTAGGCACAAATTAATGTTTGCATGGCATTGGGCATGACTAACTAAGAAAATCTGACTTTGTAATGGTAATACTAAACCACATACTTGCCACATATCTGGACACAGAAACGGGCAAGGCCTCTCCTCCATTACACTGAGGCAACTCCACTTTACTGAGAAGAGTAGTTGGGTCTTACAAGAGTTCTTAACTGAAATTCTATCATTGCCTCATTCCTACCCTTCATATGTGGTGGCTTCTAGTGAAAAGCTTATTCAAAGGACATCTACATTTCAACAGAATTTTGTTCACATTTATGGTTCTTAATCATTATTAACAGAGATCTCTAGGTCACTCAACCCTAGTGTTCCTTAGGAAATGTTTTTACTGTAAGTGACACAGCCTATGAGAACTCTTAACCTGAAACACCCTTATGTACCAATTGTTACAGTAATTGGCTTTGCAAAACACTTTCAATTAAAGAGAGAAATAACTCATGCTTTCATTCACGTCTGTCGTTATTTTTCTGAGACTTACCCAGGCAATCCTCCAGCTTCCATTACATTTGCTAGAGTCACATCATTTGACCAGACATCATATTGCCATTTGCGAAGACCTAGGACTCCACAAAGCACCCTGCCTGTGTGTAGTCCAACTCTCATGTTGAGATCCACTTCAGTGGCTTCTGCTACAGACCTGCAATAGATGGCATCAGACTATAATTCTTTAGAGAAGAACATTCCTTTCCATCACCTTCCCATCTTTTTCACCCAAGACCCATCGTTTCAGCTTAAATACACATTCCCAACTGCAGAGAAAGGATCTTTAAAAATTTCAGAGAGGTGACATGGCCCATAGTGCATCTTCACTTAGCTTCATGTTGTGAAATACCTCAAATACCTCTGTGCTAGATGGACAGTTACAGTGGCAACAGTCCAGGGGAGAAAAATTTCCTACCAGTAGAAAAGATGCTGCCAGTTTCTGCCTCTATAATGTCCCAGTGGTGGATTTTCTCCAATGACCTCCCTATATGCCTTCTTGTAAAGCTGATTTATGTTCTCTTATTTTTCTCCCTTTGTTTTATTTCCTTTCATTTTCTCATCTATTAAAAACTTCTCGTTCTGATCTCTTGGGATAATGGTGAGTTTAATATGTTTTGTTTCTCACAGGCAGAGAGCGTTTTAATTCCTAACTTTCAGCACCAAATGAAGTTTTGATTTGAGTTTCAGGTTTGAATGAATCCAAACACTCAAAGCAAAATTCAGTTAAACATTACATTTCACCAAATTTCATTCAGCAAAAAAATACAGGTTAAAACAGATGTTATATAGGGGTTGAAATTATTGTCCCAGAGTCATTAGAAACTGGGTTGACATTCATTTGAAAAATCTGTTCTCGTTAGCAAACATGGTAGGAGCTTCAATTTTGCAAATTGTACTATGTAGTTCTAGTTGTCACCTTCTCAGTATTTGCTATTAAATTCTGTGTTAAGCTTAGATCTATCAAGATAAACAAAATACACTCTTACTTGTAACTCAACTGATCAAGTGACAGTCAAACTACAGCACTTGCTTATTTATCTTCCGTCTCACACATATTTACCCACAGTTTTTTTCTGTCACAAATTTTCCTGTTTCCTAATGCATATTTACTTTAGGCAACTATGACAGCTGACAGCAAACTGATGGTGGAATCAAAAGAAAATTGCTGAAACTATCCTATTAAGTGTAATTTTAACCTGACATGCAGCCAAGCAAACATATTTAAATACAATATTACCAGAAATTGCTTTCCATTGAATATTAAAATGGACAACATTACTTTTAGAGTTCCTTCATTTCATAGAAAGCATGTATTTTATTTATACAGCCTGGGTTTGAGTTAGAGGTTGGGGAGTTTTGCCTGTTAATTCATTTCACAAAAAGACCACAGGATTTGTATGGTAAAGCTTTCATTTAGGGCTTCAAGGGGAAGGTTGGTCTTGTGGGTACAGCATAACACCAGAATTCAAGAGATCTGGCTTCAATCTCTAGCTCCAACCCAAACTTCCTGTGCGACCTTAGGCAAGTCATTTCATCTCTCTGCGTCTCAATTCCTAGTCTGCAAAATGGAGAAAACATTTCCTTTCTCTGAGTCTTTGCAAATGGCACGGTGATGGCCCACAGGTATGATTGCAATACAGATTCATAGCATTGATAATATTGTGATATGGAGGAGATGGTGCTAACCCTCCGAACTAAGCTGAAGTCCATCCACTGTTTCTCTTTGTGCATCAGAGGAAGTCCTAAACAATAAACAAAGTAAAAAATGTTTCTCTCTTCTGATGTTACTTCTTTATTCTTCAGTAAGGTATTTGCTTGGCATTCTATCATTAGTTTTACGGTTTAATTAAAAACTGCACTTCATTTCCTTGATTAACTTTTATTGAGGTAAAAAATAACATTTTTTCTAAGTGTCTCTGATTGTTTAATTCCCTCCTTGTGATGATGCGTATTTAACACTCCAGTAATCACTTTCTTATACTAATTTGCTTACTGTTCTCAAGATTTCAGATTCAAAACCAGTAAGCAGGCAACTTCTTTCCTCCTCTCCCCGACAACCAAAGTCACACATATGTGATATTCCAGCCCTGATCCCTGTGCTCCCTGCATGTAGTTGTGATAGGTCTTTAGAAATACATGGGGCTAGATTGTGTTTAGTCCTACTGGACCACCCAGGAAAGTAGTGTCCCCCTTGACTGCCGCATACAGCCTTCTCAGGCTCAGTGAGCAAGGCTGTACACACACAAGATTTTCCCCTCACCTTCCCCATCAGCAAATAGGCATGAGAAGGTGCCAGTGGGAAAGAGCAGGGATGGGGCAGAGTCTTGGCTCTGTACCCCACACATCAGGCTGCAGAGCTGGCTAGACATGGAAGCAGTGGTGAGTAACTGTAGAAAGGATGAGATAACATCATCTCTCAGTGTTCGAAGGTAGCAGAGGAGGAATTGCGATTGAGTCATAATATCTTTCCAAAACAAGCAAGGAGTCCTGTGGGACTTTTAAAGACTAACAAATTTATTTATCACATGGGCTTCTGTGGGTAAAATCGCACTTTCATCAGATGCATGACATGAAAGTATTTAGCAGAAACACTTCAAATCAGGACTCCAAAGGGAAACTGTGGAGTTAGAATTCATATGCAAATTTGACACTATTACTTTAGCTTTGAACAGAGATTTGGACTGGATCTCTCACTGCAAAAGATAATTTCCCCTTCTTTTAACCTTCCCACCTTCTTATTTGTTTCACATTGTTTGAATCAAAACAACTTGCTTGGTTTGCTGAAAAAATCTGAACTGACCTTGTGACTTATGCTTCTCTGCATTTATGTATCCCCTTCTCTCATCTGGTACAGCATTAAGAGGATTCTTTATTTCTAACCATTGACGACAACCTATTGTCTGAAACTGAAAACACTTATACACATGCTTATCTTTATGTGTTGTTATTAGGCCCCTTAAAGTCATGGTAATTACCCACAGTGTGTAAAGTTAAGGATGCGCATATGTCCTTGAAACATCTGAAATTTATTGCAGAGGCACTCAGTAGCAACGTCCAGAGTTCAGATTGCATCTTAAAATGGGACAAATTCCTGTTTTTATTCTAAAACTAGGTGGCCAGTCGGTGTGAAATTTCACACAGAGTTAATTTTATGCTGTTTGACTTTCCTATGTAGGTTTTAATTTGGTTTCTCCTCATACATTTTTAATGAGAAGCTTTTTAATTTGTACTCTGACTGAAATATCCCTATTACAACTTTTCATTGTTTACGGATATCTCTTTGAAAATCATTGGTTTTTTATACATAACTTGGTAGAAGAGAGACAGACTCCGACAGGGCACAGGGAGTTTGGGGTTCTTTTTTTAAAAATGTTGACTTTAGTGAAATTTCAAAAAAAAATATTTGTTATAGCCAAAAAGTTTGTGTTGTGCACACAAACCTGATCAGGGCCAGTAATACACAAGTCTGATTGGTTGATGGGGGGGGGGTGCCAGATTTATACAGGTTTAATTGATTCAGGATTAGGGGATAGCCAGTCATAAAAGCATCTCTGGAGGAGCTACACTCTTCTATATTATCCTACAGCAAGGAAGGCTCTTGCTGGATGATATACAGCTCTTGGTGGATGATATACGGCTCTTGTTTCACTTCTATCCTCCACAGACACACTCCCATCCAATACCCAGACCTACCGGTAGTTAAGCATTAACATCCCATGACATAAATACCGCCACTCCCCCAAAAAGTTATTGTAAAGCAGTGGGATGTAACATACACAACCTATGTGCTACTAACTCACAAAATCAAGGAAATGGAAAATTAAGCCTCCTAGCAGCTCATACTCTCTACTCCCCACCCATAAGCACATACTTTACCATTACTACACCCAGAATACATCAAAGACCATGCAACATGATGTTAACTCTTCCCCCACAGGGCTACCTTCCATCACCCTATTTACACCCTTGTGTGCACAATCCTTTACCAAACTACGTATTCACAATCCAGTCTCCTACTACTCCAAATATTCAGAACTGTTAATGCTGGGAAAAAAATAATCTAGCAAAGAACGTATGCAAAATGGTAAAAATAGAGCAGAACTAAAATTGCAGTATATAGTCTGGTGTATGTGGTAGGAGTAGTAATCATAAAGTATGTGTTTGAGGGGTGAAGGAATGAAGAGTATGTATTATTTGGTGGATTAATTTTTCATTTCTTTGTTTTTGCAGACTTATGTCAGGCATGTTGCATGTTTTTGCATCTTTAACTTCTTCAGACTGGAAATTTTTGTGTATTAATATTTATTATATTTATGTCCTATTCTTTGAACTAAACTTTCCTTTTAGTTAATCCTTCCCTATTAACTTCAGTGTTGCCCAGTATTATTTCAGGAAGCATTAAGCCTCATGTACATTAGCATTGTTGACTAGAAAGTAACTGTGGTTTGCCATTTAGCAGAGTCAACAAAAATGTTTGCACACCACTGACATTTCAAAATGTTTTGGAAAAATAATTTAACATTTGTTCTTATGTTACCGCATCATGGCAGCTTTACAATAGGTAACATTGAAAAAATCCTGTCAATTTAACCCCCTAATTCTAAATTGCTCCATACTTTCTCTAAATTATACAATTTGGATTATAATTTCTCAATTGAGGTTTTAGCTTAGAGATGAATTTTCATTGGAAATTTGAATTTAAGATAATTCTGAATTAGGTAACAGTTGAAAAGACAAAACACACAATTTTTTTTTAAGAAAAGAAAAGAAAAGAAAAGAAAAGAAAAGAAAAGAAAAGAAGCAGAGTAACTACAAAAGGCTTACATGTTCTCACTATGCCTAATGTTTGGAAAATAACAGCTCTTGCTCTTAAGTTATAATGTTGTGGTTATAGTGTTTTTACTTTAAAAACACCTTTCATTTTTATGCCTAAATTAATTCAATCAACATTCAATAATTTTGAATGTTCAAATTAAGACCATAATCCTGCACTCTTTTATACATGTGCTTATCTTTACTCCAATGAGCAGTCTCACTAATATCAGTGAGATGATTCACATGAGTAAATGTAAATACATTCAAAATTAGTAACCTTTTTATAGTCTATCATGTATCACAGTAGCTGTATATTATCTGGAGTCAAGTATCTGCAAATATATATGTATAAATTATTATTTGGTTTTTCACAAAATATTAAAAACACTTATCTTACAAAAAATGCCAAAACTCACATTAAATATAAAGAAAAGGGAAAGGAAATATCCCCAAAGAATAAAAAGAGGTATAATTTCTCAAGAGCTTGAAAAGAAATCTGTTCTTTCCACTGTTCTAAATGTCCTCAAAGGAAAACAAAAACCAGAAACTAATCTTTACAGTAAATAAGCTTTTTGAAATTGGTAAATTGTAGCAAAAAATATCTGCAAATTTCTAGTTAGAGGTCTCAAAAAGATAGAGTAAATACTGTATTACTGATTACACATATTAAAGATAGTGAGCTTTGCAATATATTCAGAGATCATAAATAGAATGTGAAGACATATTGTGTTTTGAACAAATAAGCATTTGAGATTGTTCGATTAATACAAATCTAAACTGGAAATGGATCTCTACACTCTTTCTACAGACTCCAAAATCTGTCCATCATATTTATATCATTATTAAATTCAAACATCACCATCATCATCATCATCATAATAGTTAATGCATATTTGTTCAGTTTGCTTTGGGTGTGTTTGTACTTCTTTTGCAATTATTTTCCATTAATTTTCTAGCAAACATATGAAAAATGGGGAATATATATTAAGCAACTATTAATGAACACATGTGGTGAGCAAGTTTCAGACACAAAATTTCAGTGTGTCCTCTCAATGCCGTGACATTTGTTTAATCAGAACAAACCAAAATTGTTATATCTGAATAAAAAATTCACTACAATCTGCTCATTAACAATCCACGGGCCAAGAACTATTTGCCAAAAATATTCAGTGAATAATTTCAAATTAGGAATAAATCCATGAAAGTCACAGCTGGTCAAGGACAACCACATTTTTAGATAAGAAGTTGAAGTTTGTCAAATTATTCACTCCATAGACTGAATCATTTTATATCTATATATGTATCTATATTCAGGGCTTTTTTGTAAGAAAAAAGTGCCAGTACTTGGCTAGAGATCTGGGGGTGCCGGCAGTGTCAAGAGCCGGGGCCGCATCACTGTGAAAAAAAGGTGCCAGTACTCAGTACCCCCGAGTACCATCACAAAAAAGCCCTGTCTGTCTGTCTGTATTTGCTTTCCAAATGTTAACACATAAAACTGAACCCCTAAACAAACAGAGGCTGAAATTCACTCTACCCTCATAAACCCATTGTACTGGGTCATCATATGTAAGAGGCCTGTGGGTAGATGAAATCCATTCTCCTACCCCAGGCCTCTGCTGCTCCTTTAATTTTAGGAAGTTATGTACTTAGCAATAATTATTAGCTCTTACAAACTATCAAACTTCAAAGAAGCTGCTCAACAGTTATTAGATGGAAACAAGTTTTTGGAACAGACTCATACACTTTAAAGACAGAAGGGACCATTATGCTTATGTAGTCTGACCTCCTGCACAAAGCAGGCCACAGAACCTCATTCCTCCGCAGTCCTATAATACATCCCTAACCTATGAATGAACGATTGTAGTCCTCAAATAATGGTTTTGTAAAGACTCCAAGGTACAGAAAATCCACCAGCAAGTGACCCATGCCTTATGCTAAGAGGAAGGTAAAACACCTCCAAAGACTAAGCCAATCTGTCCTGGGGGAAAATTCCTTCCCAGTCCCAAATATGGCAACCAGCTAAACCCTGAGCATGTGGGGAAGACTCACTAACCAGATACCCAGAAAAGAATTCTCTGCACCAACTCAGAATCCTTCTCATCTAACATCTAATCACAGGCCATTGGGTATATTTACCACTTGTAGTAAAAGATCCATTAATTGCCAAATTCGGCTGTCCCATTATACGATCCCCTCCATAAACTTAACACGCTCAGTCTTGAAGCCAGCTAGGTTTCTTGGCTCCCACTGCTGTCCTTGGAAGGCTGTTCCAGAACTTCATTCCTCTGATGGTTAGAAACCTGTGTCTAATTTCAAGTCTAAACTTTCTGATGGCCAGGTTTATATCCATTAGTTGTATCAGGTCAGTAGTGACTGAATTTAAACTGAGCACTGAAATAAGTAAGCTTTTTATCCCTTTTCCCATAAGTCATTCAGTTCCCACAAGTCCCAACTCTTCATTATCCATGTAACTAGATATTTTCTGATAAAGCCAAATATCAGCTTTTCTAACTACTTAACGGTATAAACTGCGCTTTCTAAATCTAGAGAATGCCCAGCTGATGGCAATGGTCCTTAAATATGAGGAAAATATTATGTCCTTGAAATCTTCCTAGACATTTTAGGATGGTAGTTCTGTTTAAAAAAAACATCAAGAATCAGTTGGCTTTTGGATGCAAATGACAAAGACCATCTTACTATGAACAGCCTCTAGATTATCTGGATCATTTTGAATAAATTAACTTCTATGACAGATGTCATGTCTTGGGAGGACCACACACTATCATAGTCTATTGTTTAGTGGGGTTTCGTTGGAGAGTTCAGTGTACATAATAACAAATGAGTACCATTTTTATAGATACACATGGGATAGTAAGAGCCAGACTTCATAAGGCAAACATCTTAATTGCATCCATAAATCCCAATGCCAAGATTTTAAAAAACAGGAGCTTGTTGGGCTCCTAAATCCATATTTAGACACATACATAAATTGCCTGATTTTCAAAAGCACTGGACATTCAGCAGCTCCCTCTGAGGTCAATCAATCCGATCCAAAGTTTTAAGACTTAACAATTTATTATATACTCTCATCAGCAGGAATGGATCAAGCGGTCTGGGTGAAATATGGGCTGAAATGTTATTATGCTCATGAACTGAACACAGAAACTGGCAGGGTCTATGTCAGTCACATCTGATACTGTGTTGCAGGAAACAGCCTCCTGAGAATGCTTTTCAGCTGACTGAGGCTATGTACACACGATCAGATTAAAGCGCAACAAGGCAATCGCGCTACAAAACTCACGTGACCTTTATTGCGGGACAACGCGTACACACGTTGCTCCCTGCAACGCAACAAAATTACACGCATTATCGCGGTTGAGCGCAATGACTTCTGGGCACCTATCCCATCGTTCCATTTTCCCCTAAGTTGGCGCTATGAATCATGGGATGAAGGAAAGGAACGCAAAGCGCCATGGGTAAAGTGTCAGTTTCCCATGGTGCTTTGTGTTCCCCTAGCGTCTTCCTCGTTGCCAATAGCAACTCGCGCCTATTTTCAACATTGCAGTGACGCAACGCACCACTTGCAATCAATCGCAACAGCGACAGCATGGATCCTGCTATGATCTCCATTGTCGCATTCAACATTCTGAATATATCTCGGCTTGTTGCTCAGTACGCAATGAGCTCCGAGTCAGATGAGGACACCGAGGAGCAGGGGCTGATCGATGCCCTGCAGAGCAACAGCACCGCGTTGCTCAGCTCCTTCACCGATCATCTGCACACGGTGCAACGCCGTTTCTGGTCGCGAGAGACGAGCACCGAGTGGTGGGATCGCATTGTTATGCAGCTGTGGGATGACGAGCAGTGGGTACAGAACTTTCGAATGCAGAAAGCAACCTTTCTGGAACTGTGCTCAGAGTTGGCCCCTGCCCTGCGACGGAAAGACACCAACATGAGGTCAGCCCTAACTGTGGAGAAGCGTGTTGCGATTGCTGTATGGAAGATGGTGACTCCCGACTGCTATCGGTCCGTTGCAAACCAGTTTGGAGTCGGGAGGACCACCGTCGGATTAGCCCTCTCACAAGTGTGCCGAGCCATCAATCACATCCTGCTACGGAGGACAGTGACATTGGGCAATGTTCGAGAGATTGTGGACGGCTTTGCTGCCATGGGATTCCCTAACTGCGGGGGAGCCATAGACGGCACACACATCCCTATTTTGGCTCCAGACCATCTCGCGACGGAGTACATAAACAGGAAGGGCTACTTCTCCATGGTGCTGCAAGCACACCTTGATCGCAGCAAGGAGCGGTTCAATTACCGATTGAGCCGCTGCAGAATGACTGTGGAGTGTGCCTTCGGCCGTTTAAAAGGGCGCTGGCGCTGTTTGTATGGGAGGCTGGACTTGGCGGAGGACCAGATCCCTGCCGTGATTGCGTCATGTTGTGTCCTCCATAACATTTGTGAAAGTAGGGGAGAAAAGTTTTCCCCATACGTGGGCTACGGAGGCACAGCGCCTCGAGGAAGCATTCGAGCAGCCAGCCACTAGGAGTATTAGGGTGGCACAAGGAGAAGCTGCTTGCATAAGGGAGGCACTCAGGGAGCATTTCAATGATGCCCTTCCCTAGTTAAGTTCCATGACGCATGAGGTGCACCTTAGGATCATTTCAATAATGTGTATAAATAAATGCATTCTTCAAAGTATTTGTTACTGTTTTTATTGAAACCTGAAAGATGGGGGTGGGGTTACAGGTTGGTGTAGCTCCGGGTCTCGTAAAAGTAGCTTGGGGGGGGGGGGGG
>ML685756.1:14765167-14777205 GCA_007922175.1 Pelusios castaneus | reverse complement strand
GGGGGGCTGGATGTTGTCCTGTACCGGGGTGGAGGGTGGCCTTCAAAGAAATGCTTTGAGGGACTGCGGTGTGTGGGAGGCATACACGGCTGAACTGTCTGGAGTGGAGCCCGGACATTTATCGCCTGGGACTGCAAAGCTATCATGTTCTTTAGCAGTTCTGTTTGCTCCTTCATGACGCTTATCAGTTCATCCCTGTGTTTCTGCCTCCTCTGCTGGGATTCCTCTCTCCAGGCTCTATTCTCCCTTGCGGATTCTTGTGTTGCTTTCAGCAGGTCGTTAAACATATCCTCCCTGTTTCTTCGAGAACGCCGCCTAATGTTTCTCATTCGGTCAGCTGGGGTAGACACCGGCCTTGTGAAGCTCAATTCTAATACAAAAATAACAATATAGACATTGTTAACACATAGCATAGATAGCCAATGTAACCTTCCAGTAGCACATTCCACTGGAAGGTACAGGGCGGTCAACACACTACGCTGCGCTGAAGCAGACAAGGTACATTCTAATAGACGGCTTACCGGGGGCTAAGAATCGGAAGAGGGCACACAGATGGAACCCACTATCCCTCTCCTCAGAGTGCCCCTTCCATCTAGAATACATCTCCTACATGCCGCCGGTAGCAGGCCGGGACCGTATGCTGCTGCACTGTGTGCTGCCATGGTTCCCAGGGCTGTGCTTTGCAGCTGGAGAGGCAGAGTGTCCGTCTTTGGGAGCGCAGACACAAACGCTCTCCCATCTAACCTGAGTATTAGGCTCTGGAGGTACATCGAGGAAACCTTTTCTGACCTAAATGCAGATGATTATTTTACAATCACTGCTTGTATTGATGCCCTGCTAATGAATGCAGAGTAAATAGCGTGCACAGCGGGGACCCGCAAGCACCCCCACCCCAGACAATGATATTTTAGCAGGAGCAGAGCTGAATGAAGGAGAAACTTACCTGAACCCCCCTCTGCCGCCTCAGAGAACAAGCTGCAGTTCAAGCCTTGGGTGGACGTCTCAGCGGGGCTGCTGAAGAGCTCCTGGCTACACGCGGTTGCGCTTTCCTCCGTGTCATCCTCCATCTCCTCCTCCTCCTCCTCCTCCTCAACAACGTCCTCATCCTGCTCGGCTCTGGCAATCACCGGACGAGGAGGGGCTGAAGTGTCCACGGGACTTTTGGCAGTGGTTGTGGGGTCCCCGCTGAGGATGGCTTCTATCTCCTTATAGTACCTGCATGTTGCAGGCGCTGATCCAGAACGGCGGTTTCCCTCCTTCGCTCGGTGATAGGTAATTCTGAGCTCCTTCACCTTTGATCTGCACTGCACTGTGTCTCTATCATGCCCTCTCTCTGACATGGCCCGAGAAATTATGCCAAATGTGTCATAATTCCTCCTGCTGCCACGTAGCTGCGCCTGCACGGCGGACTCTCCCCAGATGCTGATCAGGTCCAGCACCTCTGCCGTGCTCCAAAGGGGTGCGCGTCTTCCACGGCGGGCCGCCATTGCTACTGATGATCGGAGCACAAACACACTCCACGAGGAAGAGAGCAGGAAGTGAAACAGACTTGAAATTTGAAAATCCCGGGAATAAGTTCGGGGCAGGGCGGGGACAGTTTCGTCACGGCCACAGAGCGGGTGGGGGGAAGACCAGAGAGGACGACTTGGGAATGCTGGGACAGTTCCGGACTCCAGTCAATGCGCGGTAAGCGTACACACGAGCTCAAACGCGCAATATATGATCCGCAACAGCTGTTACCACTCTCGTCGGAGTGGTTGTTGGATTGCGCGACAACAAGGCAGTTAACACGCAAGAGCCCTGTTGCACGTGTGTACGCCGTTGTTGCTATCGCGCGGTAATGAGCTTTAATGCGCGATAATCTGATCGTGTGTACAAGGCCTTAGAGTTGTTGTAAAGTCTGTAAACTAACCATGCTCTCAGCCCTACTATATGGGTACATCTATTATGGAGAAAAAGGGTAAGGGTAGGCAAGAAATGAGGACGGAGTATGTCAAGAACAGACTATGCAGCAGCCATTTTCTACTTGTCTGGCCCCATAGGATATCATGTGAAGCAGAAAGGTGTTTTTTTTTTTTAAAAGCACTTTTGAACTGCTCTCACTTATTCCAGGGAAAAAACAGGTACCTTGCTCACTCAGAATACAGAGGGAGAAAGTGGCTTAAAGCTACCTTTCTCCCCAGTCTCCTTTATTTTTGCCCCAAATGCAGGGAGGAGCCTTACCTTATATCATGATCCTATTAGCACCCACCGTTAAACAGAATTGGGCCGAATGACTATTTGTATGGGTGCTGCTGGAAGTGCTGTGAGTGAATCAGCTAATAGCATGCTTCCCTCTGTACTGCACCTGTGCCCCAGCATGAGACTTGAATGTGATATGTGCCATCTAGTTGAAGAGAGGTATACCCTAGGACAGTGATTAAAGAGCCCTTTATATTTTTCACAAGCTTATGAATGTTAACCCTAGTGTTCTGGCCCAATTCCAACTATAATATTTATCTCCTCCTTACCGACATTCTGTCTTCATTTTCAACTGGATCCATTACTCTTCACTTGCTGCCCTGTGGCATTACTGAGTGCGGTGAAGTAATTCCCACATTTCATCCCTGAAGAGGCTGCATTTCCATACTGAGTGAAAGGGATTCTCTCTCTGTAATTTGTGTATCAGTTTTTGAAATATTTTTTGGATCCTTTGGGATGAAGAATGCAAGTTGTTATTTTCTGTTCAAAGACTCATAAATCTCCCACCTCTAAACTAGACTGAGGCTTCCACTTCCATCCAGTCTACTGGGGAGTAGCCAGCAGTCTGGAAATAAGGACAGACTGGCAGTGAGGTAATAGATATGTCCTTTTTGAAAGTAAAATATTCTTATAAATAATACTGATGACTAAAACCTTCCAAGGTGTGACAACCACTTTAAATAAGATGAAGGGAAAGAATCCTTGCCTTAAACGCTATTAAAATAAGATGATGACACCTGCCACATATTGATGAGAAACTAAAGAATATGGGCATATCTAACTATGTCTCTAATAAATCTGATAAAGATTTATGGGCAGAATTCACACCCATGCGGTGGGCCAATAAGGCCTATGTAACACAAACTCCCAGCTAATCCATCAAAGTAAGACTTAAAATGTACATATGCCTTATGCTGTTTCCTTGCACAGGGGTGAATTTTGCAGCTACCATAGGCCTTTATAGGAATTCAGCACATGAAACAAAGACAGGATACAGCAGTTTAAGCATTTTACAACTATAAAAGTGATGCCTCACACACCAACCATGGTCTGACTTGGATGGTGTATTTGAAGAGGTTATTGTGAGGAAGAGAGAAGTTGGGGTGATGATAGCAAATTTACAATAAGTCTCTTAAGGCATCTACCAACACCTCTTGGATTAATATACTGGTAATAAGGAGAAGCATCATCCAGTGAAACCTAAAGGCAGGGCCATATTTAGGGCACCTGCGTGGACATATCAGACAGCATACCACACTGTCCTAGCACTATATAAAAATATAGTAAGAGACATGCCCTGCGCCAAAGAGCTTGCAGTTTAAGACCCTGATCTGCCAAGCACTTGCACACATACTGAATTTTAGACATATGAGTTGTAGCCCATTAAACAAATAAGAATTACATGCATGTATAAGTATTTGGACAATCAGGGCTAACTCTGTGCAGTGAGCACCTTTTAGTCCATCACAAAGAAATCTCTACTTGTGAGTTACTGTAAACTGGAAATGGCTGTTGTGGTTTCCTAAGAGTTAAACCCTCCGAGCAGATCCACCAGGTGAACATCAAACAGCTCAAACAAATTATTTTTATTGCGTAATATGACTAGGCTGATTCTAGGGGTGCAACCTTTCCCCAGCAATGCATTTCTCCTGCAGTGGGGCAAATAGTCCTCTAGTTCTACAACTCTGAGACTGGCTGAAATGAAAGTAATTTAACTACCCAAAATGCTTCCACATTTCAAATAAATGATGAGCAGCAAACTCTTCAGATATGGAATCACTAACCAGACTGATGGATAACAAAGTTGAAATTCAACTTCTGTTATAGTCTGTGCCTTAATCCCTTTTTTATGTGCTCATTACATTCTCAAACTAAATTCCTTTGTGAGCTGAAATTTTCCAAGCCTAGCCTCTGCATAGAAGTGAAACATTTATTTTTTTTCCTATGCATCGACATTATCTGCTTAGCTGCTCTTGAGTTCTGTGAGCGTCTATTGGCTTGCCTATACATTCCAATCAACAAAATCTCTGCACGCACAACTCAATGATGTCTGATTGGATGGTGCTCCCTGCCATAGTTTTATGTATTGGATCTGGGTTTAGACTAGCACCTGCCTCACCTTCCCCTTTAGTTCCATCCAAGGCCAATTGTGTCTCCGGATTCCCTCAACCTTCCCAGGAAGGCCTCACTGACAGTCCCAGAGTACTTCAGGCCCTTTTTCCATCCTACTGGCTTCTTAATTCAATCAAGCCTTAAAATGTAACCCATGACCAATGCAGACTGCTGGGACCCGCCAGAGACCCTTCAATCTACTCCCCTATCTTTCTGTTTCATGAACAGTCACAGAATCCAACCTCTCTCCTGCAGCCCCCTTTCAACTGAGCATTCTCAGCTCTTTATAGGGCTCATCTGACCCTCCTCCCCCAGATGAGTTGAATAAATTGAATAAGGCTGGTTGGTTCCAAGGATCCTGGTTCTTAAAGGGGCAGGCCACCTTGGTACTCTCCCTTTTAAGTAAGGAACATTTTCACATTGATTTCAAAGGCAACAATAGCCAGATCCTGATCCCCTTCTAATTTCTGACATGATCACTTTTATATATTAGTTTACCTGACAGAAGGCGTGTGAAGCAGGTCAGGGTCTTGCAGTCCTTACTCACATAAATAGTTCCATTGAAATCAATGGGGTTACTTACATGTGTGAAAGATGAAAGACTGGCCTCTGCCAATTTAACTCTATATAAATCTGACACCACCAATTACTGTTCCGTCAACCTTGACTCTTCTTTATCTTGCCCCCTCCCACCATCTCCTAATCTCCAATGCACACACTATGCTGTCTTTTCCAATTTATTAAACCCTGGCAAAAAGAAAATGCTGAAGTTGCCCGTTAATTATCTTCCAGCATGAATTCTCACTGACTGTGCCTAGATAATACACAGTAGCCCATCTGTTTCATTCCCTCTTTTCTAATTTAACTTTTTATTGATGTTTACTTTATCATGATTGCAGACAATAAATGCAAACATAAAAAGAGAATGTCTTCATTTCTAATATTAGCATAAATGAAATATCCAAAAAGAGGACAGTTCAATAAGTGATATCATTGCACTCATTATATGTATACACATGAAAGAGTGCCTAGCTAATGAAAATATAGATTCACTTGCACATTTAAAAAGTAGGTAAGAGGAAGAAGCAGAACCTTTGCATACATTTTAAATGAGAAGAAGTTCATAGAATTTGTAGAAGGCCTGTATGTCTAGCTCCACTTCTTCCCAGTTCAAGGACTTTCTATAAGTGGAACGCCTATTTGCTACAGAAGGAATGTTGTGAATAGTTGGCTTTGCTGGGTATATTTATGTATATTTATATTTATTTATGTATATATTTATAAGATTTGATAGCAACCTTCAACTACTTGAAGGGGTGCTCCAAAGAGGAGGGAGCTAGGCTGTTCTCGAGGGTAACAGAGGACAGAACAAGGAGTAATGGTTTCAAATTACAGTTGAGGAGATCGAGGTTGGATAGGAGAAACTTTCTCACTAGGAGGGTGGTGAAGCATTGGAATGGGCTACCTAGGGAGGTGGTGAAATCTCCATCTTTGGAGATATTTAAGGCCCAGTTAGATAAAACCCTGGCTGGGATGCTTTAGTGGGAATGGTCCTGCATTTTAGCAGGGGGTTGGACTAGATGACCTCGTGAGGTCCCTTTCCAGCTCTATGATTCTATGTAGCAACTATACCACAGGGTTGGTAAGGAGACAGAGAATTGTGTGTCTACCTCCAAAGGCTCTGCAAGGTTTAGAAGACACAATCCTTGCCATGACTTCAACAGGGACAAACCCAACCCTCTACAGAATTTGGAATAATAATAAAAATTGAGGGGAACCCCAATATTTTTCCACAGCTCCAAGCCTTTTCATGGAACAGCATGATCTGGCTCTTCTACAGCTATTTATATATGTATGGCACACATAATGGAGGTGAGGCTTGTCAGCAAGTGTTTCTAGGGGCTTATTGCACACAGGTGGCAGAGTCACTTCTGAGTGTTACATAGGTCACCAGTATTACTTTTATAACTCAGCATACTAATCTGTATGGTATAGATGTTGCATGTGATAGACAAAAATAGTCATGTTTGAGAGATTTCTTTTCCCAAATGTTACGGGGACTATTTTTCACAACTCTCTGACTGAGAAACTAGGGACTCAATTATCCTGTTCACACATGCACTGCTCTGAGTGCCTTAAATGAGCTTTGCATACGTACAACAGGCAGCATACTCTGGCCCCTGGTGCCTTAGTCCAGCTGTTCAGGGCTCAGAAATATAACTAATACGTTTAATATACCTCTCAAAAGTACTTAGCACTTCACCAATTTAAAGCTGGCATTCAAACCCATCCCAAGGCTAGAAGTGAATGTCAAGTCTCCTGTAGGGAAACTGGGAAGCTCACATTTCAAGACTTAGATGTCAGATATCTGTCACTGACCAAGAACTGCATTCGCCTCTTCTGCAACTTTGGCTATTAGAATTTTGGGAGCAGTGGGCCTGCAAATTCCCCATTTGGGCTGCAAAGGAAACATTTCTTTGGCAAGCTGATTTAAAAAGCAAGCAAACATGACAACTATTTAAAACTGCTCAATAGCAACTGGAATGTTAGTCTCAGACCTAAGGGAGATGGATCAGTGAGCAGAGAGGAGGTGAAACAATCAAAGTGATATGCTAATTTGTATATCACGTTGCTCTGACTGCACTATAGGTCCTTCATAACACTTTTTTAAAATCAGTACTGGAATGCTACAAAAGACTACAAATACATACAGATAACACTTTTCAAAAATCATATAACTTCAAGTCATTTTACATTTTTTGATCACTCTACCTAAACAGAAACTTTTACCGTCTGATTTCACATTAAAGGCTAGATAGTATCTTGGTCTATGTACCTGTGCTAGGAACTAAGAGGCTATAAGGATCACTTCTCTTCCTCCCCCAAGCAGGTAAGTAGAGAGTAATGAGTAGGGGTGGAGCCGTGACTCATATCTCTGCCCCTCTCAATGGGACAGCGGGTGCAAGGGGCAGGGGAAGTAATTAGTAATCAATGGCCAATTACTATCCTCCCCGACCCCCGATGGAACAGGACTCTGAGTGTTGCTTCCACATGGCTTGTGGCAAAACCATAATTTAGTGCAGTAGCACTAGCATTACACTATGCACATTTATTTAAACAAATTATGAATATCTATCTGTCTCTGTGTGCACACCTATGTTGTCTGTAAAATATTAGTTACATGGTAGTGAAGAAGTCACACAACTTCTTCTCTCCCCACATGTCAGTCTACGAAACACATTTCGAGCTCTTGCTTAGAAACTAGCAGGTCATTCACAAATCTCTCACATTCACACTTTTGCCTTTTGGTAAAATGACAATCAGCTCAGACCCCTGAAGCATAACGAAAACATTTCTGAAAGGCAAAATGAATTTTACATTACATCTCTGATGAAAGGCAAAATCAAATAAAGGTTTCAAAATGACACAGGCAAAAATCAGAGTGAGCAATTGATTTGGGAGTAGGAACACATACAACACTATATATCACAGTCAGTTTGGAATTTACATACAAGCGGGTGAACTGAGAGCAGTTTTAATATTGAACAAGCAGGAATTAGATTCCCTGCTTACAGGTTCAATGCATATTTCTACAGCAAATAATAATAGAGATATTTCATGATTTCCCCATTTCTCTCTCCCCCTCACTGGCATGTGCACGCACAAATTCACTTTTTCTCAGCAAACCGATTAAATGGAGTAGAAAAGCAGTGCCTAGAAGCCCTGTGTAAAAACAAGACTCTCTCCTGGCACAAATGAAATGCTGTGCAAATTTAAATAAGCACAGTTCCAGCAGACACCACCACTTCCTTGGTAACACGCATCACAAACGCTACAGGGATATTATGGTTTCCCATAGGGCACTCAAGCTGGAGTACAATGATTGAGATACTTACGTGATGGTGTCAATCATATCCAGTCCCATTTCAACACAACAGTGAGCATGGTCTGTTTTAGGCTGGGTCAATCCTGATACACAATAATAACAGTCACCTAGAATTTTAATTCTTCTGCAGTGGTTTTCCTTTAATAAAAAGACAGAAATAATAGATTTTGAAAAATATTTACAATAGAAATTACATATTTCTGTACAATATTTTTTTCATATAAAATTAACGTGGTCATAGCAAACAATCGACAATGCAGGAGCTCTGAGGTCCCAATGGTGAACTGTCACTTTCTGTACAACACAGAAAGTAATCAGTCCAGCATTCTTCAGTTGGGCAGCATTATAACTCCAGATTACAATGTAATACTGTGACTGTACAGTTTCCAATAGCGATGCCTCAAATTAAAACATCGTATCTTAACAATCACAAACACTGGGCAAGTCTGGATCCAGACTTTACATCTGGACTGTACGTCTATAATAGTTCAAATCAGAAGGCTGGAACCAAACGACTTTTGAATGTTGGGAAAGTTTGAATCACAGATTCATCTGAATCCACTGCCACCTGTAATTAACAAGGCAGGTGTTTTTGTTGTTGTTGCTATGGTGTTGGTGTTTTATTTTGTTTTTAAGATGATGCTCATTGGTCTATATTAACAATACATACATCTGAGGGGGCAGACTCATTTCAGTGACATATGGGAAAAACAGATGATGCTGCCATATGCTGATACTGAATTTATCTCATATGTACATGGGCTGGCAAGTTCTTCAGTAGAAGAGTCTGACTAAATCTCCTGGAGTTTGAAGAAGAAAGGATGGGAGGTAATGACAGCTATATTATTTTCAGCAATACCTTCATCACTTCACTTGAAAACTAGAAGACTGCTTAGTAATAATGCAGCATTGTTGGGGCTGAGTTGCTTCCCAGACCTCTGTTCAAAGCCCTGACACTGAAGGTGTTTTCCAGTGATACCATGGAATGCTGCCAGCTAGGGCCTCACATACAGAATTATGTTGAAATTGTTACTCATTAGTTTGGAACAGTGACTATGTTGAATGGTGAAAGATAACAGTAAAGAGGAAATCAGGAAATTCAGTAAAAGTAGTTGGTACCTGAGATGAAATGTTACTACACAGTCCTGATCAACAATCCAGGACCATGCAGGTAGGGACTGTTTCCCCCAAATCCCTGGCTAAGGTATGGCAATAACAATTAAACAAGGGGAAAAAAACCAAAACAACCCAAGGATATATGATGATATCCATTGCAACAAGGACTGCACAAAACCCCTAACTAGAACTGTGACACAGTAATTAATTAAATCAGATAAAGGATCCAGATTTCATGGCCGGGACTATGAAGGCATATGCCTCATGGGATTATTTAGTACGAATATGATGAGAAGGTTAAAATTATTCTAACTAATTTTTCCTGCCACGATGCCCCAGGTAAACCTTGACTCAAGTTGGGGAGGGGAAGAGATTTAAAAATCCAACATTTTTCTCAAACTTCCTAAATCCACATTCTTCCTGAGAAAATCTAAGGCTTGGGGATTTGATCACACCCACTACACTTAGAACAGCCTGTAGCATAAAGACACCGCAGACCCAGTTACATAGGTAGAAAGAGCGGAGACAGGGAGGCAGAGCTTTGGTAAGTAGAACAGAACAGAGTGCCCTGCAAGCCTGAACTCTAGAGTACATACCTGAGCAGTGCCACCTACGTCTACATGGTTATTTTTAGCAGCGTACTGTCCCACTGAATTCTCACTGCCAGAGCCTTTTCCCACAACCATGAAAGACTCCAACAGCAGGGGAAGTCTCCAGCAGCTTTCTTTTGTTGGAAACTTTGCCTGCCGCCTCTCCTAAAGCCGGAAGCCTTTCACTGCAGGCAACTGTGGACAAGGTCACAGGTACACTGGTCCAATCAGGGAACAGAAGCAAATTACACTTTTATTGAACCAGCTTCTGTTAGTGGAAGGGACAAGCGTGTGAACACCCTCCCCTTTCAGCTCTCTCCAACAAAATAAAATGAAAATCACTTCTGGAAGAACTGTGGCTAAATCACCTGTGCTGCCTTGAAAAATCTCACTATATTCTTTATCAGCTATTTTCCTCAGTCATCTATTTATAGCTGCTGACTAATATACAGTGAACTCTTGGAGCGCGTTTCATTTTCTTCTTGCTGTTCTCTCTCTCTCTCTCTCCATATGAGCTTGATTTCAGAGACTATCTACATGAGAACAATCCCTTTAACTTGATATACAAGTTAGCAAAAAGACTCCCTTTCTTTGTTTTATTGACACTTCCAGAAAACACCTGAGTCAACACAATTCCCCAGCAATGAGAGTTATAAATTCAAGTCACAGTTGATACAGGCAGTTCCTCTGATAGTTGATCATTTTGGTCTCATAAGCATAAAATAGAAGGCACCAGGGTCTGCTTGCATTTCCAGTTCACTGCACCAGCTAATCAGGCCATCCACCTGCAGGGTTTTATCAACATACTTCCAAAAGAGGCTGCAGAGAGTTTCTCCGGGCAAGAGAGCAATTTATTGGTATCAGGTGGAAGCCTATATCTACAACTTCACAGATGGCAGACTCTTTCAAGTTGCTAAGTAACCTTTACATTTTCAACCAAGTCACTTGTAAGCCAATTTGTCTCCTCTGAGTGGGACAAAGGGAGTGTTCTTAATTCAGAAGGGGTTCTGCTGGTTTTATGTCTCTTCCAGGTCTCTTGCAAAAGTCCTGTTTGCCACCTCCAGATAGGGAATACAAAACTGCATCTCAGATACATCAGATCAAGCCCCTTGTATCGCACAAGCCAAATTACATTTCATGCTCAGAGCTTACAGATTTTTTTTAAAAAACAAAATAAAGGGAATAGATGAAGACAAGGTAGTAACAAGGTTTTGACCTTTAAGGAACTCTTGATACCCTGGGTACCCATATAGTCCAAACTAATGCCCGTAATGCAATGGCTACCCTTCTATTTTTAGTGTGCTAGCCCAATCAAATCTAACACACGTATGGCCACCCACACTGGAAATTAAATGTCCAGCTCAATTATAGGTGTAGCAACTGATGCTTTTAGTTTATTTTACAGATCTGAGAAAGTTACTGATGCAGGGAGCAGATGGTTCCCTACCTCAAGCACAGAGGAGGCTCTATGGCTGCAACAATCTACCTGGACCATAGCACAGTATCTGAGCATCAATAAACAAGAACAACAAAAATGAAGACTAGTTAAATTTAACTAAGATGAACCACCTTTAAAAATCTAAATGCCAAATGTATCCCTAAGGTAACTCCATTAACATCAGCAAAGTTACATCAGGGATAAATTTCACCTTCCTCTAGAGCATGGGGCACAGCTCACTTCTAGTGTATTCTCTATACTTAAAAGTCTTTAAATCATGATTTGAGGACTTTATTAAACAACTCAGTCATAGGTTAGAGATTTATTATAGGAGTGGGTGGGTGAGGTTTTGTGGCCTGCATTCTGCAGGAGGTTAGATTAGATGATCACATTGCTCCCTTCTGATCTTAGAATCTATGACTATGTCTACACTACAGGCTCTGTTAACTTGACTTAACAAGGTCGACTTTGACTTAAAGTCCACCTTGTTAGGTCAACTTAACAGAGCCTGTGGTGTAGACATACTTGTCCATGCTGGCTTAAGTCGACTTAATAAGGTCTACTTAAGCCTTAAGTCGACCTTCAGAGGTGCAACAGAGTCTTGTGGCACTTTTAAAGACTAACAGATTTATTAATCGCATGAGCTTTCGTGGGA
>ML685756.1:14703089-14760167 GCA_007922175.1 Pelusios castaneus | reverse complement strand
GGGTACCCAGAAGTCAACTACTGCAGGAGAAGCCCATGAAAAATAACAACAGAACGCCACTGGTCATCACCTACAACCCCCAAACCAGACCTCTTCAACACATCATCAAAAATCTACAGCCTATTTTACAAGATGATCCCTCACTCTCTCAAGCCTTGGGAGACAGACCTCTCCTTGCTTTCAGACAGCCCCCTAATCTTAAAAGAATACTTACCAGCAACTACAGATCACAGAGCAGAAACACTAAAGCAGGAACACAGCCCTGCAGCAGACCACGCTGCCAACTTTGCCCTCATATCTACACTGATGACACCATCACAGGGCCTAATCATGCCACCTACTCCATCAAGGGTTCGTTCACCTGCTCATCCACCAATGTGATTCATGCCATCATGTGCCGGAAATGCCCCTCTGCCTTATATATTGGACAGACAGGACAGTCTCTGCGCCAAAGAATCAATGGACACAAATCTGACATCAGAAATTGCAACACTGCAAAACCTGTAGGGGAACACTTCAATCTCCCTGCCCACTCCCTTAACGATTTGTTAATAGCTGTGTTGAAACAGATGAATAACAAATCACAGCTTCAAAGAGAGTCTGCAGAACTCGAACTTATATGCAAATTTGACTCAGTTGTCTTGGGGTTAAACAGGGACTATGGATTTTTCTCACATTACATCAAGTGAATTGACCTCCCCCTCCTCTATGTGCTGTTCCCCAGTGTTTTGAATCCTAACACCTATTTTGATTTGCTGTTACAGCCTGACCTGATGCTATGTCATACACTCCCCTGCATTTAATTTCCTCCCACTCTGTAACTTTCCTATCTTCAAAGCGTCTGACGAAGTGGGATTTTCTCCCACGAAAGCTCATGCGATTAATAAATCTGTTAGTCTTTAAAAGTGCCACAAGACTCTGTTGTCTTTCTACAATAGACTAACACGGCTACCCCTTTGGAATTTGACTTCAGAGGTGGTGTTATTAAGTCGACTTAATAAGCACCCAGTGTGGACACGGCATTCTGTAGGTCGACTTAAGCGTCGTTAAGTTGGCCTACGGTGCAAGTGTAGAAGTACCCCAAAGAGACCCTATGTGACTTAAATACAGTTTACTCAATATTTGACATATGGACCCATCTTAGTTTCCATAGGCCTATTTGTAACCTGTTTTGCAGTTATGCTTTTCAAACAAGTTTACTGTGCAATCCTTCTGGAGTCACAGTCCAGAATGGAAATCTGTTAAGTACTGTTCCTCTTTTATTTGTGGAAAAAGCAAGAAAAGGTGCATCAGCTGAGCTACAGAAAGAGCTTGTTCGCCATAAGAGCTAAATTTGGACTCAGTTCTGTGGTGCAGAGCTAAGGTAAAGATAAAAAAGACTCTTCCACCACAGAGCCCAACAGCCCTACTCTCTCTCTCTCAGACAGCTCCTGGACATGATAAATATTAATATTTAGCTATTATATAGGCTAGGAAGAATGAATGTGAGTTCGGTTACTGCTTAAGAATTTATTTAAACTGGTTACAAGAACCAGAGAATTAAAAAAAGTGAACAATAAAAATAACCCCCTATATATATATATTCAGACCTGCAGTGGTGAGATGGTTCTGAGCTTCACCCTCGCAGGGAAAGCTCCTACTTAACTTCAGGCTTTTGGCCACAGAACCCGACTTTTGTCAGTTTTCTCAGTCCTGCCTTCATTTTCAGGGCCAGATTGAGACCCTGGGGGGCCTGGGGTTGCCCACCCTTGTGGGCCCTTCCATTGCCCTCCCCCACTTGCTGTGGCGTGGGGTCAAGGGCTCTTGGGCCCCAGCTGATGCTGCGCATGGGCTGTGGGGGGGAGGGCGTTTGGCGCTGCTGCTGGACAGCCCAGATTCTTGAGCATGTGTGGGCCCCCCTTTAGGCCAGGCCAGGGGCTACAACCCCAAAAGCCCCTGCCTTAATCTAGCCCTGTTCATTGTGCTGCAAGCATAAGACTGGGCCGGCTGCAAAGAAGACCTCTCTCTGGGTCTTCAGCCCACTTCCTCATTACACATTAATGAATCATTAAAGTAAGGAGATAACATTATTGTCTCAGTCTTTTAAAAATACATTCTCTTTATGTCCATTTCCCCCCTCATTCATCAAAGATGGGAGGAAGACTCCTAAAATGAACATCTTTAGTTTTGCAATTACCCACTGACGCCCCGGGAGGGATTGTGCAAGAGCTCTAGGGAGCACAGCAGGAACATACTCAGGATGGTGAAGCAAGATCTCACCCCTGTCGCTAGCCAGTGCAGAAGAGAGGAAGGACTGCAGGGCCTCATCTTCCCCCTATTATCTTTGGGGTGTTTTCAATCTATGGTGATCATAGCTATGATCAGGAAATAGCTGGTCCCTGACTGAGGGAGCAGTCTCTTCGCACTCCCTCATTCCTTACATATTTCCCATGCATCTTTTTATTTCCCATTTTCACTTCTCTTTGCTACCACCTTCTTTCCTCCTTTTTATGTTCTTCTCCACTGGTCCCCAGTGTGCATGAAAGCCACACACTTTGTTGGCAGTTCTGGTCCTTCAGCTTTTATATGACTAGCCCATTGTAGTTAATGAGACTATTCATGAGTTAGGGACATAGGTTCCAGCTGTTGATAGTTAGCCCGGCACACTGATTTAATTGCAACTGCTCAGATTTACACCAGCTGTGCATCCAGTTCTCAGGATCCAGCCCTTAGCCTGTTTAACACAGACTGAAACCATCACAGTTGTATCCTTGTTTTAGGGACTAAATATAAAATGATTGTTAGAATATAAACCAACAAACAAACAAACAAACCACAGGGATCATATCACCACAAGACAAAACACAATCCATTTCAATATTTAATCTGTTTTTCCCTAATCTAGGGCCTAATTCTTCTCCCACCAAAACAAATGGAATGTTTGCTTATGGCAGTGGGAACAAGATAAAGCCCTTCGTCTTCACTGAAGAGGGAAGTAATGTATATCTCTACTACAGAAATCTAGAGAATAGCTTTAAAGGCCTACTGACAGCATACCATTCTCATTAAAAATGTATAGATCCTTATTGGTTTCATCCCTACTAAACTTTATAAACTTTTCCATTAGGTTAGAATATTTTATGCAGAAACAGGAGAACAATAGATTTGCATGGGTATATCCATGTAGAAACATACATTCACACAGTTCTGTGAATTCAAATATTCAGCTTCTGACCATAACTCCTTAAATTCAGTTATTAACAAAGATTATTGGTGACTAGGTGATAACTGTGGGATGCTTTGTGAAGCCAAATTGCACAAGATGTATTCTCTTATACTGCATTAAATTCACATTAAAAAAAAAAAAAATCAGATATCTTTATTCTTATTGCCTACTTTACTTCTGGGCCAGTCCAGGAAAGAAACATACCAGATTAGAACATAAAACAAGAATAATAAAGGACAGTTAACATTTTCTTAAATGATTAGCTTAAACAGAAATCTTACAACTTCAACTCACTTCAGTGGGACACTATGAAGGCGCAGGGGTTTTCCTATAGGAATCCTGTTGCAAGATCAACTTTTTAGCCTACTATCCTATGCTTTATATTTTATTGTATGCATCCGTTGGAAATTCTGAAACTATTAAAGATGGTAATGGAAAAGTTTGAGTATTCAACATAACCTGAATCTAATAGTTTTTGTCTAGATGATAACCTAAATTTGTTTATTTTCAGGGCAATATCACCTAGTTCCCCTTCCTATATCATACATGAAATGTGTTCTCCTGCCAATGGATATTACTTGCAATAAACCACTAGAAGTGTGAAATCTGAACATAATGGAGAACTCAGGTGAAACTGAGCAGAGTTATCGATACTGTGTTGCTCTTCATAAGTCATTTTTACCCTCTTTTAAATCTATCACCTTTTTTCATCCTGCCCCCCTCCGAAAAAATAATTTTTATTTCAATTAGTAAACCAATCAGCTGTTTGTTCAACTTAAATCAACACCTACCAAGCAACATTTGTAAACTCTAAAAAATACAGCATTTTGAAAAGACTGAAATATAGCTATTGCTGAGATATATACATTATCTGAAGTCTTGTTGTAGCTCTGCTGGACCTGGGATGTGAGAGAGATAAGGACGATGATGTAATATATTTTATTGGACCTACTTCTGATGGGGAAAGAGGTACCCAGAGCTCTTCTTCAGGTACTTTGACAGCTTGTCCCTTTCACCAACTTAGTTAGTCCAATGAGGATTATATGTGTTATTTATTCAGAAATAGAAAATGTCAAAAGAGCTTGTTTTAAATCAACAGCACTGAAGAGCTCCTGAAGAATGAGGAAAAGCAATTATAAATACACCATCCCTTTGTTACTAAACCTGTTCAATACATGAGTGCTGAAAATAGCACACATCTCAATAACCATCACATTCAGTTCTGAGATCACTTGAAGTTAGTTCAAAATGATCGTCTTGCTGACAAAAGGTACATTTTGTGAAGATTACAAGGAGTTGGGATTTAGAAGCTTATTAGGCAGAGAAGTCCTCCTGTCTCTGGAAGATGAATGCAGCAGGCGCTCCATCGCACCCCTGCAATCCCATCCACCCAAAGATAATGATGTCTGTGAAGTAACATGCAGAAACTACAGAGAGTGGATCAAACTCGGAAAGGAGGAGTTGACCTTCAATGACTATTTCACATAAATTGGTCTCTGAAAGGAGGAACAAGCCATCACTGACTTAACCATGATGATATTTTTGGCAACAGAATATTTGAGGCTCATGCTACATCAAGTGTTTCTTGTAATATACGTCTCTCTAATTTATGTGACTTCTTTAAGCATGTCAATACAATAGTGGATAAAGCATAACTGGCTCCTGTTATTTTGGATTTTCAAAAAACGTTTGACAAAGTCCTTCACAGGAAGCTACCATGGAAATTAAGGGTTTATCTACACTGCAATCATGAGGTGTGACTGTAGTACATGTAGATGTAGCCTTGCTAGCTTGGGTATAGTGAAGTCATGGCAGTGGAGGCTTCAGCAAGGGCTGTATAAACCTGACCAGAACCCAGGTACACTTAACAAGCTGCAATTGTACCCCATAACTGCAATTTACACATTCCCCACATTGTCTGGAGTGAAAACTATGGCTTAGAAACCGGCTAAGAGAAAAAGCAGATTAGGAATAAAAAGTCAATTTTCACAATGGCAAAAAACAATGTGGTGTCTCAATGTTCTCTCTAATATTGGTGCTGTTCAATTATTTATTGATCTGGAAGAAAGAGTAAACAGGCAGGTGTCAAAAAGTGCAGACTGAAGCCATTTATTTAGGTTATTCATGTCTAGAGATGTCTGTTAGGAAGTTACATGCAGGGCCGTCCTGTGGGAGGAGCGGGGCCCAGGGCCAATTGGCCAAAGCGGGGCCCCGCCCCCCATGCTGGAGGGGAACATGGCGGGTCGACTGGCCCACTCCGCCCCCCAGTGAGCTGGCCCTGGCTGGGAGGCCGAGGCTGCTGGCGCGGGGAGCCGGCTCTGGCCCTGGAGGCTGAGGTCGCCTGTTGGGGAAGTGCGTGGGGAGCTGGCTCCAGCCCTGGCCCTGGGCCAGGAGACTGCCTGCGGGAGGAGCTCACCCCGACCCCAACCCTGGCCCCGCCAAGGGCGCCTGTGGGAGGGGGCGGGGGAAGCCGGCTCCGGTCCCAGCCCCGGAGGCTGCCTGCAGGAGGGAGCCGGCAGCCCCGGCCCTGGGCCGGGAGGCCGAAGCCACCTGCGGGGAGGAGGGGGGAGGAGGAAGCCAGTCGTGTGGGGCAGGCCGGCCCAGAGACTTGACCCCACATGCTCCGCCCCTGGGCCTGCCTGCTCTGCCCTGGGGGTGGGGAGGGCTGGCCTGGGGACCAGGCATAGCCCTCCTGCCCCGCCCTGCTGCCTTTGGCAGAGCTGAAGGCAGCGGGCCGGCTGGGAGAGGAGGGGCTGCAGTGAGTGCGGGCCCCGCACTGCCCCACTGGGAACAGGACAGCGTGGGGCCCAGGTAACCCCTGGGCCCGGGGCGATCGCTCTGTTCACCCCCCCCCCCCCCGCCAGGGATGGCCTTGGTTACAGGAAGGGACCTATGAAAACTAGATGAATGGGTAAGCTAAAAGCAAATGAAAAACTGCGAGAGTCCTATGGCATCTTAAAAGACTAACAATTTTTTTTGGACATAAGCTTCCATGGGCTGCAATCCACTTGGTCAGATGCAACTGACTTCTCTCATTGTTTTTGCTGTATACAGACTAACACAACTTCCCCTCTGGAACTTAAAAGCAGATGAAATTCATGGTTCAGAAATGCAAGGCTATGCACATTGGTAGGAATACCCTAAACTACTTAGGTGTCTTAATAGACTCTTAAGTAATTATAGCCACTCAGGAAAGAGACCTGAACATCACTGCAGACAGATCAGTGAAAACCTCTACTCACTGTGTAATGATAAACAAAAAAGGATGTTGCAGAAATGTCAAATAGGTGATGAAAATGACAAAAAGAACAAAAATGACCAAAGTGATTAGCTGAATGGAGAGAAGAATGTTTAGTGTAAAGATTAAGAAAACAGATGTGCAAAATGTAATGAATGATGCAGATAACATCAGTTGGCTGAACCTCATTAGCTTTCCTCATAGAACATGGAAAAGGGCACCACAAATGAAACTGAAGAGCACCAAATATAAAACTAAAAAGAGGAGGAGAACTGTTTACATTATGCATAAATAGCCTGTGGAACTCATGCTATAAGATATCATTGAGGTTAGCAGGATTCAAAAGAGGACTGAACATTTGTAGGGATAATTGGCAAGGGCTCTGGTGGTTTTTTGCCTTCCTCTGTAGTATGGGGCATGGCTCACTTGCTAGTGGATTCTCTGTACTTTAAAGTCTTTAAATAGTGAATTGAAGACTTTAATAACTCATTCACAGGTTAGAAGTTTATTACAGAGGGGGTGGGAGAGATTTTGTGGCCTGCATTGTGCAGGAGATCAGACTAGATGACCATACTGGTCCCTTCTGACCTTAAAGTCTATGAGAATATTCTCTGTTATGTTGAGTAAAATCAAAACAAAACTACAGCAATTATATAAATTCCCATGCCTCAGTGCATAAGCTAACTTCTTACAGATGCAGGTTCAGAAGAAACCTTCTCTATGAGCAGGATATTCTGTAATTGTCCACTCTGCGGTTCCTTGCACCTTCCTCTGAAGCATTTGGCACTAACCACTGTAGGACAGAGGATGCTGGACTAGATAAACCATGGGTTTGGTATGATTTGGAAAATCTGATGCCAATATACTATTGTGAGTAAAAGAAAATGGTTTATGGAATACCTGAGGCATGCCAAACCTCTATTTTTTGTGAGTGGCTGTCAGGAGAAGCGTATACAGCTGCTCATGACTAACTGAAACACTGTAGCAAAACTCCTGCTACAGAGAAATAGCATGAGAGTTATAAAATTGTTTCAATACACGGTAGTGTGCCAATAGCATTTCTAGTTAGAGGGAATCGCCCCTTACAACAGAAATTATGCTATCTAAAGCAAATGACTAAAGTATAAGAGGATTTCATTGTATATCATAGTATGCAAATTGAAAGAATATTTCTGCTGCATTTAATTTTGAACTTTAGGTTAAAAAACTATTGCTTTGGAAATTTCTTGGCTTCAGTGCAAACCCCTTCCTGAAATTTAATGTCTGTAAAAATAGCTTTAGAAATACACTAGTTTTCTTTCATTCCATGATCCCTTGCATATAAAAAGGATGAGCAAACTGCAAGACCCTACCAAGTTCAATTTAGCTGGGTAATGGAGACATGATAGTAACAATAATAGTGAGCATGTACTTAAAGAGAAGTAAAATCTTTTACAAAATGCAAGGAATAATAGAAAAGGAAAACAAATCTGTATCCAATATGGAAATTCTACAGCAAATGGCTTGGATGGCTTTGATAGAAGAAAATTGGCAGTCTACAGCCAAGCATACATAAATTTACAATTCAGTTATGTCTTCCTGAAGATTAAGTGAAGTCATAATAAATCTCAAACCATCCTGAAAACTACATTATAGATGAATCAAAGCAGAATTATTTAGGCTAACAGTGAAATGAAAGACACATTTTGCTTCATACAACTGTACTTAGTGACAGTGTAAATTATGTATGTAAATTTGCAAGAGTCCAGTGGATTCGCAAACTTTTTCATATGTGGAACACCCCTCCTGCTTTGGAATTCTCCTCTACTCTAGTAAGAATCTAGCTCTAACTCAGCACTATGGGAACATTAAAGTGATCGCAAATTCGAAACTACATCCTCCCTGGCTATGTCTACACTTGCTAAAATTAGTTTGAATTAGTTAGTTTGAACTAACTATTTCAAACTAATTTTAGTTAGACTCATAGACTCATAGACTTTAGGGTCAGAAGGGACCAGTACGATCATCTAGTCTGACCTCCTGCAAAATGCAGGCCTCAAGACCTCCCCCACCCACTCCTGCAATAGGCCACCAACCTATGACTGAGTTATTTACCTCCTTAAATCATGATTTAAGGACTTAAGATACAGAGAATTCACTGGTAGGCGAACCATGCCCTGTGCTACAGAGGAAGGCGAAAAACCCCCAGAGCCCAGGCCAATCAGCCCTGGGGGAAAATTCCTTCCCGACCCCAAATATGGCGATCAGTTAAACCCTGAGCATGTGGGCAAGTCTCAACAGCCAGTTATCCAAGAAACAATTCTCTGTAATAACTCAGAACCCACCCCACGTACTCTCCCCTCTTAGGCCACTTGTAAATCCACCACACGTAGCCAAATATCAGTCAATTTCCAAAATAGGCTAATCATATCATCCCCTCCATAAGTTAGTTCGAATTAGCTTAATTTGAATAAGGAAAACTTAGTTCAAACTAAGCAAGTGCCATTCATGGCACTTGCTTAGTTCGAATTAGCGATCCACATTCACTTCAATGGCTGGTTAGTTCGAACTAAGAAATTAGTTTGAATTAACATGGCCACATTGGTTAATTCGAACTAGTTAGTTCGAATTAACCCTTTCGTTCGAATACCCAGTTCGAACTTATTAGTTCGAATTAAGGAAGTCCTTAATTTGAACTAACTAAAGCCTAGTGTAGCCATGGCTTTAGTTAGTTCTAATTAAGCCTCCTTAATTCAAACTAACTTGCCAGTGTAGACATAGCCCCTGTGTCTAGAGCAGCGGGGGCTTGGCTACGTGGCACTGTGGTGAGGGCAGTGGACTGGGAACCCATTTAATTGTCTCATATGTTAATTTACAAGCTTGACTACTATAAAGCACCTTGGTAAGAGCAATATACCATGACAGATGTACACAAAAACTTTAAATTGTCACTTTAACTGTTATATAGTGTCTAGCTTTCAGCCTGTGCCCCTGCACACAAGGCTGTATTTCAATCATGGTTTATGCACAACCTATGCAACAACTAGCATTAATGTGACACCAAAGTTGAAAAGCCAAATGCTAAAAAAATTAGGCAATGCAAAGCATTTCTTTCCCAGCCTCTCACCACACAAAAACTACTTAACAGATTTTGTTAAAGTTTTCAAAAAATGTAATTTTAAGATGGGAATAAACATGGAAAATTAAGACATACCCAAAGGTGAATATTTTGGGAAATTATGAAGGTGTAAAAACCTTGCAAAGATAGATTGCATAATAGCCATTACTGAAATGTGGTGAAATGAGAAAAATCAAAGGAATGCTGTAATACCGTAACAAATCAGGGGTTGGGAAGAGTAGTGTTATAGCTAAATGGTTGCACAGGATGTAAGGAGATAAAAATTAATGACCACATACTGAATGTGTGCGGATACAAAACCTATGTCACAAGAACATTGGCAGGGTAAGAATTTTAACTACGTTCTATTAACAGCTTCCACAGCAGGGCAAAAACTGGAATTCTGATCATGGAGAAATTCAACTATCTGTATATATTAAGTAGTCACAATGGGACAATATCTACAGAAGCAATTTCTTAAATGAGTGCTCCTTGAAACAACAAATTGTAAAACACAAAAGAGTAGAAACTATTCTTGGTGTAGCGCAAAGTAAGAAACAAATTAGTTCAAGAAGCATATACAGTTAAACCTCGTGTGTAAAAGTGACTACAATATAAATAAGTTCAAGATCTCTGAGGGTGGAAAAGGTACCAAAAGCTGGCACTTATCTTTAGAAAGAGAGGAATTTCATAGAAACGAGAAAAGTAGTCAAAAAGGTCTTAAAGTCAAGAGTAAATAAATTACAATACTTAGATTTTAGTATGGATTCTATTCTCAGAGCTTGCATAAATCTAAAATGAAAGGAAGGCCAGAAATAAATCAGTGTGACTAAATGGGAACATTCATGATGCTGTACAAACCTAACAGAGATCGTTCAGTATATGGAAGTCCAATGGACTACATTAGGCAATTTGTAAGAAGGAAATTAGGTGCAGGCCAAAGATGGAGTCTGAAAGACAGACAACAGAAGGCATACATACAAATAATAAGACAAACAAGGAGCCTTGTGGCACTTTTAAAAACTAACAAATGTATTTATTGCATGAGTTTTCGTGGGAGAAAATCCCACTTCGTGAGGTGCTTGACGATGGAGTTTGTCAGACACTTGACGATGGAGAACTGACGAAGTGGGATTTTCTCCCACAAAAGCTTGTGCGATAAATACATGTGTTAATTTTTAAAAGAGCCACAAGGCTCCTTATTTATTTTGCTGAACTAGACTGACATGGCTACACCTTTGTAGCTATACAAATAATAACTCCTCCTCTATCTATATCAGATGCAGGAAGCCTGTGGGAAAATGTATGTGTTTACCACTGGCACAGGGAGTATAAAGCCCTTACCATGCAGGAGGGGTTTAAAAAGCAACTCTGGGCTAAGGAGGCCCCACCCTTCTACCCATGCCAAGCATGCTCAGGTTGGAGGCGGGGTTTAACAGGCAGCCAGACAGCTCAGTAAGGGCCTGGAAGGCCAGGGAGAAGACTGTGACCTGAAAGGTGCAGGGAAGGACATGAGCTGAGCCCACACCAAGTCAGGGTATGGGGAAGCCACAGCACTTGGAGACTGAGGCCAGGGCTATAAGTTGTGAAGGCAGTGCTCCCCAGGGCTGGCCAGCAGGGATTCAGAAGGAAAAAAAGAAGAGATTCAGGGAAGCTGACTTGAGGTAGACACAGGATGCCGCCCAGTCAGTGAAACCAAACCAGCCTCCCAGGGCCCTAAGTCAAAACGTGGTGAAATGGGAGCCTGAATTCTCTTACACTGCCCCAGGACTCCATTCACTAGGTGGAAAAGCTGCTCAAGAGCTGCACCCACAAGGCAGAGTTGTTGTTGGGGAAAAAAAATCAGTGGATATGAATGCTGTCTTGGGCCCTACTCTGGTTCACAACAATTAAAGGGAACAATTAAAGACCAAAATATTTCTGAGAAGCTAATTTATTTCTTTGTTTCAGTCTTCACCACACAGAATCTTGGGAAACTACCTTCTCTTTTCTGGCAATAAAGATGAGGGACTACCACAAATTAAAGTGTAAGAAGAAAATGTGCTGGAACAAATAGGACCACGAAGAAGCAACAAGTTATCCAGCCCAGATGGCATACTTGCAAGAGCTCTGAAGGATGAAGTGGCTGAGCTGCTAAGAAAAATATGCAATTTCTCCTTAAAATAAGTTGCCACATGTGACCCAATGACTTCTTGGTGTCACCTGGCAGAGAGCACAAGGATACACAGGGGTACAGGTATCCCCTGGGTTCACCAAGAAATGTCATGTAAGGTCTCTAATGAAAGTCTCTGTCACAGTGGTCATCACAATAATTGTAAGATGTATTTATGGGAAATATGTGAAGAATTGCATATATATATATATTCTGAAAAATTACATTCTCCAGGCCTTGTAGTTAAAGATAAAGCATGCTATCTTAGCATAACCTGAGACAAATTTCTCCAGATAGGAGTTGGAATACACTTATCTTCCTGGTGGACCATGGTTTGTCTTCCACCAGAAGTTGATTAGAGTACTGAGTCACACACTAATGAAGGATGGATGGAGAACTAATAGGAAGAGGTAAACAGTGGGAAGGGGGACACAGTTTTCAGGTGAAGATCAAAGGTCTGATCTGGTTTATCTAAGGATGCAGAGAGAGGCTTTGGCATCCTTTCATCTGTGAAGAAAAGCTATAATGGCTTGATTTTATGAAACGGAATTTCAGTCATCCTGGTTGAAAATTCTAGGAAAAAGGGATTTGGTATAATCTATCCCGCAGAAGACAGGGGAATGTGCTGAGAGTTAAGTTTATGCTCTTGAAAGAGCGTTATGACTTTGTTTTATATACATGTAATTGTTTGTTTCTAATATTTTTACTTACTACCATTTGAATCTCTGCAAAAATAATGAGACACCTGTGGCACCTTAAAGACTAAAACTTTTTAGGGCATAAGCTATTGTGAGCTGCAACCCACTTCATCAGTTGCAGACTTACTAGTAAGACTTTAGGTACCTGGTGAACTGACTGAAGTTATAATTGAAACAAAAAGATATATCAGTATCGAATCAGCACAGTGATGCCAAGAAAATTGTTCCCTCCTTATCTGCCAGAAATTCCTTGAACATGTCAATGGAACAGTGGACAAAGGAGAACTGGTTGATCTAGTTTCTTTAAACTTTCACAAGGTATTTTTTGACAAAGTCCTAAGAAAGATTATATTAAAGGAAATAAACAGGCATAGTATGAGAGGCACAGTGGGAGAGTACTGTCAAGGGGCAAACACTGGCTAACACAGAGAAATGAAGTGTTGCAATTAATGGTCAGTGTTCATCATTGCAAAAGGTTAACAGCAGCGTGCCAAAAGATTCCATGCTACAACCTGTGCAGTTTAATGGATTTATTAATGACCTGGAAAGCAAGATTAACAATGAGGGACAAAATCTGAAGATAAAGTAGTGCATGCTGGAGAGAATAATTTCCCCTGCTCCCCTTATGAATTCTAAATTAAATTGCATCAACTCCAGAAAAAGACGTCATCATTGTGTACAGTTCAATGAAGATCTCTGCCTAGTGCAAAAGAAAAGTCAAGAAGCAAGCAAAATATTAAGATACACAAGGAATTGAGTGGAGAATAACAGAGAAAAGATTACAATGCCATTATGTAAATCAGTTGTGTGCCCTCTGCCTTCTGGTCACATCATTGTAAAAAAAAAAAAAGACATGGCAGAAATGGAAAGGCTAAAGACATGGGAAAAAACTCTTACATGAAGAAAGACTGAGAAGACCACGGCTATTTATGTTAGAGAAAGGATAAATAAGAGGGGACATGACCAAAATATATATATAAAAAAATCCATAGTACGGAGATGGTAGATCAGGAACCTCGAGTCAACAAGGTACTTAAACACTGTTATAATTCAAGAACAAGTGGACATTCATTGAAATTGAAAGGTGGGAAATCGGAAAGTGACAAAGATACTTTAAAAAAAACCAAAACCCACAACACAGTTTACCTATGGAACTTAACTTCCTTGAGCTATCGCTGAGGTCAAGAGCCTACCAGGATTAAAAAAATGGATTAGTTAGAGATGAATAAAAAGAATATCCAAGTTTAAGAAGCAAATAGTAAACAAATAACTAAGACTTTAGGAATGGATATTCATCTTCATCTCCAGAGCATTAGCGATTTCTAAAAATTGGGGGTTAGCTGCAAGTTTCTTTTCAGAACCAGATTATCCCAGAATTGTTTCGTGAAGGGTTCTTGCATCTTTCTCTGAAGCACTTGGTGCTGGTCACTTTCAAAGGTAGGAAAACTATAGGATCATTGGTCTGGTCCAGTGTGGCAGTTCCTGTGTTCTAATGCAATAATGGGCAGAGGAATAAAGAGAAATATTAGGTATTATTTTGTAACCTTTCCAGAGCTCCTTCCAGGGAGACCAAGCAGCTACATGCCACCCAACACTCAGTCCTAGGAACAATGGTTATTAGAATAGATTTTAACATAGTTTGGGATCATTTGGAATGGAAGATGCTATTTAAATGTTAAAAAAAAACCCAAATCACAACAAAACACAAAAAAACTTACTAAAATGTTAATACTGAGAAATGTTCAAGCCCATTTGTTTTCATTTTACAACAACCTTATACTTGCCCTTTCCTGATACTACACTTACTTCAGTAGTATATGAGATCATTTTTTTGTATTACCTTTATAAGACAGAGCAATTATTTTTCGAGGGCTGGCACAAGTTGCCACTTCTAGTTAAAACTTCAGTAGTCACAGGGACCATACCCAACTCCACTAAATTACAGTAAATTTTCCTTGTATTGCCCCCCATCCCTGCCCTGACTTTTAATGCATATCATTGTTTTTAACCAACACAGACTAAGATTTGAACTAATCAAGTACAAAACACATCTAGTAGTTGTTCTAATCAGCAGATTAGAATCCCCATGAAAAAAAATCACGTATCACTGTGCACACTTCATCTGACTGAAAGAGATATGATTACAAGACTCCCTTTACTGCAGGAAAAGACACGTTTTGTCCTCTTTCACTCTGCTGCAGTACAGTACAAACCACTGTCGCATGCAAATGCTGGTTCATGCCTCTGCATTGTTAAGAGGAGAAAGGAGATTTCATTTCATTCTCAGAGGAAACCTGTATGTAAGATTTTACGAAGGTGGAAGGGGAGATTCATTGCTCCACTCAGAGGATGTAATTAACCCATGAAGTGAAGATGTGCTGAACAAAAACTCAGCAAGGTACTTAAGCACATACATACTTTTAAGTACATGGTAGGAAGCCCTATTGTCTTCATATGGATACATCT
Organism: Pelusios castaneus; assembly: GCA_007922175.1. Taxonomy (NCBI): domain Eukaryota; kingdom Metazoa; phylum Chordata; order Testudines; family Pelomedusidae; genus Pelusios; species Pelusios castaneus. The sequence goes on along the minus strand of ML685756.1, from coordinate 14,745,311 downwards.
CCTTAAGTCTCTTGGGCTTTAGGCTTCACACTGGGTCTGATCTGGGGTTCTAATGGTGAATTGATCATACAGAAATGCCATATAAACCATTTCACCATTTGCTCCGCATGCATTTGGTTTAGGACACAATGGGGCTAGACTGCAGAGAAGCTGCACATCCTTATTTATGCAGTTCCAGCAGCACAATAACCAGTGCAAGCAGTTTAAATGGGCTTTTCTATTCTAAAAGCTCAGTTGCAGCTATGCATCCTGGCCAGCTCTGGCTTTGGGCAGTAGATTTCATTTTTCTAGTTGCTCCACATGATACACACATACAGCTTGAGTATATATGTATTGGGATTTATATGTAACTAGCTATCTTGCAAGTGCATAACCAGGTAATTTCAAATCTACCCTAGACCTCCTTTAGTGTTTTTATTTGGGTTAGTTTTATGTTGTACTTTTTTTTTATTGTCACCATTTACATGCTATCTCAGTGCTGGGAAGATGGTGTGGAATGTCCTAGAGCAGAGATACACTATGAGAAGAGAATCAGGCCTATCCTATTCTCATTAGATGCATGGGCCACAGCACAGAAGCAGATTTACTTTAACAAAATAAAAACATAAGAATTATATGGCTCTCTGATATAGCATAAATGCAGCCAAAGTAGAAACAAGACTTTGATAAGCTTTCCTAGAAGAGGAGAAAATGATCCAGTGATTAGGACATGAGCTTAAGGTTTTTAAGACCTGAGTCCAACTCCCTATTCTACTACAGGCTTCCTCTGTGTCCGTGGAAAAGTGATAGTCTCTCTAGGGCTCAGTTCCCCACATGTAGAATGAGGATACCTCATAAGGGTGAAGAAAAAGTCATTAAAGATTGTGAGCTGCTCAGATTCTACACAGCAGTACCTTAGACAGATAGCCTTCTGTGCCATTGTCTTCCTTTAGAGTAGTGACCACCTGTGTCTTTGAGTTCCAAGAAAGAGCAGGAAAGGAAAGTGAGAAGTAAGAATAGATAACTGTGTAGGAATAACTGTGAAACAATGATTGGAGTTCTACTCTAGTGCTGAGAAACACCTCCATGTCTTCCTTCTGCTTTTGGAAGGAATTGGAAGAGAACTTGCTCATTTAAGTCATGCATGATGCTCATGCTCTATATTAATAATGTTCTGAGTCTACTGCTGGACCTCTATTGCACACTGAAAACTTCAGAGGATGAATCTACTTTTTCCTCTGGTTTCTTAAAGGCTATCGATACTTTTGCTAGATTTCTCCCTAGGAGTGTCTTGTTTTTGTGAAAGGAACCCCCGAAAAAGAAATACAGTGCTAGAAATGAATGATACATAACAGGGAATAGATAGGAGCGACACCTGCAGGAGACATAGTATCAAAAAGATGAAATAGAGCAAGAGAAGATGGTGAAAACTCAGAAGAGGTAAAAGAAAACTGGTGGGCGGAACAATCAACTTTACCATGAATGTTATATATTCAATGTACATGCCTTTCAAAAGAGGAGTTTCGGGCCCTCTCAAGGGGTGCGTCTACACTTGTAAATTAAGTCGACTTAATTTATTCTGTATCTACACTACACTTTCCTTAAGTCAACTTAAGCAGCTGCTTAAGTGGACTTAAGGAAAAATTAAGTCGAGTTTATTAAACCCCATTTAAAGTCGACTTTCTGCTTAAGTCGACTTTCTAAAGTCAACTTAAGCCAGTGTAGACGTGGAGTACCCCTAAGTCGACTCTAAGTCGACTTAGGGGGCCTCCAGGCATTCCCCACTGCCCTCCCTGCCAGGGTGGCTGGCACAGAGAGAACCTGGCATGCCCCCCTCAGGGCAAGGCACAGCCCTGCCCCTATGCCCTGCCAGGGTCCCTGTCCCCCTTTGCCCCATTGTACCCAGGTACAATGGGGCAAAGGGTGAGCCCCCAGGCACTTGGCAAGGGGTGCCCCCCCTGCCACCGTGGACCAGTCCCAGGTCCACCTAGCCCCTACAAGTCGACCTAGGCATCCAGTGTGGACGCTCTAGGTCGACTTTGTAGGGTCCCCTTTAAATCGACTTAAAATTTAAGTGTGGACATGTAAGTCGATTTAAATTAACAAGTGTAGACATAGCCAAGGTGTCCTTGTATGACCTGACTACTAGACGCATCATTGTCTCCTGACACAGGCGTTATCCTCATTCTGACCTCCCCGCCTTAGCACCCAGTCTGCATTAGATATCTGGTACGGAAATAATAGAACCAGGAGAAATGCATGCACCCTTATTAAACTCAGGAGAAAAATAGGCTAACCCACAGCATAGACATAACTCTACTCAGTCAGAATATATCCAATACAGAGATACCAAATCTGGCCAAAGACGAAGGACACTACAGCTGTAAAGCATATTTTAGAAATAAAATAATATGAACATGTTCCACGGAATTCCCGGAGGTTAAATATTTCTTCTTCTTTTCTTTTCTTTTTTTAATTTTGTTCTTATTAGCTCCTTATATATATGTAGGCGTTATCTTCAACTGAATGTCTGGTAGAGAGCTAGTACATAGGATCTGATCCAAAGCAAAGACTCCCAATGACTGCAATGTGCTTTGGATCAGGCCCATTGTGATTAATGATTATTTTTTTAATTGTGAAAAGCATTCAAGTGTAAAGGGCATAGGGAATGGCCCAAATGCTTATTTGCTGTCACACAGGGTTGATATTCATGGAACTATGCTGGCATTTAGAAATTATGCAAAGCTTCCCACCTAAATCCATTGTCACTTGACATCCATCCCTTAGGCCATCAGTCTAATCAGCTCTGTCCATGTTAGTGTTTGGTGCATCTGGCATCCCTGAATGCAGTTCTGAGGTTGAATAATTTTAAACATAATTATAAAAAGCTTCTGGGGATACACAAGGCAAGTTTTTAGGCTATTTTGAAATAAAAGGAAAAGTGAATTCCTCCCTCACTTGTCACACTACAGGCAGCCCCTACAGAAACAGCTAAAACATGTTAGGGAGCCTCTAGGGAACATAAGGTCCCTAGTAGCCCTTCCTCACCCTATCCCCTTACCATACAGGCTAAGAAAGAAAGAACATCTCCTGATGTGGGACTGGACCCCTGGGAACAAACATCAGCAGAAGCTATATCTATTGCACCTGAAGGATGAGGAATTGAGAAGCCCAGAAACGTCCATGGTTTAGAGCGATGGTAGACACATCAGCTGAAGTTGCAGCAGAAATTGGGCAAGAGGGGCAGCAGTCCAGCCAGAACATCTCTTTGGGCCTGGACACCACTGGGTGGGGGGACTTTAAGGAACAGGAGAGGACTCATCTAACAAAGGAGGAAACTTTCCAGAGGGGTAGCCGTATTAGTCTGTGTACAGCAAAAACAACACGAGTCCTGTGGCACCTTAAAGAGTAACAAATTTCTTCGGGCATAAGCTTTTGTGCACTCCAACCCACTTTGTCAGATGCATGAGGAGAAAGGAAGGAGGAAACTAACATTTTACAATTTGGTCCTTGTCACCTGTGATGAACCTTATGTAGAGGAGAGAAGGGCCCATAGGTCAGTACACTCTCCCCACCCTCTTGTATACCATACAACTTGCTTCCTCCCAGAAGACATTGCCAGCTATAGTATCAGCAGGCAGTTTGGCAAAGAAACAGGGGATGGAAGTTTGGCATCAGAGTACATGGGCAGAAGGCAATTTGTACTGAAGAAATGAAGGGATGCTAATCCCTGGGAGGTGCAGAACTACACACTCCATGTTGATGTGTGGAGTCAGGAGAGGGAGATGGTAGAATGGCGAGCGAGCACAGTGCATGAGCAGATGTTTTTGGACAGTAAGCGCTCTTTGGGGAGGAATGGAGAGTCTTGATTAAGGCTCTCTCTCTTGATTAAGGGCTCTCTCATCTCTTCAAAGGCATGTTTATTGGGGAAAGCACTTTGTACATAATACAGAACATAATTTGGAAAAGGACATGGACATCACACAAGAATGACTACATTTACTCTTTGAGTCATCTGCAACCCCTCCATTCTCCCCACCAATTGTTTGTCTCTCTCAACTGCTTGTCTTTGTCCCATTAGAACCTAAGATCTTATAGGCAAGGAATGTGTCTGTCTTTTTGTTCCATAAGGCAAGTACTGCTCTGCGGGTGCTGTGATTAGATAATAAATATGTATGATCACAATACATCTGTTACATCCATAATAGCCTCTCTGATGAGCCATCACAGTTTCTGTGACATGAGCAACTGTCAGTGATAAACTTATCTGGGGTTCTGAACTCTGATCACCAATACCTGGTAGTTTTATACTATACAGTCAATACTCACACTTCCCACTATGCTATTTGTTTTCTATCCAGGTCAAACGTTTACCTTTTTAAATACTTGATTAATTGTAAACCAGTCCAGTACAGCACACTGGGAACAAGTATTTTAAAAATAACAACTGTAGCATCTTTTCTTACCATTTAAATGGATTGCTTTATCTCAGTAATACAAATCAATGAACAGAAACGTTAGCACCTCATGATTTATGGGACTCGCAGTGGAAATGGAATTAGTGATCAGTCTATTTCATGTCTCTAACATATGTAAAACATCATTATTCAAAAAAACAAGTCAAAATAAATAGGAAAAGAAAAAAGAGAATGACATGCTTACTGTAGCTAATTCATCAAACTTGCCAAAGAGTTCATTCAGAAGCTTCACCAGCTCTTGAGCAGTGCACTGTGATGCCAAACTAGTGAACCCCACAATGTCTGCAAACAAAATGCTGTAAAGAGAAGGAAGGAAACATGGAAACATTAGTGCAGAACACACCTTCCATTAGTATTCTATTCATCTTCCTCTTTGCACTGAGCGCAACCCACAGAACAAACCCAGATCAACCATGATTGTCACCAAAAAAGTGCTATGCAGAGAACAAATATCAAAGCTCCAGGATCGCCCTTGCATTTAAAGCACAGAAAGTAGGAATAAGGAGAATCTGTGTTCCATTCCTGGCTCTGCCACAGGCTTCCTGGGACATCAAGCAAGATTTGTCTTAGGTATTTAGATGATCCCCATCACTGTTATGATTTGAGAGCCTCCATATCCCTGTGAGCTAAGGCAATGCTACAGATTGGAACTGGCCCCTCCTAAATCCTCAGCTAGTACCTTAACCCCTGGACTATCCTTCCTCACTTAACTTCGAAAATCTGTAACCTTTTTTTGTTTCAGTTTACCCACATGAAAAATGGGGATAATTTACAAAAAAAATAGTGTGAGGCTCAACTAATTAAAGGTTGCAAAACACTTGGAAAATTAAAGCTCTGGAGTGGGACTCGGGAGATATGGGTTCAATTCCCACTTTGCCACAAACTGTAAAATCCTGAGCAAGTCACTCCTCAGATGGGATTTTCAAAGAATTCTAAGGCAGTTAAACACCCAAACCACAATGACTATCAGTGGGATTTGGATGCCAACTGCTCTCCCTGCATTAATCATACTTCCCTAGCTCATAATGAAGTTGAGAGGATAAATTTAAACATACTTGGGAGTTACTCAGATAATGGAGATAGGGGTCATATAAGTACCTAGATTGATCTTTAATGGAAGAAGCTACAGAAGTATGAATTATTTAGATTTACTCACCTGCTGGCCCAGGCCCCATGCCAGCTGTGCAAATCCTATGGATCTACTTACAATCAGTACCCTGCCTATATAACATCAAATAATAATTTATTTAGGTTTATCAAAAATGCCCAAAATGGCCCCTAACCATATGGCCTGGATGTGCTTGCATAACTCAGAATACATCTTGAAGGCAGCAATTGAAGATAACCCAGCAAAAATCTCTCTCCCCAGAAACAATTCTCTATTCTTACAATTAGAGCTCTTTCACTCCAAATTAATGTAAGAGACTCTAGAAACACAAACTATCCAGTCCCTCATTCTTGCTGCCAGACAAGGTCAACCAATCTGATCCCTCACCTGCAAACCCAAGAAAATGTACTTTCTCAGTTCCCAAACTAGTTCCTTATCAAAGGCACACAAGCCACCCCACTGCTACAAATCCTCCCAATACTTGTTTGATTCCACTTAACTGCTAAAATCACTTCTGCCCCCCAAAACATTTTCAGCTCCCCAACCAAGGTAACCTTGTCCAACACAAACTGGTGGCCAACACACAGTGAACAAGACAGGGATACACAGTGAATAAGGCAGAAGTCCTGTGGATCTGTGCCTTATGTTGGATTAAATTATGCTTTCCCTTACCACTGTGAAAGCCTACAGCAAATCTTAGCAGCGAGTGGATTTATTCTGCATAAGCAAAAGCAAAACTGAGTTCTCAGTGCAGAGGACAGACAGTGTGGCAGTGAAATGAGACAGGTGTGTTCCAAATTCCAGGTCTTTACCCACTGTATTGCATCCTTGCTCATTCCACAGTTTATTATTGTGCGGAGAGTGAAGTGCACTTAGGCCCTATACTCTATATATGTAAAATAAAAAAATATTTAACACACAAATAGCCACTCTATTCGAAAAGTGGAACTGACTCATTTCCAGTTCAAAAATATTTGAACCATCATGCAAGCAATTCTGCTGACCAATACTCTCATCGACTCCATATATTCCTTCTCTGTTGACTTGAGTATTATATTTAGGTTGTAAGCTCTTTGAGGCACAGACCGTGTTTTTGTTCCATGTTTGTAAAGCACTTGGCACAGTGGGGTCCTGTTTCATGACTGGAGCTCTTATGCGCTACAGAAATGCAAATAAATAATAGTAAAATAAATAATAATAATCAATCATCATCATCATCAATTATTTTCGATTAACACATTGCTTTTCATCATGGCCTTTTCCATTTGTTGGAATGGAAGGGACACTGAAAGGAAGAGAAGAAATGCGTCCCTATAATAAGAACATGAGAGGACTCTATACTTTGTGTAGTGTGGCAAGGTGCTTTCCTCAGGGGGCCGATTGCCCTGGAGCCAGTGAATCTCCCAGTGGTAGAGGTCTGCTGTAAACACAGCCCCAGTCCCTCTCTCTCTGTCAGGGAGCCCAGGGAGGCCTGGGCTTAAGCCCAGTGGGGTCCCCTTTCTGATAGTTCTCCCAGTGGGCTGGGCCCGTGCTCCCTCCACAGATTCCCAGCTGGGTGGGGCAGGGAAGGCTCTCCCACTAGCCCCGAGGAAGCCTCAAACCTCCTGGTGGTTCCTTGTGTTTTGTTCCGCTCCGCTCCTTCACAGCCCACACCCTTCTGGCATGGCAAGCTTCTTTTATAGACCTGGCACCTAGCACTATTTCGTGATAGTTTAATTATTTGCAATGCAACCAGTATCTAAATGGTCTGTCACTACCTGGTCCCTAAGAGAGCATACAGATCCTGAATTAGCCCCAGACCCTCTCCCAATCTGAGATTTGGATTTACTGTTCACTCAAAAATAATTCCTACGCCATCCCTCAAGGATCTCCTTAGCTCCCTCCTGCTACCCTTATATCCTTGAATGGCATTAATTAGCTGCACCTGCCACAACGAGTCAGCAGTCTTTCATCAGTTCTCTGAAGGGTTCCAACACCTGCTTAAAAGTGTGCCTCAAAGCCCTGCTGCATATATAACAGATCTAGGCTGCTTCCCTACCGTGAATGCCATTTGCATGGTTCACTGCTATGCTATACCACATTATTTATACAGCCAGCATCCTCTATTTTGAAAGGGAAATACTACAAATACCACAGCAGACTGAACCACTTCAGGTGGCAAATGTTCACTTTTTAATGGGGCCCATGCATACACTTTATTCACAGGTACTGTCCCACTGACTACAGCAGAACTACTTATATGCAGGCTTAGTAATGTGAGTAAAGATGGCTAACGGAGCCTTCGGGTCATCTTCATTTGACTACAACATACAATGAGAATGACATTCTAGCATAACATGCTGTCACAGGAAGAAATCTATAACACTTTAATAAATAAAACTGTTTCTAAGGGTATGTTGAAATTTGAGGTGTGATTCATAACTTGTGTAGCTGTACCTGTGCTAATTCTAAAAATAGACATGTAACTGGGTGGAACAGGAAGTGGGTTTGACTAGCTGCATGAATATGTACCCAGAGGCTATGGTTGGGTACATATTCAGTATCTAGCCTGAGTTGCCACCTGGGCTATCTTGCTATTTTTTAGAGTACTGGCTCACACACAGCTGGTGTAAGTATGTTTATGTGAGCTGGGAATCACACCTACCAGCTCCAATGTAGACAAAAATCACAAAGATCTACATTAGGCAGTGTAAATTATGAACTGGGTGCTCACAGAAATCACCTGGGGTTGTTGGAATGAAATCATGAAAGGAGACAATGTAAGTTTCATTTTTTAGAAATTTCCTTAAAACCAATTTACAATGAAACTCCCTGCCCTATGAACATCCCATAACAGAAGAAGTCATCTCATTATAAGGTAAAGTCATTTTTAAAGTCATCTTGACATTTCATAACATCAAATTTGTAATGAGACAGGTATTTCTGGTCTGATCTTTCTTGGGCATCAAGATGCCAGTATTAATCTAGGAAATTTAATGTTTATAAAGAATAGTAGACTCTATTTAGGCCTGGAGCATTCAACCCTTACTTGCAGTGTCAAGCATTTACATGAATAATCTCAGAGATTTTCAGTGTGAGTACTTCCATGAATAAGGGCCAACAGAACTGAGCCCATAGGATTTGACCTAAAGACTGCTGAAGTCAGTGATAATGTTCCTATTTGAGATCAATGGGCTTTGAATCAGGTCTTACGTTTGTAAGAAATCAGTACTTCCAATTATATTGTTGTCTGCATTTAGTTTATTACTGGTCCTTTATTAAAATTAATTAATTAATGTCAGACACACAAACATAACCACCTCTTTCTTTTCTGCACTCTTTCATTTATTCTACAAATTACTTTTTCAGGTAGCTCATGGCACTTGCACTTGTTCCTATTGCTACATCAAGTAGTCCCATTAAAAATAAAACACAAACAGCCAAGCAAGCAAGCAAGCAAACAGTCCTGGCTGCTTTCTTGCAAAGTAAGAGAGGTCAAAGTCTGTTCACTAGATAACTACTAAGTATTACACGCAAAATCTAGGAAGGGGAAATGGAGACACCAGAAGAGTGAAGATTTCATCAGCACAACATTGACTCCCATCAGATTATGAAAAGTCCATTTGACCTCTTCCCTGGAAAGCTTCCAAAGATCAATGTTTCTGTTTTTAATCATGAATTTTTATGTACCTCTCTGTTCACATACTGTAAATAATGAAACTTTGCCTTGGAAAGATTTCTTTCCCCACACGCACACATATGCATACACACACACAGAGGCTTAGTATAATATAATCTTGTGCAATTATTTGGTTTCCAACTCTAAGGTCAATTTAGGCTCACAATTCTTCTCTTTTTTATGGGAGAATGAGCTCAAATCCAAAGTTTTCATGCTGTTTATGGCTTTAGAGTAACATCTCATGATAGAGGTAAAAAAATGAAAATCGATTCCTTACATATTGTTTTTTAAACTGTAAACAATATAAATGATACTACTCTATAAGTAGCCAAGTACTTCAGTTATAAGAAAGCAAACAAGAATAGCTGTCACTGCTGTGGCAATGACTGATGGAAAAAACAATGACAATAAGTAACTATTTGGGGACTTATTTAACCCTTTAAATTTAAAATGATATAGCTACATTGATATTGACTGAAAATAAGTAGCCTTCAAAGAAATAAAGTAAAAAAGATTAATGAGGTTGGGGAAGAAATGAAGCATCAATAAGGACCAAAGAACATTTTAAATTACTTTGGAATGCTAGTATCAGTTATTATTTGTTTAGTGCCAACAGTTAGCACAGCACTGTATGAACAAGAGCCTGACTCTGTTCTTTCTTATGCTGGAGTAACTCAATTTATATAAATGAAGTTAAAAGCAGCATGATAGGAGTAACAATCTCATAATTTTGCCTCAGCTCTGGTGGCACTTCACATACATCAGTCATAATAAGAGCTCTTTCCCAAGAAGCTTATCTGGACTGTTTTCCCCTAGGTGACAGCTTGTGAATTTCTCCTCTCATTTAATCTAACCTTTTCTGTGAAAGTCTTCCTATGAGAGAATATGAGTCAAGATTCCTTGTATTATAAGTAGCCCTACACTTGGCTACATGAAAGCACTTAATCTCTCTTCCTCAGTCTATGGATCAGTAAAATGGTTAACATACGATTTCACTCATTCTTCTTATCTCATACAAATGTTATGAGCCTTAATTATTTAATGTTTATTACTTAATATTTATGACATCCTTAAATGCAATGTTCTATATACTGTAAGTGTAAATCATCATTGAGTTGATATAATTATTCATATTTCAGCTCTAAGGCCAAGTGAAAATGTCCTTGAATAAGCTTTTAAAATTTCTCATCAAACAATGTAGTAATTTTAATTTTCATTTTAGGATCACCACTCTGAAAAGAAAACACTGAAAAAAGTTATTGAAGCTGGTAAGTGTCCTTGCAAGTTTCTGGGAAGGCAGAATGTACTGGTATTACTATAGTTGCAAGAAAGTAACAACGTCAGACTTGGGAAGAAGGTGGCTTGTTCTTTGATAGGGCAAAGATTTAAATGTGATTCACTTGTGATCTACAAAGCAGCATCCAGTTAAAAAGCAAGTGAAGATAAAAGTTTTAATCTATTCCCCTCTCCACACACAAGGTTTCCATTAATGTTAATAGGAGTTTAATGCTTTGAATTGCCAACAACTAACTGGTCTTAAGAAGGAAGCTTGAAGTTAATTACAGCTGGAGAGATTCATCTGTGAACAGATGAGACTCCAGGGAGACAAAACTCACTGAAAAACATGTTGAAAAATCATTCTGGAATAAACTAAGAGGTACATTTGTTAACATTTCCAGCTTGCCTCACAATGGTGTCCAAATCGAGATCAGAATGGTTTGAAGGACACCCAAGAGCTCAAGATATGATATATACCACCTTCACTTCACTTTCTCAATACCCTTTCCTGAAAATGTTAGGGTAGAGAGTTATAGATGACACCAGCAAATGGCCTGCTAGCAGTTCATATTGCTTAAGCCCTGAAGGTCCCAAGTTCAATCCATGGTGACAACACATTACAAGTCATTATACTTTCATTAAGAGGTCTCAAGCTTTTTGCTCATCTTCACAAGCCAGAAAAGGCAGGTCCATTTCCTAGTTAACTGGCTATAGCTACTTCAGCATCAAAGATTTCACTGAACAAAATCATACAAAATCCACCCAAGATGGGAGTGCACTGAAAACATCCTGGTGATATTGGTTCCAAGTGTTACCAAGACCATCTCTGCTGGTAGACTGTTGTAGCAAAGTAGACTGAGAACTTGTAGATGAAGAAACTCAACTCTTTAAAAGAGTAAGATAAAAAGAGTTCACCACATAGCCAAACACAACTGATTCTGCTGGACAAGGGCTTTGCTGATAGTAAATGTGAAGAACTATCTCCCAGCCACATACAGGAACCTGATACAATCTATCTGGGTGAAAAGGTGTTTTCCTCAATCACCTCTCTAAGCTCCCATGCTTATTATTTCATCCTTTGTAGGACATCCATAAACCACTGTGAGTTGCAAGAACAATGGAGAGAATGATATCTTAGTGTGAGCAGGATAAATAAAGATAAGGCTAAGACTTTTTAAAAGTAGGGACATAAAGTTAAGTTCCTAAATCCATTCAGGCACCTAAAGAAATGGCCTGATTTTCAAAAGCAGGGAGTTGTTTTTTAAGGATGGAATTTTCAAGGATAGACTTGATTTTGTATGGCATTTCTGCTCCAAAATTGTTTAGGAACTTTGAAAATTTCATCCCAGATGCTTAGCTAGGCACCACTTCTTGCATTTTGTGAAATCCAAGATCAATATAAATGTAGTGTTACCAAACCTAAATATTCAAAAATCCTGAGTCAGGACCTAAAAAAATAAAGAGACTGGCTTAAAACTTATCTGCCTTCTGATTTCGGAGCCTGGGGAACATTTTCAAGCTTTTCTCTGAAATGCTGAGGCTAGAAATGTCCTTTTTTGAAAAGAAAAGAAAAGAAAAGAAAAGAAAAGAAAAGAAAGCTGAGAGTCTTGTTTAATTGTGTAATCACAGAATTCCAGAAAGTGAGGATTTAAGAAACTTAAAATCTACCATGAGACTTGCACTAAAATCATGAGAGTTGGCACTACTGGGAAAATTAGCCCCCACCCCCAAGTAAAATGTGTTTTTATTTGGAATTTTCCCTGGTGGTGTTTTAAAGCTGAATAATTTTTTTCTGAAGTAAAAACCAATCCCTGCAGCATTGTGCTTATGCCGGGGAAACAGAGAAACTGACTAGAAACTGAGTGTTTTCAAAATGTTTTAAGTTTTAATAATACAAGTTTCTGCTAAGAATACAATTAGCAGATAAAGAACTTGCACTATTGGATCATTTAACAAAGGCTTTTGTAAGAAAAGAAAATGACTCTTTGTGGAATGGAAGATACAGCATGCCTGAGAGCACCAGCAGCCTCAGGCCATTCAAGAGGAGCAGAGTGGTAAAGGGAATGAGAATGGCAAGAGTCAGGTAAATAACAACTGATTTCAGGAGTGCACATGGAACAGCATGCTACAGAACATGAGAAGGGTGGCAGAATCAGGCCCTCAGTCAATCATCTGCTGAATAGTCAAGTGAGAAGGACTGATTTACGTTTTCCTAGGATGGATGAACTGCACTGGCATTTACTTCCTTAGCATTGTCCAGGTAAATAAGCTACTGCACAAAAAAACAACGTTTACTGTTTGTAGGGAAATATAAATAGGCTTTTACTATTATGAAAAATGAATATTCTTATCCACCACAAATATAATAGACTGTAACAGATGACTACTGGAGCATACAAGTTTCGATTTCTCCTAGTATCCCTATTCTATTATGTATCAACTTGGAATTGTTATCCATAGTCTCCATAGACATGTTCCCACTCAGCCATCTCAACCTCCCCCACACAAACAAAGTAAGTCTTCAGCTGTGCTTTCTTTCTTGTATTCTAAGAACTCAAAGTCAGTGCATGTCACTATCTTTGTACTAAATGTTATCTGCTTTACATTATTTTGTGAGCTGGTGTCAATCCTACCTAACATTGTCATGCCTTTGAATGTAAATCTTGTGGAAAATCCTTTCGGGTGGCTTTAGGAAATCTTCTTTCATTTCCATGGCAACGTTCCTGGGCAAAAGACTCATCAGGAGACGCTCCTAAAAGAAAATGAAAACCCATTAGTTTTGGGGTGCAATGTTTTCCCCATTCAGCAATTCTAAATAAAACAAAACCATTCTAGCCTACGTTCTGAACATTTCTGCTCCATGAAAAACACAAACCCTTCCCCTCTAACATTTCTGCCATTCAAAGGAGAGTCTTTTCAAATTCCTCTGTACAACAGAAGAGACCCTGCAGCATGGGAAGAGTTATTTTCAAGAGCAGATAATTGTCCATAATTATATCTATCATTATAATACTACTACTTCTAACTTACTGTGCCATCAGTATCATTTATCTGTGAAGGAATTCCAGGATAATTTGCTATGCTTTTGTATCTACTGCTTTGGAACTTAATCAAAGTGTTATGTTACTGGGTCTATTAAAGCAGGTTATTAAACAGTGAGATCTGCTGTAATTTTTTCTACACAGCCTGAATCAGCTGAACATAATAAAGATACATTTTTACAATGTATGAGCCAGCATAGAAATGTCTAGTTCTAGAAAGCACAGTAGACAACTACAGGTTTAACAAAAGGCCTGCCATGTCATTGAGAACTATTGTATCATGCATTGCTCTGCTGCTTTCCCAAAATCCCATATTCCAAAGGTTTTGGATTCCTTTGATATTGATTAATTTATATCCCCCAAACGGTGACCTACTCATAGGCACTTTAAAGACTTGTGATGACTATCCCATTTAGATATTCCCAGAAGTCATCAAAGAGAACACAATCTGAGCACCAGCACTTCTTCATATTTAAAACTCACTATGAGCTAGGAGGCACATGAATTTAAGGACTTGATTTGGCAATCATATCTGCTAGCATTTCATAAGGCTCCACACAGGAGAAGAAATCGATGCTACCACAACTGATTGTAAAGTTCAGAGCTAAAAGAGTGGAAGTTATGAAATACTGCCAAAAGAAAGAAAGAAAGTGTAGATAATACGAGGTCTAATCAGACTAAAGGTCCACCTTGCTTGGCAACATTTCACCACATACTCCTGATGTACTAGTCACGAGCTCAGGACAGTACCAAAGTACATGCATTTTCCAAATTTGAATTCTGACTGGTCATGTTGCTTCCTAGAGCTGACACTTCAGATATTTATATCATGGAGGACCGAGTTAAATTTTGCAAGGAAAAAAATTACTGAGCCCTGATTCTCATTTACAGTAAGGTCTCAACACCATTGTAGCAGTGTAAATGAGAATTAAGTCCCATTAATTTTAGTTAGGTGTCCTAATATCCAGGAATAAACTATAGTAAATAAAGTCATAAAGAACCTGCAACAATTAAATATCTGTGAGCTGCTTCTGCAGTTCCCCTGCAGAAAAGTCCTAGACCACATTAGGAAATTATAATCTCACTAAAAAAAATTTGTTTAATTATCTGCAAAATTTTATAACCTCGCTATATTGATGAACCTGGACAACCGGGGATGGATCACTCAATAAATTGCCATGTTCTGTTCACTTACTCTGAAGCATTTGGCACCAGCAACTGTTGAAAGACAGGATACTGAACTAGATGGTCCATTGATCTGACCCACTAAAGCCATTCTAATGCTCTTAGAATTTTACAATGTGGTTCATAAAACCCTAGTACACCAGGATATGGCAGACTCTTACAAAGATGAGTGGAGTGGAAGGGATGTCTTGTATAGTCCCTGTGATCACTAAATACCATAGGGACAGATCCCACAGTACACACCAGAAATGTATAAAGCCTCCAAAAGTGCAGGAGGAGAATTGGTTCAGCTGTTCTGGAGACTAGATGGAATGCAGGCTGCACCATCTTACCACTGACCACATAAGTTAACAAGAAATGTACATATCTGAGTTGGAATTCAACCCATCTTAACCAAATGGCTATAACAAGAAAGTATTTTTCAAAAAGCTTTTTCATGTTTAAATTTTATTTTAACAAAAATTAGAGGCATTGTCAAACCAAGTCATTGGCTACCATACAACAGCCAGAAAACCTTCTCACCAACAAGTTTAGTTGCCTAGAACTGATTGAATGAGTAAAGTCTAATTACATACTTGGAAAGAAGACAGAAAATGGGGAGAGTCCAGGCCAAAGAGACAGTCAGCAGAAGGAATAGGGATCAGAACAATTAAAAGGGAGGCTGGTGAATATAAGAAATAATTTTCTAGGGTATAAAGCATTAAAAAAAACCCAGAGATGCCATTAAAAAAACTTGTCTTAGAAAACATGAGAAAAACCCAGTTTCCTTTTCCCTAAAATTTCAGTTCCTTCAAGCAACAGGGTGTTGACTTCCAGATTACCGGAGTCAGAACAGGTTAAATAAACAAGGAGTCCTGTTCGAATCGACCTTCTGGCTCACCCTTCTCTTCATGTATATGTACACCTAACACACTGCAGTCTCCATTTCATGCATCTGATAAAGTGGGATTATAGCCATGGAAGCTCATATGATAAATAATGTGTTGGTCTTTAAAAGTGCCACAGGACTCCTTGTTTGTTTTGCTGAAGTAGATTAACAAGGCTACCACTCTGAAGCTGGTTTAGAAACCCAGCATTTGGACCTGTATAAATGAAACACAGCCCAAGCCATGCAGAAACAGAGTCAGGTTTATGAAACTGCATTGTCTGGATCTGCATTGAATGCCACTGTATTATATCTTTATTTGCCCAGAAAAGCTGATAAAAAAAAATCCATTCAAGAAAAAATGAAATACGATTAGCATGGCTGGATAGATCAGTGAATGGGAACAAAAGAAAGCACATCAAGCAACATTTGTGCTGACTTTCATGATGGAGCAGTTACAAACATTGATAATACGATCAGAAGATTGATAATAAGATCAGAAGATAGATGATGACAGACAAAAGTGAAACGGGTTGACAAACAGGGAGCACCAACCCATTAGTAACAACTATGACAAGTAAAACCCACATAAATGTTGCAGGCCTCTTTTTTAGTGACAAAGCTGCCTTGGCTCAGATAAATCATCAGAATCTAGTATATCATCATATTGGATACAAATAAAGAGACTCAGCTAGCACACAGAAAACTATAAAGACATATATCTGGGTCTCTTGCATTCTTGATGGCCTTTAGAACTCTTTAAACATACGCCAACACTACAGTATAAAGAGATCCTAGAAAGAGAATGACATACTGGTCTCATTGAAGACAATGGCAAGACTTCCACAGACTTCAGGGGACCTATGATTTTAGCCAGACCATATTTATTCTGTATTCAATCCACTCACAATATGTGAATCCTCCACAAACATTAATGGGATTTAAAGTGTGGTCACACACTACAAAAATGATTATCTTAGGATGTCATTAAAGGGTTCTATGCTTATGGAACATGGAATATAAAGAAATATTTATCAATATAAAGGACCCGTCTGACATTCTTCGCAGAAACTATCACTTAAACCAAAGAATAGCAGAATAGGCTCTACATGTCCTCCATCAACAACATTGCCATTGGGTTTGTATCTTAACTGCTAGCGTTACAAACTCAACCTGGGACCTGGGAATGTCAAATTGGGATTTCTGTGCCTCATTTTGCATCTTTAAAGAAGATTTCTGTGGATGGAACTTTTTTTTTTCCAATTTATAATGATAAATGCTTGAGAGTAAGAAAAAAAATCCATAGTTCAGTTACGTCTCAGTTATATTGGTTATCCACTACTAAAAGAAATAGTTCAAATATTTTTCTTACTAAAGTCAGCAGATATGACTCAGAATATACATGGTGAACAGAGTAGGAAATTGCCATTTTTATGTTGTCACTATTCTGACCAATAGAATACTAATTTGAAAAAAGGAAAAGATATAAAAAGGATTGTCATACAATAAAGTCTATTGAATTATTATTGTCTTCTAGTCAAAATAACTGCCCCCCAAAACTCAAATTGTACCTCTTTTTTTCCACTAATAAATTTCACTAATATAATAGGCAAATTCCGACAGTTTACATTGAAGATATTACTTTGGACTGCATGGCCTTGTCTTCAGCTACTTCTCCTTGATACTCTGATAATGCCTCATTATAACCATAAGTACGTACTGTACAGACAAACAATTTCATTTGCCATATTAGATATGAGGAAAGTAAAATACTATTTGGTTTTGCACATTGTACAACACCCATTGAGACAACCGGCCCAGGTATTCTTGTTCTCACATCTTTAGTAAATTGTTGAATAAGGTGACTTCCTATTCTGCTGTACCAAAATGGATATTTCAAATGAGTGAAATCAATGGGAAAACTCCCATTAACTTGAAGATGGGTAGGATTTTCCCCTAAGCATTTTTGGAATGATCAAAAGATTTAGGAAAATCTTAAATGTTTTAGTACATTGGAACTATAATGTTCATCTCCTGAGTATTTGCATTTTCAAACTTAACTTGCCATTAATATAAGATGTTTGTACTTTATTACTTAAAAACTGAAAGGGCATATATTACCTTACATGCTATATAGTACATACAGTACACCCACCATCTTTTGTTAGTACTAAATCATGCTATTTATATTATTTCTTATTCACCTATAGTTAATTTACAAAATTGCTTTATTAATACCAAACTCATTCTAAAAACTCATTAAAAAAAACTGAACTTCAACTCATGGAAAAAAGCTATGATGTACACTTGCCATCCGTATATTTTGAAAGAAAGATTTCAACTTATAGAGTTTAGGATTTCCTTGATTCTGTGATATTAAATGTTTGGAAATTATAAATTTCCTAATATAAATCTGTTCAACTGCCTGAAACCGGACATGCCTCTTGAATCCAGCTCAAGTCAAACTTAACTCACTTGCATTCTTGACTCAATCCTGTGCTTAACTAAGATGTTTTTAATTTAACTTCTTTCCCCAAACATTTAATACTTTCTCAAATAAATTCCTTCTAAAGTTTTTATACTGATTTATAACATTTTAAGCAGCCTCCTAAACAGTAACTTCCAACACAATATCAGATGCTATTATTTTTCTATTAAATTATTTGTATTAATGTCCATATGGGTTATGGCTATGACACTTTTTTTAATCCTTTCAGCAAGCTGTAAATCACTTATGGAAGCAAACTCTCTCATCAGAACACCAGTCTGAATTCAGCAGATTCTGTAATTTTCTTGGGCAACATTTCAACTCTCCCTTCTGTTGCATGCTGTTCTGTGGGATGACTAGTTACAATTTTCTACCCACAAACTGGGTGGTTTTCCATTTAAGGTTCATTTAAACTAATCTATTTCTAGCGCACCCTTTTATACATAAAATACCAGGAAATCGAGGTGCCAGAAGAATGATTAATAGTAGCAGAAACATCACTGTCTGAGCAGGGAATAGCTTTAGGTGCCCCACACTATGTCCAGTCATATTTTTAAGAATCATCACATGGAAAAAAATGTATCCAAGAGAAAGGAAATCTCATTTGATAGCTTTGTAGATTACTTTATCATGAGAGGAGGTGTCCTCCATCATGCTCTAAAAAGTCAAGACAAACTGATCTTCAAGAGTAGTAGGGATGTTCCACAGCCAAAGGCCTTCTCTCGAGTCTGCCTCTCCCCCCTTCTCCCCCCCACCCCCATATTGAGTTTCACTTTGGGCTCCATTAGCCAAAACATCTCTGTGCTATGGTGAGTGGTATTGTAGATCTCTTCAGGAGAATTCAGTTACAGCACTCAATCATAGTGAAACACTGCTTAGAATAAAGTAAAGTGAACATCCAGAATTGTTGCAGTGTGTTACAAAAAGTTCTTGACTTCATATATAGCCTTCATGCCCCATGAGAGAAGTATAAAGATGAATCCATAGCAACTTTACTGTAGCAGCTACCTGCTGGGATTAAAAAATATGGTTTTCTTCACACCTTCATGGTTGTCAGTGCCCCCTTTGTTTTCAGGTGGTAGAAACAGCTTGTCATCCCTTCCATAGTGAAGGAATGGAAATATGTTACTAGTCTGTCCACTTCTATAATAAAACTCTGTTGACAATCTGAGGGAGAAGATAATAGATATGTAGCTTTAAGACACAAAGGGATCATTGTGATGACCTACTGGGACTTTCTGAATAATACAGACCATACAACCTCATTCAGTAATTTCTGCCTCAATCCCATAATGTATGTATTGAGTTATTTCCCTATAAGGTTCCATCAGTTTTTATTTCTTTTTCAGATGAAAGGCACTAATATTTTACTAATGAGAGTGCATCAAAGTTCAACTTACCTTCATCTTGGAGCTCAGGTTTTACTTTGTCAACCGACAAGCCTATTTAAAAGCACCTTAAATATCAGCACTTGCCACACAATAATGCATACGTACATAAGTAGCATGCCTGCATCAGTTTTTACATAAAATCACTGAGCAGCAAGCTTCAAAATTTTCTGCTAGCCATACATTACATTGCATAACTATTTTATTTCCTTGTAAAGTTCAACTCCTGTAATAACCTCACAGCAACTTTAGGTAAACTTTATTTAGATAATCAAGATAGGTGAAGTAATATCTTTTATTACAACAACTATGTGTATGAACCCAGACAATCACTACCCTCTTGAATGAATTGACACAGAAAAATGATAAAAGACAAAGACACCCCATCACCCTGGGCAAACACCTTTCACAAAGCGATCACTCCATAACTGACCTCTCAAGTCTCACCCCAAAAGGAAACCTGAACGACATATTTAAAAGATGAGCCCAGGGACTCAAATTCATACCTTTGATAGACCCTAAAACCTAGAGACTTAACAGAAGTACTAATTTAATGGCTCATTTCAACAATTTGTAATGCACCCTGCTAAAAGTTGCTCATTTCATTTTGTGTGGTGTCCTACAGCACATGTGAACCCCTTATGCTTAACAATCTGTCCCAAATTGTGTTTAGCTCAGGCACTCTGGTTGCCCTCTCCAGATCTGAAGAGGAGCTCTGAGTAGCTTAAAAGCTTGTCCCTTCCACCAACAAAAGACATTAACTCATCTATCTCATCTTGAAAGTTGTAAAACCAAGGCAAAAGACATGAAATGTATATTATTTTAAATTAAATTATGTTGTGAACATTTTATATTATTGTTATGTATTCCCTACATAGGGCTAGAGGAAAGAACTACTGTATGAAAATTGATTTTTTTTCTAAATGCCCACTAGATGGCAATGTTTCAGAGCATTACTACAATGTCTCAAAAGTTATGGCATTATTTGTCATGGCTTTATTATTGAAATCATAATTGTTGAAGATCATTAGTTATGCTGTACTGTTATGCACTGGTTGTGAATATCAGAGAAGCTGGTGGCTCACTGCAGTGTTTTTCTAAAAGATGAACAATTGTTAAAATGTGGATTTATTGCAATCTAGCAGTCGATTAGTCATGTGAAACTACCAGATGTAAATCTGACAATCAAGCTAAATGACAGCAATATCAGCCTCCTTCAATCCTTCCTATCAATACCTAGAAAGATGCTCCAACATCGCTAGTTGAAAACTGCCTATAACATGGTCAGTGGGCTATCCAAAGTAGGCGTATTTTAGATGCAAGAACAGTCCCCTTTCTAAGCCTGGTAGGGTGGAGAACATTCCACATATACAGCATCGTAGATATGTAAGCAGCAGCACTGGAGATTATGCAGGTGAATTTCTGACTTCCTTATAGCACCTTCTGCTTCAATTTTTTATCAATGAAATAATCTTCTTAGTGAGTCTGCTGTTTTGAAACACATTACCAGCACATATAAACCTGGGATGTAAGTTCAGTGTGACTGTCAATAAGAAGATCAAAGATTTGTTGACAGGAAAATGAAGAATCTTTCCTCAGTTCATGGAGAGCATCCTCTTGGAACAAACAATATAAAATGACACTAGATTCACATAGCCAGCCAGATGGAATGACACTACACAGAAAGCAAACATTGCTTGGCTCAGCCTCACTGACAGTAATGGCAGTAAAGAAATCTAAGAAGGAGCCACATATGGAGCAAGTCATTTGTACTGAAACTCTGCTCATGATGTGATGGAATGAAAGCTCCACTTGACTGCATCAGTACACTGTTACTCCTCTGAGTCCAAGTTTCACTCCACTACAAATTGGTGCCACCCTGATAATCTCCTTGAAACGACGCAATCACCACCTGTTAGTTTGGTGTGGAATGCTGCATTTCACCCTCCTTTTCTGTTCCCAGAGAGAGGAGGAGGTGAAGAGAAAAGAAGGCACAATTAAGCAGCAAGGCATGTGACAGAAGAGAGGCTCCTAGTGTGACGCTGTCCAGATTTAGGGGACCATATATGATACTATTTCATAGTAATATTTCATAATTGCAATAATCCATAGGAACTACGTTGTGTTTGGTACCAATAGAAATTTGCTGGGAATGATTATATGATTTATGTGTAGGAATTGCATCTGTATTAGAAGTTATATGGAATATGTTTGTTATATCTATATTTCAACCTGTGTGATTCTGGGAAGCTCTCCACACTGGATATCTACAGCTATCTTTTCCATTAAGGAAGCTCCCAGGTGCAATGGGACCAGGGAGAAACCAGTTGAACCACTAGGACTTGCCCATGTGACAACTCCATTTTAATTGGAAAGAACTCCACGCAGAATGAAAAAGGCCAGAGGTGATAAAAGGCAGCAGTCCCAACTCCATCTTGTCTCAAGTTCCCAGTCTACAGCCAACACCAATCTCTGGAACTATTCATCTGCGACTGGACAAAGGACTGAGGCCCACCCGAGTCCTGGATGTTTACCAGAGGAACAAGCCTGCAAATTCCAGAGGAACAAACCTGCAAACTGCTTTACATGAACTCTAAATCTTTTGCATGTATGTGACTTACTTTGACCCTTTAACATCTCTCATATTTTGCTTCTTTTCTTTTTATATTAAATTTTTAGTTGTAGTTACTAAAGGATTGGTTATCAGTGTGGCATTTTGGATAACATCCAAACCTATATTGTTCTGTGTAATATGGCTGGACTTTTGGGGTCTGGGGAACCTATTTCTTTAAGGGACCATGTGGCTAGGTGAGAGCCAGAGGAGCTGGAGTGCAATAAAGGGGGCTGTTTCTATTTTGTCAGACTTCGTGGTAACTGGTGTGGAGAACCAGAAGCCTGGTTATGACTGATAGGGAGACTGGTTTAAGTACCACCCATCAGTTTCTGGGGAGTTTGGCTTCTGGTTTTGAAGCTTGCCCTGATTTTTGCACATTCAGGAGGTTATCCCTCACTGTGGATTAAGATTGGGTCTTCTTTCCCCCAAAATGCACCAGTGCTTCATCATCTGCAAAGCATGAAGAGGTCCCACTATCATTATGGGGATGATGAAAAAAAACCTTATACTTATACTCTTTCTGTTATAAAGAAAATCTTGCTTATATTGAGGGAAGAATTTTCAGACAAGGAAAAAATTGACATTTTACTGTAGGAGGGTTTCACTATACCTAGTGTATGTCAACTGAGCGTTTGAACCAAATCAGAGAAGGGTGAAACCATCCATCAAGGGAGTAGTGCCCTGGGAGTAGAGGAGTTATCAGAAGATGGATCTTCATACCAGAGAGTGTGTGTCCAGTCCCTGACAAAGTTCTTGGGCATCAACATCGGTGCCCGGACATTTAATAATTATAGAAACGGTGCTCCTTAATTCTGGCATTTATATACAGTCCTGGTGCATTTTCCCGAGGACAGAATGACTGCAATAATGTGGTAAATGTGAAAGCTTTCATGTCATTATTTAGTAAACATTTTACTTTATTCAAAAAGAATTGAAGGGTCAGAAGAGACAACGGGTATTGATGACATCAGATGTCAATAAAAATACATGAGAACTTAGAAGGTCTTTTTGAGTAGAGAGCTCAAATTCATTTGAGGTTGATGCTGACCTACTCTATCAGTAAACATTTGCAAGAAGTTGTCAAATTAAAGGTGTGACAATGTCTATTAGTTATGAAATGTTATTGTCATACAGTCTCCAAAATGAAGGTCCACATTCCTTCCTTCAATGGCTATAGGAAAGTAACTTCTATTAACTCTACTGGGAAGTGCATGTGTAAATCCCTGAAAGTAAGTTATGGAGTGTGAGGCACTCAGATACTTTGCTAACGGGTGTTGGGGAATCACAAGATACGTAAATAGCACCCTCTTACATAATTCCAAACCTTCATATTTGTGTTCTCTATGGTGAACTGAGAATATTCTGTCCTGCTCTTATTCCCACTGAAATCAATAGTAAGCAGAAGCAGGATCAGACCCACTGAGTTTGTGTGTTTGCATTTTAAATTAATCATCCATCCATATCAGCCATACTGTCCAAATCCCGACACATGCACTAAACAGATACAGAAAAACAAGTGACATACTCAAAGCACAGCTTGAAAAGCTGCTTTGCTTTACACAAGGCTGATCTTGTTCAAATAAATGAAACTATCACAAGGAATGCGGCTAATGTGCTACCATAATTCTTAATCAGGCAAGCACCAAGAGATGTGTACGCTAGAGCTTGTTAAACACTGAAGTGCTGCCTGGTCGTGGCCTTGTAAATCTGATCCTCACTTGACAATCGTGGCATTCTATTGTCGTTATGAAGTTGACAATAATACTATCATTGTGATCCTCTCTCAGTGCTACTCTTAAGATGATGTCATTATAAACTGCATCTTCACTGAGACTGCTTGTTTTCAGGAGAAATGATAAAGCAGATGGTACTTTCCCATAGTACAGCACAGAACAGCAAAGTTACCTCTCTTGCTGAAGGATCTCTTGATTTTCAACCTCGAGTCCTGCTTTTGTTGTTAGTCACACCAAGCTGAGATTAAGCCACCAAGTAAACTCTTAGTCTTCTCTGATTCTCAGGGCTTGTCTTCACTGATGGTGGCAAATTCGCCAGTGTCACATCTATCTTTCTGACCTTCCCATCAACTCACCGCACCGAAAAAACTGCAATAAGTATGTGTTAGGCAGTCAAAGGGAGATACGGAAGTTATCTTAACTTGTGTGCCTCCCTCAAACTGCCGCCGAAATCCCGCCATGGAATCAACCAGGACTCAGTGAGTGATATGTCCTTCATGCATGGACTCTCCACCATCTGGGACAAGTGCCCTGATTTTCTGTGTTTATCTGAATGCTAAGAAAGATCATATGTGGAGATGTTAAAACATTAATGTGAGTTGGTGGTGAGGGACAATCAGACATCATCTCTACAGGAAAGAACAAACACATATTTAGGGGTGATGCGCCTCACTACAACACATCACAGGATAGAAAGAATAGAAGTTTTGTCCAAACTTACAGAAACAAAATTAAGTATATATGGAAGCCTGGATCTATAGATTTTTAATAATGGTAGAGCAAGTGGGCATGCCATAGGCAAATTTACCATTAGATCAGCAAATAGCTTTGGCTATGTCTACACTTACAAAGTTAAGTCAACTTAACAAGGTTGACTTTAAGCTGACTTAAAGTCGACCTTGTTAAGTCGACTTAAACTGACTACACTTTAAGTCGATTTTGTTAAGTCGACTTAACAGCAGAGATAGCAGTTATATTGGCTTTAAGTCGACTTAATAAAGTTGACTTGGTGTTATTCCCGTCTGCACTGGCCTTAAGTCGACTTAAGGAGTTGACTTAAGGCTTAAGTCGACCTAAAAGGAGGTGTTATTAAATCAATTTAAGCTTTCCTTAAGTCGACTTAAGGAAATGCTTAAATCAATTTAAAAGCCCAGTGTGGACACAGCTTTGTTTAGGTCGACTTAAGCCTCCTTAAGTCAACCTAACTTGCCAGTGTAGACGCACCTCTTGTGATTGATCATGCTATAGCAGATTTAGATTTCAGGGACATTAAAAAAAAAAACAAAAAAAACCCACTAGTCTCCTAGTTTTGAAAATCTTGCCCTTAAAGTTAAAGTTAGATTCTTAAATCAATATTCAGGAACCTAAATAAGTGACCAAATTTTCAAAAGTGTTAAGCCCCCAGCAATTCTTTTTTGAAAAGTCTTGGCCTAGTAGTCAAACCACAACTGCACTTATACCTACACTAAAAGAATTTCACTGCATAACAGAAAGTCAGAAAATCTCTAGAGACTATCCAGAAACCAACCTGGGGATCAGATCTGAAAGTAAAACTAAGACTAACTCAAGGTATGTAAAACCTAACTGATACGTTTCTAAACAAATTATATAGATCTAGTAAACTTTGCCACTGATTATTGTCCATGTTACCTCTTCAATGAAAGCAAAGAAATCCTAACCATACAATATGCCAAAAAAAAAAAAAAAGGATTGCTACTCAAAGAGAAAGAAAGAAGGAAAATGGTTTACAACAATCTGGAATAAACTAAGGAGGCTGTGAGGGAACTCACCAATTTAAAGCAATGAGATTCACTTGATGCTAATCTATACTTTTCACAGAACAATGGAGATTTTCCAGTCAATTCTCGGACAGAAAGAAATTAGACCACATAGAAAAATAAGCACAAATCCAACAATGAAGGAGGTACCTGTTTCTTCTGTAAAACCTGGCAAGAATTTAAAGTAAAAAAAAAAAAATAAAGGAAGAAAGAAAGAAAGAAAAATATTCCCCCACTCCAAAATGATAAAATCCAAATGGGGTACTCCATAACAACAGCATACAAAACGCATAACATTGTAATATTGCAAGAAAAGGACACAGGTTACTGCATTGCCTGATTGGTACCCTTTACCCAGAAGAGGAGCAGCCTGCTATCTTAGCACATGTATAGCTCTCTAGCAGTGTAAAACCTATGTTAGGAGTATGCTGTCCTATTTTAGAACCAAAGCAAAGCCCACTGCCAGAATATACATAGCTTGCTGAAATAAAGGCAAGACTTGCCTCCTGTGAAGCACTGTGACAAAAAAACAGATGAAACAAAAGTAGGGCCAGATCTTCAGATTCACCACCATCAGATCGATCTTCATGATTGAGTTAGTGGGTCTGTGAAGACACACCTGTGTCTCCAGATATAAACTGGAGGTGTTCTGTCCGATGCTGTGGAGCAATACCAGTTTATAACATCTGAAGACACAACCCATGAGATTATAAAAGAAGAGATGGGAACATACTTTAACTTGCACTACAGAGCTGGCTGTCTTTAAAGATGAAATTATGGCTGAACACATCTGTAGGGACATCAGATAGGAAGATTTCATTTAGAAACATGCAGAAGACACAGCCCTATAAGAATATTGAGGATATCAGTTTTCTACTGCTGAAATAAGAACAACAATCTAAGCCAAACACACATAAGGATGTACTATTTTGCATAGTGGTTTGTTAGTGTCCCCCAAGAGACATTTTACGGAAATGCACTACAAATGCTTCATTGATTTGAAACTGTTTCCTTGTATTTCCATCCTGCAAAGTCCCCATATCACATCTATGTACTTATGTGCACACCTGCACAATGTTACATTAAAAGCCAACCTTGACAAAATGCTTTCTCAAGTTTTTGTTTTCTCATTTAACTTCACTATCATGTGTTCTGACTTTCTGGAGTTCTGATGTCTGATTATTTACTCTAATAACTGTCTCACAAGATGAAAGCAATATGGTAGCCTACCTTTAACTATGTAATGACAAGCTTTATACCCTGGATTCACAAAGATACTTAGCAGCCTAGGTCCTGGTTTTAGGTGCTACTGAAATCCCCCAAATTCCTGCATGGCTACCATCTAACATGGCAGGGAACTAACCTTTGGGCTATGAGATATTGTGATGCGAATCTCCCTGACCTATTGAAGTTGTTCCACTTTAATCAAATAATTGAATAATTAAGTATTAATGGGGCCAGAGAACACATGGGAATGACTCTATAACCCAGTGGTTAAGGGCCTACAGGGTTAGATGGTAGCCATGAGAGGTAGCCATCTTCAAATCCCTTCTCCTCATCAGGTAGAGGGGGACTTGAACTGGGTGGTCTCCTACACATCAAGTAAGTCCTGTAACTACTGAACTAAATGTTAGAAGAAAGGGCCTCCTCCATTTCCTTCCCAATATTGTGCACTTCAGCAGCCTTTGAGTCCACCTACAAGACTGGTCCCACATGAGATTTAAGCAGATTAGCACCTATCTTCCCCTGCCTTGTGGATCACTTTCAGATACAGGCACCTCACTATCTAAATTACTGGCTTAGTGCACCCCTCTCATCAGCATTTCTCATTGGCTAGCTTTGACGGCTCCCTATCTAGAATGCTTGCTAAGGAGCCCATCTTTCATCATCTAACTGCCTAGAGGCCTGACTCAGATTTTATGAATTGCCGCATTCTTCTTGTGACTTTCTCGATACCTAAAAGTTAGGTGTTGCTTTAAAGATTTCTACGTATCTATGAGAAAGACATAGTGGAACAAGGAATTGTTCAAAATCTTTCCTACAGTATATCAATTATTAATAACTAGAGCCTGCCCTATGCAATAGGGAAGAAGGTAATAGAGACATTAGATTAACTGAGACTTGTGACTGGGAACCAGAGTTCATGTGCTGTATTTTATAGGCTTTAAAATCTGTTTACTTGGCATAGCTCTGAGACCTTGTGCCAGATAATGGAAATGGCAGAAAGCTGATTTTTTGTTTAAATGTCAGTGTGCTATTGGGGTGGAATTAAACTGCAAGAGCAAGTGTTAAAGTGCTTGATATGACAGCAGTTATGAGTAATGTTCTCCTATGAATGTTTAAGGTTTTTTTGTATTTTTAATATGCTACAATGATCTAATTATTTTTGTAATTTCTAAAAATTCTTATAGTGTAAGTACAATTACAATGCATAAATAATACTGTTTCCAGATCTATACTCCACACATTGCCTGGGGTGTTGTTTTTGTTCCAGATATCAATGCTATATGAAAACTCCACCTTCTGCTACTGGATGCCGACAGCTAATTGAGACATCTCTCTGTCTACTAACCGGCCCCTGGTGACTGCATTCTACCGTGAAATGAATGCGGATCTTAATTCAGCCACATGCACCCTCCACCGCAGTTTGCAGAGGGGAGCAAAAAGGAGTAGATAGCCAAACTTACAAAGGGAGGGACTAGCCGCCGAAGGCCCCACTCCTGCAAACAGTTATATATGTGCTTAACTTTACTACTATGAGAAGCCCCAGGATTTACTATGCCTGGTATTTAAAGATAAGCATGTCCATAAGAGTTTGAAGGAATGAGGCCTAGCTGTGGATTACAAAGTAGCAATCTTCTTCATAGTCACTGCTATATTGACCAGCAGTCATTCCCCTCGGCACCCTCTTCTACTTTGGGAGGAAGGAGGGAAGCAAGGAGTAGAGCACAG
Organism: Pelusios castaneus; assembly: GCA_007922175.1. Lineage (NCBI taxonomy): Eukaryota > Metazoa > Chordata > Testudines > Pelomedusidae > Pelusios > Pelusios castaneus. Next base: position 14,716,766 of record ML685756.1, on the reverse strand, counting down.
TGCAGTAGAGGCAGCCAACAATTTGCCTGAGAGGAAAATAAGCTAAGCATTTAAATGGTCAAATGAAGTAGTAGCGAATGGGGGTATTCAAACCTTTCATGCTTGCTATTGCTTGGTGAAAGACTTTTACTCCCCCTGTGAAAGCCTGAGTTAGCAGGACCTCAGCACATCCATTTACAATGCAATCCTTCTTTTCAAAATGGACACGAATAAAACCCAACTTAAAATAAAAGAAACAGATTTTTCTAAAACCACAGGCTGCAGCAAAAACTTCAGTAAGAGCCAAAATTGTGAACATCATTGCTTTCTTCTCTGCTGATACTAAGGAGGAGTGCTCTTTTTTCGTAGAGGCAGGGATTTTAAGACCAGGGAGGGACTATTGGGGTCATCTTTTCTGACATCCTGTGTAAAACTAGCTGTGGCATCTCCCCCCAAAATAAGGCCCATAATTACTAGTTGATCTAAAGCAGGGGTCGGGAACCTGTGGCTCTTTTGATGGCTGCATCTGGCTCGCTGCCAGTGTTTCCTCTAAGCAACACGGGCGCGCGGCCGCACAGCGGCCGTCGCACCCCCCGTGCAGCAGTGAGGGACCCCCGCGCAGCCAGGCAGCCCCCGCCGCTCCCTCCAACCCCTGGGGCCGCGGCACACCCGGCCTGCGCCCGGCCTCTGGGCTGGCCCTCCCCGCCCCCAGGGTGGGACAGGCAGGCTCAGGTCAGGAGCGCAGGCCTGCCTGCCTGCCTCACACAGCCGGGGCAGCGGGGTGGCTGCGGCAGCGGCGGGATCCTGGGCTCTCACCCCCCGACCGCCTCCTTCCCGGGGCTGGGGCCGGGCTAATCCACGGCCCCGGCCTCCCAGCATGGGGCCGGGATCAGCCTCCGGGGCTGGGGTCTGCTCCCCCCCCCACCGGCGGCTTCCCAGGGCCGCGGTAGGGTCCTCCCCCGCCGGCGGCTTTGGCTTTCTTTCTTTCTCTCCCTTTCTTTCCTTCTTTCTCTCCCTTTCTTTCCTTCCTCTTTCCTTCTTTCTTTGCTTCCTTCTTTCCTTCCTCTTCCTTCTTTTTTCTTTCTTTCCTTCTTTCTCTTTCTTTGCTTCCTTCCTTTCTCATCCTTCTCTTCTTTCCTTCCCCTTTCTTCTTTTCTTCTTTTTCTTCCTTCTTTCTCTTCCTTCCTTCTTTCTCTCCCTTTCTCTTCCTTCCTTCTTTCTCTCCCTTCTCTCTTTTTTCTTTCTCCCTTTTTCTTTCCTTCTTTCTCTTCTTTGCCTTCCTTCTTTTTTCTTTCTTCCTCTTTCTCTTCCTTTCTCTTTTTTCCTTCGTCTTCTTTTTTCTTTCCTTCTTTTTTCTTTCTTTCTTTCTTTCTCTTCTTTCCTTCCTCTTCCTTCTTTCCTTCTTTCTTTTTTCTCTTCCTTCCTTTTTCTCTCTCTTTTCCTTTCTTCTCTCTTTTTCTCTCTCTCTTCCTTCCTTCCTCCCTTCTTTTTTTCCTTCCTTTTTAAAAAAACCCAACCTTTAAAAATTAATTTTAATTAAAAACCTTTCTTAAAGGTTTTTTAAAAACCTTTCTAAAATTAAATTTCAATTAAAAGTAATTCAAATTCAATTAATTAAAACATAAAATGCACACATTTACTTGTATTTAGTTTTAAACATATTGTATGGCTCTCACGGAATTACATTTTAAAATATGTGGCGTTCATGGCTCTCTCAGACAAAAAGGTTCCCTACCCCTGATCTAAAGTGTATCTTTTAGACAAAGACAGGGTTTGGTTTGGTTTTTTTCTTTTGGGGGGGGGGGAAGAGGAAGGAGGATTTTACTACATACACTGCATTGATACTATCTATTTAGGATTTGATTCTGCACAGTTATGTATACAATGTTGCAATTATAAATGCAAGTCACAAAGAAGGACGGGAAGCGCAGGGGAATCCAATTATGAATTAATGAGTGCACAGCTGGCAAGTTACTCTTGTCTAACTGCGAGAGTAAGGTATAAGGGAAACAAAAAGCTAAGAACTTATTAGCAAGATATAGAACACAGGCCTATCCTGCAAATTCTTTTATGTGTGTACAGTTGCATGCACATGAATTATCCTCTTCAACTCAACAGAAATACTTACACATGTAGTTAACAGAGTGGTGTGTTTGCAGGACCTAGTTTATATGTATTTAAACCCATGTTTTCTTAGATACACTGGTACTCCATCCATACCAGCCCTCATTTTTTAACCCTGTTCACTTGCAAGTTGATTGGTTGATGCAGTGAGGAAAAATAAATGTTTTCCGCAGCTCCTATTCTTTGCTGTCTTGCCAAACATCACTAAAGGCTTGTTGACAGGACAAGTCTCTTCATACAGTATCATCAACCTGGGCGGCCACTGCCAACATGCACTGAAAGTGCCCGAGTGCGCTGCAGCAGTGTCCATACAGGATGATGTTCCTGCACAGCAAACTGCTGCCATAGATTCACACCCACGCTTGCTGTCCATTAACCTGCTGAAGAGACACTCCTTTAAGACTCAACACTGGAGTTCTCCACAGCAAAGCAGAGACTTACCCTGGGACCACGAGCTAGGACTAGAAATCTTTCAAAATAAAATATTCTACATGAATTAAAGATGAAGAAAGGTGGAATGGACACAAAAACAGTGCTTTTTTTTAAAAAAGGTGCTGGTACTCAGCGAGGTACCTGGAGCCAGCATGAGTGGCAGCAGCTGGGGCCTCATTGCTGTGGAAAAAAAAGGTGCGGGTACTCAGTACCCTTGAGTACTATCACAAAAAAGGCCTGGACACAACACTACATGGAGGGGTTCTGAGCGATTACGTGGGTGGTGTGGGACTGTCACTAACATTTAAACTAGAGAAAACTCCTAGTCCTGACTTGCCCTCTGATGTTAATGAAAAAAACATTGATGATATTACGATTGGTCCCTATGATTCTGCGGTTTGGCAAAAAGAAAGACATTTTTCACCCCCTCTTTTTTCTTCTGTGAATACAAAAAGGCACTTTCCCCACAGGCTGTTAATGCTTCAGAAAGAACATCATTTAGCTGGTGGAGGTGATGAACTGGCTCAAACTCAGGAACAGATCACAAAAAAAAAAATAGCATTGGCAAGTGACTGTCCAATGATGAAGCACTGCTAATAACACACAACTCTTACACAGAGGGTAAGTTGTATCTTTACAATGTGCCCATAGTAAGTCATACCAGACAGCTTCCCCACTCCAAAAGCAGACCAGGAAGGGAATTACTACTCACCCAGGGTGTATCTACACTTACAAATTAAGTCGACTTAAGCTTGCTTAAGTCGACTTAATTTACTCTGCGTCTACACTACACTTTCCTTAAGTCGACTTAAGCAAGCTGCTTAAGTAGACTTAAGGAAAATTAAGTCAACTTTACTAAACCTAGTTTAAAGTCGACTTTAAGCTTAAGTCAACTTTCTGAAGTCGACTTAAGCCAGTGTGGATGCAGAGTAGCCCTAAGTCAACTCTAAGTCGACTTAGAGCTCTCCAGGACTCCCCCACTGCCCTTCCTGCCAGTGTGGACGCTCTAGATCGACTTTGTAAGTTCCCCCCTAAGTTGACTTAATTTTATAGTGTAGACATGCTAAGTCAACCTAAATTAACAAGCGTAGACATAGCCCCAGTGACAGTTCCCTCCCTGGTACCCCCTTGATCCAGTAACAGATTCTCTTTCCATTGGCCAAGATTCCATTCACTCCCAACCAGCCTGCACTGAAGAGAAAGTAGGAGCTGCCCTCTTCGCTGCTGTGCTGTGACCTCCAATGTAAGTAGCTCATACAGTGGAGAAGGGAGCTCCTTGAATACTGGGCTGGTAACAATAATAACCCAAATTAATCCTTTCCTGCTTTCTTGACGGCAGAGCAGAAAATATGGGTAAAACAGAGGGAGAAGAAAAATGCAGGTATCTTGGTTGCAAAAATTACACATTCAGGGTCCAAACCCTGCTTCTTTGGGAGTTCGGCCATTCTTTTCAATAGTAGCAGAATGGAGCTCGGAATATTTACATTAAGCTTCCTGCTCTGGAAAGGATGGTATTGCTGCTGAGATTTATGACTAATGGGAGCAGAATGTTTTTCCCAGGAGGCTGATCACAGTTATTCTCTTATATGCTCAGTCTCTCTTGGCCCAGAGCCTTGGTTTCAGTGGTTGATTTTGAACCGTAGCCTCTCATCTGGCAGCATAATGAATGCCTACTGCCACACCAATGAGATAATTTATCTACCTTACCTACACGCAGCAAAAAAGTTGTAAATACTATATTCAATTTTTTTTAAATTACCCTGCTTCAAATGCCTTCTTGCATGCTCCTAATACAGAGGATGCTGACTTTCTGAGTATGCCGTATACAAAAAAAGAGATATCTCAGTTTTCCTCATTATGCACAGATTTACCAAAATTACCTATGTATCTGCTACTGTAATAGCAGGAGGAATTCTCATAGAGGAGAAAATCTCACTTGCTGATACATACAGCAACAATCTCTTGTCTTCACATAGTCACCATTTTAAGTCTACAAGGTGGTGTGTGTTCAAAAGTTTACAGGGGTCTGGTTTTGCTGTTTCATTAATGACATGTATAGAAACATCAGGCAAGAGGCTCTAACATTTTGGTTTGAAATTCTTAATATAAAAAGGCTACAGTATTTGGGTCAGGGCATTTATATTAAATCGGATACAATCTGATTAAAATATCAGTACTTCTTTTTTTTACATGCAATGTTTGTAATTCACCAAATGAAGGTACCAAAATGATTATACATAACAAAGTAGTTCACTAATGTCATTTTATCCCCATGTCTCTGGTTTTCAACATCCCTAGAGCCCTCAGTGGGAGTAAATCACATGATAACGAGGCCTGAGAGTGTAATTAGTTGGAAAATTGGGCTACATCAGGCCATAATGACCCAATAAGGGTATTGTAGTTTATAATCAGGACTTGGCGGGGATTTAGAAGAGAGGGAGTTGGGGTTTCCTCCTCCCTTGTTTTAGAAGCAGTTTTATTTAGTTTAAGAGCAGGAGTGGAAGTTACCAAAAATTGAGTGAAGGTACTGTATATTGGTACATCAGTGCATTTTACCTCTGCATACTGTACTACATAAAGTTAATTGTATCACATTAATTTCTGCAAATGTATCAAAGTGAAGAATGTAAGCTACTTGGCATACTAGTGGACTACCATACTAGATTTAAAAAATGCTTAGCGTTCGTATCTTCCTCTAAAAATTGTGCAAAATGCCTCTCTTTTGTCTGTTGTCTTGCTGCTTTGCTTTTTTAAATACACATGTACATAGACACAGTATATCTCTGGCTATGCAAGTGCAGGCACTATGGGGAATGAACAGGAATACTGGCATAGAAGCTTAAGTAGCATCATAGAGACATGGTGGGATAAATCTCAGGACAAATATTTGTGTAAAAATGTATAGCTTTTCAGGAAGAACAGGAGGAAAAGAGAGAAGAAATGTTACATTATACAGCAAGAATATATACACTTATTCTTAGGTCCAGAAGGAGGTGAGAAAAAGACCAGCTAAAAGTCTCTGGGTATAGATAAAAGGGGGGAAAATAAGAGTGGCATCGTGGTTGGGCTCTACTATAGACCACCAAATCAGGAAGAAGAGTGGAGGAAGCCATTTTAGAATATGCAAGCACGTTTCACAGGATAATTGGGTAATAAGGATTAGCCAACATGGATTTCTCAAGAACAAAATATGTCAAACCAATTTAATTTCCTTTTTTGACAGGTTTATTGGACAGAGGGAAGCAGTAGACATATTATATCTTGATTTTAGTAAGGCTTTTATCAGAGTCCCACATGTTTCAAATTGAAGACAGTCCAGAGGATAGCAACAAAAATGACAAAAGGTTTAGAAAACATGAACTATGAGGAAAATTTTTTTAAACATGGGCATGTTTAATCTTGAGAAAAGAAGACTGACATGAGACCTGATTAAAAATCTGCAGATATACTAAGGCCTGCTATAAAGAGATTGGAGATCAGTTATTCTCCATGTTCACTGAAGAAAGGAGAAGAAGTAATTAGCATAAATTGCTCTTGATGGGAATTAAGCTAGATATTATGAAACACTTTCTAACTATAAGCACTGGAATAGACTTCCAAAGGAGGTTATGGAATAGTCATCACTGAAGGATTTTAAGAACAGGTTGGACAGACACCTGTCAGGGATGGTTTAGGAGTCCTTCCTCAGCACAGGATGCTAAACTAGATGACCTCTCAATGTCTGTTGCAGTCCGACATTTCTATGATTCTGTGATCCTTGTTCAACCTATAAGACAAATCCTTTGGTGGTATCCACTGCCATAATTTCCAGGAAGTCAAGGGAACTACATCAAATTACACCAGCTGAGAGTATGAGGAGTGTACATATTTACCACAGGTAATGAACAATATACCACAACAAAAACCTGATCCAAAGTCCACTGAAGTCAACAGAAGGACTTCAACTGACTTCAGCAGGATTTGGATCAGGCCTCAAGTGAGTGAAAATGAGTTTTGCTATGCAGTGCTTTTCCTTTTCTGATCTTTTGCCTGTGTCTGTGTGGAAGGCTCACTGGTATAGTTTTAAGAGAAATATACTAAAAACAGTGTGTTTTTTTAAAATCAGTGGAGGGACAGATTGTGATCCAAACTGTATGGTTGCAACCTTGGAGTCTATTCTCCCTGAAAGGTGTGTTTTTACCATAACTCTCATTAATATTAACGGGAGGCATAGGCACACACTGAGGAGAGAGAGAGATTTATACAGATTCATCTCACATTCCATATGCAAATAAAAATATTATTTCTATATTGTATAAAATGTTACCTTTCGCCCTGGCCTTGAAATTTTCCCCTTTTGTGCTTGAGTTGATGATAATGTGGATACTCCAGCATGTTGTGTTTTTGTGGCAGGTCAGGGGTAATACGCCACGGGAGTTTCTCTGCTTTACAGTGAAAATGCACATACTCTCAATGAGGGAATTAAAGATCTTTCCTCATGAATAAGCCTCTCAGCCGAACTACATGGATCTGTGATGGTACCAAAGAAACAAGAGGGAAAGCAAGAGCACTTTTAAACTGACCTGTTTTTCATTTTCATCCTCCAGCCTTAACCGGTCCTCTATGCAGTTCCTGGCCTGAAGAAACGCCTTCCTCTGAGCCCTTTCCGTCAAAATCCTCACAAAGACCCCATACAAATTTACACTGACAAAAAGGATCGCATTGGCCACGAGCTGTAAAAGGAAGAGAAGAAGATGGAAAAAAACCTGAAGAAATATTTTAATATATAGCTTTTATCACATTACTGCTGATGAATGAAAAAGTCACTGTTTAAAATCCTGCCCCCATAGACTACATTGATGTAACATTTTCCCGTATTACAACAGTCTAGAGGCAATAATACCAGCTGCCATGCATCTAGACTGGCATATGCCACAGTCCACAACTTTTAATTTGCTAACAGTACCTCCTCTTAAGGTGACCTGTGATGACTTTATTATTTTTGTTCACTGTTAGCTCTTTCATTAACTCCTTAGCAAATCTGTCAATGTTCTAATATGATCCTTGTCACCAAAGTATCTGCGCACTTCAAAATTAATAATATATTTTAGCCTCACAACTTCTCTGTGAGGTGGGGAAGTCTTATTCCCATTTTAAAAATAAGGAACTAAGGCACAGCGAGATTAACTGAGTTACTCACAATCACACAGGAAATCTGTGGTTGAGCCAAGAATTGAACTTAGTTACCCCAAATAACTCTTCAGTACCCCATCCACTAGGCTGTCCTGCTTGCATTTGTGTCATTAGCAATCATATTGTGTGTTTTTGAAAGTCTACCCTCCAGATTATTGACTTAATTGACCTTGCAGTTTGCCGAGCATCTCCTATGACATGCTGACTGCCTTTAACTCCCATTGACCACAGCAGGAGTTGAGGACACTCAGTATGTCATAGGGGGCACTAAGCAGGGTCAGGCCCTAACAGAATGTTGCAGGCAGCAGAAAATGAGCTAGGTGGAGAATACACAAATTTCTTATTGAAAACTCTATATAGGAAAGAAGGGAAACAAAACTATGTATTTTAAACCAAAACAAAGCACTACTGTGTAAGGTACAACCTTAGATTCACCCAATTGGGTCTTGAACTGAATTAAGAACAGAGGACCTGCTCCAGCAAAGAACTTAAGCATATCTGTTAGTTCAAAGATATGAGTAACGCCATTCTCTTTAAGTGAGAAACATAAAGATGAACTACAAAACAGCAACAGTCTGTGCACCGTACAGCTCCGTTGTGTCTACCTGAGATCTCACTTCATTGCTGATTTCCTCCTCTGCTTTCAAACATCAGATACTAGCTTTTATCTTTTCTTTGGAGAGACTGTCAATGTGACATCACCCCAAGATCAGGAGAGAAATACAGCTCTTCCAGCTCCTTCTTGAGAGAGCAAGGAATGTAGTTGAGTCTTGGGTTGTCTGATTTACACTTTTCTCTCTACGGCACTGTATAAACAAATATATGGCCTCTCTTCTTCCATTTTCATCTCTATAAAATGGAGATAAACCTATTTATTTATATATCCACTGCTCAGAGGTGATCATGGGGATGAGTTACTGCTTATACAGCACTGTGAAAAGGAAAAAAAATCTGAATGCTATTATTTAAAGATACAGAGGACATAGAGAAATGTTTACAATTCCTGTGGCCATTTATCTTGTATTGTAATAGAAAGCAAGATATATCAAATTTCAGCACAAATAAAAGTCAGTGGAAAAGAAATGTACAATGGAAATTTCAATACGTCCTGACTTTTAGAGGCATGAATGGGGCCACTATTACTTAATGTCTGCATTTTATCATACACTGCATGATCTAATCACTGGGACTATTGAATACGAGTTTATTGTAAAGCTGATTCCTATTGATCCAATGGTTGAAAAATAGCATGCCTATCTAGCAGTTCAGTCTGGAGGCAGCTGTCAAAGACCACCAAATGAACAATCAGAACTATGGACAATGGAAATTACATGACTTTGCTCAGAAGCGATTCTAACAACATGACTGTGTTATCAACTGGTGTCAAAACCTAATATTCTTCTTTGGATATTGATATTACAGTGACACAGGAGCTGGATAATTGTTTTTAGATGGAATAAAAAAAGTAAATTCAATTTCCCAGCCTTCTATTGGAAGCAGTAAAAGAGCATATATTTTAACAAACTGCCAGCTGTTCTGATGCTGTCATTATGATTTCACTCAAACTATGGTGATCATCTGGACCCTGAGTAACCAGTAGGTGGGTTGCTGCAATCATACAGCCACTTTCAAACGCAGCATGGTAAGTCATTTTCTGACAAAGTTTGAACAGTTCAAGATAAAACAGAGACTTAGCTGTCAGTGTTGGCCTGCAGGGGATCAGGAAAAGTGAGAAGGCAAGTAAAAGAGTCAGGGAATGAAGCACGTGAGAAAAGAAAGTAGGGTAGCTTGTCTCCTGATGTGAGATTCTCCCTGTCTCCTCCCCTGGCCCTCAACTAATATTTATTATTTTTCTAACCACAGATGCCATGTATTTCTCTCACTGCTGGTTTCTTGGATGGAACTCATATTCCAGACCCAATATACATATATCATCTGACACATAACTAGGAAAGGTTAGTAGGGTTTTCTGAATTAAAGCCAATAATGAAATGGCTTTTGCCAATCAGACTCAAGCGAGGGGCCAAGATTTTTAAAAATGACTAGCAACTTTTGGTATCTGAATTTCTGGGTGCTCAACTTGAGACACATCAAAGGGTGCGTCTACACTTACAAATTAAGTCGACTTAAGGAGGCTTAAGTCAACTTAATTTACTCTGCGACTACACTGGGCTTTCCTTAATTCAACTTAAGCTGCTCCTTAAGTCGAATTAAGGAAAAGTTTTAATTCAAACTAGTGCTTAAGTCGACTTAAGCCAGTGGAGACGCAGAGTAGTGCCTACGTGGACCTTTTTAAGTTGACTTAATAACGTCGAAAAGGGGCCACATTTACACTTGAAAAGTTAACTTCTGTTAAATTGACTTAATAAGGTCCATTTTAATTCGACTTAAAGTCAACCTTATTAAGTTGACTTTATAAAGTCGACTTAACTTTTCAAGTGTAGACGTAGCCAAAGAGGCCTAATTTTCAGAGAGTACGGAGAAAGCTCTTTGAAAATTGAATGCTTTTAAAAGGTGTCTTCGGCTGGGTACCCAGAAATTGAGGCATTCAAAAATCACTAATGATATCTATAAGTCTTAATTTAAATCATTATTAATTAGATTATAAACTCTTTGGGACAGTGACAGTCTTTTCATTTTGTATTTGTACAGCACCTAGCACATCAAAGTCCTAGTGCATGACTAGGGCTCCTACCTGCTACAGTAAATCAAATAAATATGTAAACAATGATACCCAGAATATCTGCCACTCATTACACAAGTGTGCAATAAAAAAAAGGGGGGATATTTACTAGGTAATTATCTTCTATTTGCTTAAAAAGAAACAATTCTTTTTGTTTACTTAATGTGACAAAAATTACAAATGCAGCATTTTTATTTTGTGTTTGTTTTGTTTTTCCTCAATAAATAACTGGAGCTGTTTATAACTAGGTTAGCACACGAGCTGGAATAATAAAGTCATCAGTAAATTCTTTCCTGAAAACTGTTTTCTCTTTTAGATTAGAAACACTTTTGAGGTTTTGACAACCCGCCTTTCCCAGTGAACTGTAACCTGGTGCATGACACAAACCTGAGACATTGGCTTACTCTGTTTCACAAATGCTAAAACCCTTTAACGATTACTCAAAGAGTCTCCTATGTAATGACTCCTATAGGGATGGATCCTAGGCTGCGTCTACACTTGTAAATAAAGTCGACTTAAGCTTGCTTAACTTGACTTAATTTACCCTGCGTCTACACTACAGTTTTCTTAAGTCAACTTAAGCAGCTTGCTTAAGTTGACTTAAGGAAAATTAAGTCAACTTAATTAAAATTAAGTCAACTTTATTAAACCTCCTTTAAATTCGACTTAGCGCTTAAGTCGACTTCCTAAAGTTGACTTAAGCCAGTGTAGACGTGAGGTAGCCCTAAGTCAACTTAGGGCTACCCCAGGACTACACCAATGCCCTTCCTGCCGGGGGGGGCACAGGGGGAGCCTGGCATGCCCCCCCACAGGGCAGGGCAGAGCCCTGCCCACCCTGCCCCTATGCCCTGCAAGGGTCCCTGACCCCCTTTGCCACATTGTAACTATGTACAATGGGGCAAAGGCTGAGCCCCCTGGCATTGGGCAAGGGGTGCCCCCTGCTCCTGTGGACCTGCCCTACGTCCCCCTAAGCCCCTAGAAGTCGACCTAGGCATCCAGTGTGGACGCTCTAGGTCGACTTTGTAAGTTCCCCTTTAAGTTGACTTTAATTTTAAGTGTAGATGCACTAAGTCAACTTAACTAAGTTGACTTAAAGTCTACTTAAAATTACAAGTGTAGACATAGCCCTAAAGTGCATAGCTGGAATAGACTAAAAGTAAATGAGGGATGTAAATCACTGCGGAACACTTATTAGTAGAACTCCAAAATCAAATGGCATTTTCCTCACTGAATTAAAAAGAATCAAGGACATGAGCTCATAGAGGACTGAAGACTGATTTTAGTGGGAGTTGAAGATGTGGCCTTTAGTGGGGAGTTGAAGATATCAGGATGAGGCCTTCACTGCAAATATCAGCTACTTGATTCACTCCCACAGTTGCACAGCTGTTCATGAGCTGTCACTTTGTCTGTGGGAGGTGGGGGATGCAGAGTGGAATAGTGAGGGTATGTTGTCAACAGTTCTAGTACAGAGTCAAGATTTGCAGAAAATGCTGGTCTGGTTCTCATGGATCTTAACCCTTAGGGCATTTGTGACCAATTGAAAGAACACAAAACTGGTACTCAGAGAAACTGAATGCTGCTTCCAGTTCTTTTCATCGACTCATTATGTGACCCTGGGCAAGAACTTAGCCTGTCGGTGCCTCAATTACCCTTTCTGTAAACTGGAAAAATATTTACTCACTTTCATAAAATAATTTGAGACAAATGGAAGAAAAGTATTGCCATTTTTAGTAGAGACAGTACATTTTCTGTTGTAACTCTTGCATCCATGAAAGAACAACAGGCTACACAGAACACTAGCAATAAGTGTCTTACTTAAATGAGTTTTAGGCTGGACCACACTTAAAATTTAGGTTGACATAGCTACGTTAAAATAATCCACAACCCTGAGAAACGGAGGCTAGCTTAACTGCCTCTAGGTTGATAGAATAGTTTCCTCAATTTTGCTACTGTCACTAGGGGACATGGTGTTCCTCTACCGATGGATTAAACCCCTTCCATTTGTGTAGATTGCTGTACATACTGATAGTCTGCTATAGCTACACTAGGTACACCTGTATATCCCCATAATGAAGACATGACCTTCAAGTTAATGCTCCAATACACTATCATTAAATCTTTGCTGAAGAGTGAAACAAGACTGCTTTTGAGTCTGTGTAAATTAGAGAGATTGCAAATGATCCAAAAGCAAATAAACAAGGTTTTATCAGAGTTTTAAGTGAGAGCAACAAATTATTTTCTTTTTCCTTCTGTGGGATCTGTTAACACTAGAGCACCTCCTTTATTTATAGCACACAGCAATGAAGAAAATAATTTCAATGCGTAGCCAATTCTAATATTTCCAGATTCACAGTTGCCTCTTGATCCTGACGTGGCTTTATTATGTCTAATAATTCACCTAATCAACTCATTTTATAGCCTTTTGAGAGCACTTAATTACTACATCTGCTACCTCCTTGTGCTAAAGTGTCATCACACAGGAGTGGAGTGCTGACAATGTTTCTTTAGTTCATAAAGTGCTTCCCAAAACACCACTCTCTGGTACTAGCACAGTAAAATCAGTCAGACCTACAGATTTAATATTTATTCCCAGTTTGCATAAAGCCGTCTCTTATTCTTGCTATCTTCTTTTTCAATTGGTTTATGCCAGTTATTAAGCAGATTTTGTGCTGAACACACTTTCTACCTTTACAGATTCAAAAGGAAAGTATATGATAGTAATGTGGCCTAACAGGGGACTAATCATCCTAGATATTTCAGTGACCCGGAGCAAGTTCCAACCCTTATGTGCCATATGAAAGTGCACATGTATAAATGAAAGATTTCCAAACACATTCACATCTCTGTGCATGTATATTTGACCAGGTAGCAAACAGTTTTTGAGCACTGTTTTAAAAATATAGGTCTCAGCACTGTATATAATCCTGGAATTTTTTAGATAAAAGATGTACTGTCAGAACAGAGGATTATTGTCAAGAGTCATCAAGCGCTACAGCTTATCTATATATCTAAACGAGAGATGTATATATGCACGGCGGGGACGCAGCTGCGCGCGCAGCAGCTGAATCCCCGTCTTGCTGAGGCCAGGCTGTGGAGATTCAAATCCCCCGCTCTGAGCATGCTCAGAGAGAGCTTGCTCAGGGTGGGAGCGGCCTGGCTGAGAAGCAGCTCTGCCGGCCGTCCCTGCAGCTCCAAGCCTCCGGCCAGGTAAGGGGGCTGGAGGGAGGCCTGGAGAGGGGTGGGGGGGACAAGGAGAGAGGCAGGGTTAGAGGGGGTGGGGAGCTGGG
>ML685756.1:14649713-14694329 GCA_007922175.1 Pelusios castaneus | reverse complement strand
GGGGGGGGGGGGGGGGGGGGGGGGGAGAGGATGGAGGGAGGGACATGGTGGCGGGGAGGATGAGTGGGGAAAGGGATGTGTGGAAGAGAGGTGGGGGGGGCTGAGCTGGGGGAAAGGAGGGACATGGTGAGCGGCAAGTGGAGGGCCAAGCATTGTAGGGGGAGGAATGTGGTGGCGAGCAGACTAAGCAGAGGAGAGGGTGGGGCTGTGGTGGAGTGAGGGTGGAGTGTTGGCAGGGCCATGGGTGGAAGAAGTTGGATGGGGAGCTAGGGACACTTCACTTCACCAGATGCCCATGTCATAAAACTCAGCCATCTCTGTCTAGGGCTGCCATTGACTGCTTGGCCATAAACCCCGGAATTGCTGTTGGCAGGCACCTAACTGCATGAGAACTAGTTTCATACTTGTTAAGATTGCATTTATTCCATCAAAAGTTTGCATCCTTTCCTTTGTCATTTAAGATAGCTTATGTATCTCTGTTAACTGTGCACCTATTTCTTTGCCCACTTCAAGGATTTTATTTGTATTTATATCACTTTTATAGCTTCAAGCTTAAGCTCTTGACACTTCATAAAATTAAAAAAAGAATAAGTGACATGAAAAATAAGTAACAAGACACATTAAATCCACATTAATATGTAAACACTTATGAATATATACATTTCTCAGAATTAAAGACCTGCCTAATTTACATCGATGTGACATTCTGATAACCACCAATTTTACTGTCTACACATTACCGACCTCCTCCTCATGTACCAAAAAAGTGATCCGTCGTTTATACAATACATATATTGTTTGTACAACAATCTAGAGCCCATTATCTTCTCTCACCAGCTTGCTTGCTTTTCCCTCCTTTTCTCCATTCCACCTGGATTGGTCCCTTGAAATAGCTATTAACTAATCTCTTCCACCTTGTATTTAACTTTGACACTCTGAGTGCATTTCCCAGACTTCAAGACGACCTTTGCATAAACTCAAAAGTGTGTCTCTCTAAGCAACAGAAATGGGTTGAAAAAGATATTACTTCATCCACCTTGTGTCTCTAATATCTCTTGGACTCTACCCTCTTCTATAAAAATAGCAATAAAGGATAATAAATACCAAGGAGGAGCTCTCCACTTTCTTCTTCGTATTTATGTTACAGGAGTGCCTACTGACTGCAATCACAGGCCTGAGTGCCACAGTGTGAGGTGCTGTACAAACACAGAACAAGATGACTGTCTCTTCTTTGTGGTATCCTTTCCATATACAAAATCCTTATTGTTAATATAGCTTGAGCTGTTTTCTACTATTTGCTTGATTGACTGCTTTTTGCTCTTCTAAGATTTCAGTTTACTTTATTTATTTTTTATATAAACTTCCATAATCTCAGTCTTATTTTGGTTTTCAAATGACCTCTGTTCTTCTTTTATATTGCTCTCTACTTCCCTACCTAGCCACTTTGGTTTCTTTTGCCCTTTAGTTCTGTTGCTTTTACTGGAATTAATTTTACTTGCAACTTCTCCATTTGTACCTTAAATATTTCCCACTGTTTCAGTATTGATTTCCCATGTGGTTGAATTCCAGCCAATTTTCTTTACTTTATTCCATATTTCTTTACAGTTTGCTCTTCTAAGGTTGAATGTTTGTTTGCTACTGCCCTTTTCATATGTCCTCAGAAATGTTAGATGCTACTCGTAGTTTTCCAATTGGAATATTATATCTAGCTTATTTCCAGTGACTATACCCAGAAAGTCTCTGGCCTAGGTATTATTCAATATACTCTACAGAGAAGAAGTCCTGTAAATCTCTACAACAAATTTGTATCTTTAGATTTGTACATGAAAAATTCTGAGTGTATATTTTCTCAGGATAAATCAGGCTATCAACACATGGGTATTGCTCCAACTGACTTTAAAGGACTTGTATAAGCCTACCTGTAAGACAGGTACTGTGGTATGGCCTTCAGTCATATCTGGGTAGCTACAAGCTAATATAGAGGCCACAAAGGATTTCTTAACTGGCCTAACATACAATCTGTCACATGCAGGAACATTTGTTTATCTTTTTGTCCTAAACAGAAATCCTTTAGCGGCATCAGTAATGTTTACTGGCTTTCACTCCAGAAATCCATCTACCAAAGAGTGATCAAACCAGCACATTAATGGGGTGCCATCATAGATCTGAACTGTGAAGACAACCTCAACAAGGCCAACTGACAACTCTCCAACATACTATAAAGAACTCAGAGAAGATTCTCACACCACAATTTATACCGGAATTTAAAATCATCATCAAAATCTTGGCCAAACAACTCTAAGAGAAATTTTACAACACCATCTTTCATGATCCTATCCCAGGGATCTTCTATATGTTTTCAAAAGTATACAGATACGGAAAGCCAGGCAGGCACATCATATCTGGCCATGACATTCTTATTGAAAGGACTATCAAGACTCATAGAAACCATTCCCACTCACCAAACAAAGGACCAGCTTCCTCTGGGATATAGCCAACTTCCCCCAGAAACTTTGTATCATTAACAGCCTCTCGCAGAACACCATCTTTGCCATCAGGGATGTCACCTCCCTAAACACCAAAATCTATCATAACGACAACATTTCTTCCTGCCTCAAATATCTTCAAGAACCTGGATGCTACTCAGATATCCACTCAAAACACATTGCAAAACTCATCCCTTCATCCTCACCTGTAACAATTTTACAATCAACTTCACACTCTTGGTCGAAACCATGGGAACAGCCTTGGTTATTAGGATGGCTCCCCAATATGCCAATCTCTTCATGGGCCACCCAGAAGAAGAATTTCTGGAAGAATGAACCATGAAACTAATGATATATCTGAGCTACATTGATGATATTTTCATCCTTTAGACAGACAACTTAAACCCTCTGACAGATTTCCACCACAAATTCAGCTACCACGAGGCACCTGTCAAGCCCTCTCTAGAGCACTCCCAAATCAGCGTCAACTTCCTGGATACCAGGATCAGCTTCAACAATGGAACCTAATGCCAGAAACCACTGGGACACTTACATTCACAGATGAATAACCATCCCAAATACTACAACAACAAAAACCCTGTTATTTATAGCTAGGCACTCAAATATCACTGAATATGTTCCAAGGAGAAAGTTAGGAGACACAACACACTTGAAACCTTCCCAGCTAGTAGCATAGTGCTGACTTGAAGGGAGAGCATTTCCCTTCGTCTCAGCACACTGAAGCCACCACGGTAAATAGGCAGTAGGAAGTCAAAGGGAGATACGCAAGGTATTTTAAGTTCTTTTCTATATCTCCATTCAACTGCTGACAAAATCCAGCCGTGGTCTAGACCAGCCTCACAGCAAAAAGCCATACTCTCTTGAACAAAAAGAATAAAGGTACTCTATTGTATTTTTCACTATCTAAACACAACCCTCTTTATTATTATTATATCCCCAAGTTTATTTTGATTTGGGGTATGAGTTCCTTGTGCCTAAATGATTTAGGAGCCTAGGTTCCATAGTCAAAAGTGATTTAGGCACTTAGGAGCCTAAGTCCCATTGAGTTTCAATCACTTTTGAAAATGTGCGTATTTTACTAGTAATTCCACTTTCTGAATGCATGAACCTTGTGAAATTTAGCATTTCGGAGCAGTAAGTAACATGTTACATACCCCAATGCGTGTCTACATTCCAGGTGACTGAAGATTATGAAGCACTAAGACATATCAAATCCTGCTCTATTATAAAATGATTCCCCAGCTTGTTTCATAGGGAGGTAGGAAATGATTATACATATGTGGACCTTAAAGACACTTACCTTTTGTGTGCAAAATAAATAATAGCAAAAGAGTACAGGCAGAGAACTTTAATTATCTAAATTATTTAATTATCTAATTTATTTAAAGTTATTTAATGATGGAATAGATGCATTATGGCAACAGAAATATAAGCTTCCCATTAGGCCTCAGCTCAGACTAGAGAAACAGCCTCAAAAGTGAGAGAAGGTAGTTCGGTTTTCATGTTCAACAATAGTGAGACTCTATACTGAAAACTCTAGCTAAAACTAGAGATACCTTCACTTGTGAAGCTCTTCTGAAAGGTCCTGGAAGCTGAAAAAAATACAATTGACTTGCAAGTAATAAGCATCGTTTGTTCTGAGCGTGGAGAAGGACTGCTCTTGAGGACAGAAGCGCATTCTGAAGATTCCAGGGCTACAAGTTTTGCATCAGAAAGTTTCACAATATCACAGCAAGAGGGTAACGGTGTGCAAAATGGAAAGGTTTTTTCTTTAAAGAGAAGATCTGAATGGTGAACAGAATATTAGGGTTCCCTGTGAGGGGCAGATGCTTCAGGAAAGGGAACATGGAGAAGACAGGCAGGGTTCTATTTTTAGCACCTGCTCCTGCCCCAGCTGAGGTGAACCGGAGTTCTACAACAGACTTCAGTGAAAGTAGGATTGGACCACACCAGAAATAAATCAGCCTTGTAAAATTCTGGGAACCAATTTGCCCAGGGAGGGTAAACCATGTCAGTCTCTTTGGACATTAACAGTGTTTTGACTGGAATAGGGATCATGATAACAGTTAGGCCAAGCTGATTTTATGATGGGGCTGGTAAACAAACTAGCTTGAATTAAACAAAATAGTAATGTACATAAGATTTAAACAAAAGACTGCAAGAGCTAAGGAGACAGCTTTCAGATATACAGACAAGAAGTCCCATGAGAGAAATGAGAGAGACAGGCTGGGCTCTAACGATTCCGAAACAATTTCAATCTCCTAAACTCACAGATAGGAAAACAAACAAGAAAAGAGACAGACTGCTTTTAGGTCCTGAAGACAGCAAGGCAGACAGAGGAGAGGAAAAATTGGCAGTTAACTATTTATCATCTGGGAGATCCAGTCAGGCAGCCAAAATTCAGTAACAGCTAATCAACTTACGCAATGTACTGGGTGGAAATGTTAGTGGTAGCAGCCATCTAGAAAATGAGCCAGCTAGCTCTGCTGCCAAATTAGTCCTGGTTCACTTGATAGCTACCACCATGTGACCAGAAAATGAACCAGCCACAGACTACTGACAGAGAGGCAGTCAGATAACCACCAACTGTGGAGTAATGTAGGGGAGTACGGATTGCAACAATCAACCCACCAAAGTTTCAATGATTTTTCACTAAACGCAGGTGGCAGCTGAAGCCCCAAATCAATATATTTTCAACAGTCACTGAAAGTTAGTAGTAGGCATGCTGTGTTTTTGTAGCTTTTATCATTTAGATTAGATTCCCATGAATGGAATGCTCTTATCTGCCCTTTCTTGTTACTTTACCAAAAAAAATCAATTTAATTTCATTTATAAAAAGATTTGGGATAAATAGCTTGGACAGATTAGATTTTTGTAAGTAAATGTTAGTAAATTTTGATTTCACTCTGCACACACAAAACAACAATAAAATACGTCCAACAATAACCTTCGCAATTTCCAGGGAAGCAACCTAAAAAAAGTGATACTTGAAAACTTATTAGAATTAGTTGTAATAATATTTGCTTTATATATTTTGACATGTGATGTTGACAAATTGTGATTTAATGGTTATAAATTGTAACTCTTTGAATCTCAATGTTGATTTCATTAAATAATTACTGTCGGTTTCCTCCATGTAAGTCTCCACAGCTATGAAAATGTAAATAAAAATGTTTATTTTTAAATATTGATATTATCCTTTAAAATTATAAAAAATAAAAATGGAATTACATCAACCTTAGATATAAGGTTGACCCCCTTCATTGATTTTAGAGTTAAATTCAGTCAATACAAAAAGTCAAGTCAAGGCACGTGGATCATGATGACCCATTAAAGATCTACTCTGTAGTTTTAAATGGGACCTGAAATGGCCTCTTGTAGGTTTCTGTGGGAGTGCTGAAAAAGCCTTTTTTGTACCAGCCCTCTTCACATGGGAGAAACATACACTCAGAGTTACAACGCTAAAGTGGCACACAACAAAAGATGGTGAAAGGAAAACAAACAAACAAATTATTGTAATTATTTCTGTGTGCTCTGCTAATCTATAAAGAGACTTAAAACAGTTGGAAAGATAAGTTCCTGGAAAATCCAGTCATGCAGTTCCTGTGATCCCAAAATAAAAAACAACTCCATAGCTTTCTGCACAGTCTGTGCAGAAATGTTTCATTATTATTGTGATTATGATTAAATATGACTGTAAATGTCTGTCACTTTCATACATGAGTAATGCGTTTGACTTCTAAGCTTTCTACACCCTCACCTCCAAGATACCAGGTCAATGGTTAAAACTCATGAGTACTGAATGGGTCTAACAGCCATCATGGATTAGGACAGGCCCTAATGGATGCTTCTGATGACTGGAATAAAAACAAAACAAAACAAGAACAGTTTGAACAGTCTAAGTGAAATAGAACCCAAGCTAGTGAGGATCAGGAGGAGGAGAACAGCAGAGCATGCCATGAGTGATAACCAGGGTGGGCCACAGAAGGATCTGGGCTGCTAGGAGAAAGTGTAAATAGAGTCTGTCCTGTTCCTATAACTGAAGAGGAAGGTCTATTTAACTTAGGCCTTGTCTCCTCTACAAGGATAAGTTGACCTTTCTTAGATCACTGCAGTGGCTGATGTCCACACTACCCTCCTTGAGTCAGTGGTGTGCAGAAGCCCAGCTGGCCCACAGACTCCTGCCAGGCTGCCCCCTGCACACACTCCCCATCACCCTCCAGAAGCCAGCCTAGGACATCTCTCCTTTCCCCATTCCCAGATGGGAGCCGGGGAAAGTCATACAAGGCTTCTTACCCCATAGGAAGTGGGGTCCAGCTACTCAGTTCTCCAGGCAAGTGTGTGTGTGAGGGGGGGATGCATCTTGGCTCTAATGGCCCAATTTTCTTGACAATTTCAAGGCTGTGCTGGGGCTGTTAAATTGAGAAGAATGACAGCCAACAGCCAGTGTAAGGAACGCAGTGTCGTCACTGATGCTGCATTGCCTTACCTATGCCAACATAAGCCGTACACCTCTCAATGAGGTGGTTTTATTATGTTAGCATAACAGGAGTTTTACTTTGCTGGGAGACAACTTTAAGTGTGTATACCTCCACTGTGTTGTTGAGAAGAGCTGACTTTTGTCAACAGGCTTTGTAAGTGTAGACCAGCCCTAAACTTCTAGTGAAGCATAACATTAGATGACATTAAATGTCTGTAGGCTGTTTGCTGTTGCAGGCCATATCTACATTAGAAAGCTTACAGTGACACATCTGTACCAATGCAGTCATCTCACTCTGTGCCGACAGGAGACAGCTCACCCACCGACATAATTAAACTGCCTCCAATGAGTGGCAGTAACTTCGTCGATGGGAGGACCTCTCCCGCCGACACAGCACTGTTCATACCCGTGCTTATATCAGTGTGAACTATGTTGTTCAGGGGTGTTTTTTCACATCCTTGAGTGACAGAAGTTATACCAACAAAAATGGTAGTGTAGACATAGCTCTTAGAGTCCTCTGTTCTCTAAACATTTGTTCCAGTTACAAAATAAAAATACATTGTTTTAAGAGGGCTCTTTGGTCATTATCACTAGTCACACATTCCCGAAGGGAAGAAAAACTGAGACCCAAATCTCAGTTGGACCTGCAGGGGGATAAGTAGCTGGTGCATAAGGGCATCATACCAGGGTCCTGCCCGGAGACCTGAAAAACCATGAGATCTTAGCCAGGGCCCAAGATCTAAGTTCAGACAGACTAGGAAGGGGCAGTTGGGTTTACTGTGTCAGAGATCCAAAATAGCACAGTAGAAAATCCCTAGCTGATCTACTTCTTGGGCTGTCTCCTTTCAAGTTGTAATGATGCAAACATTTTTTTCTACAGAACTTAAATTTCCCCTGTGGATTATTTGATATTTGATTACTCAGAATTATTCAAATTGCAAATTGTGCTGACAGATCTGTCTCAATAATAGGAAATATTCCTTTTCAATTAAAACTCCTGAGTAATAAACATATTGCATATTTTTTAACATTATAGCTTCATGAATGTAGGTCAAAGACAGTGACTATATTTGACCAATCATCTGACAAGAATCCTTGGCTATGTCTACACTTGCTAAAACTAGTTTGAACTAGTTAGTTCGAACTAACTAATTCAAACTAATTTTAGTTAGTTCGAATTAGCTTAATTCGAACTAGCATGGCCACACTGGAATGTTAGTTCGAACTAAGCAAGCACTTGCTTAGTTCGAATTAGCGATCCCCATTCATTTCAATGGCCAGTTAATTTGAACTAACTAAAGCCTAGTGTAGCCATCGCTTTAGTTAGTTCGAATTAAGCCTCCTTAATTCGAACTAACTTGCCAGTGTAGATACAGCCCTTGAGACTCAGTTAAAGTAGTGTGAATTTAATTTACTGCAATATACCACTTTAAAAGGAAGACAAACATTCCTAATTATTATTATAAATTCAAAACATGCAAAGGTGTCCATGTCCACTATGGCCCAGACCTCTCCTTACACCACTTTGCCATGTTTCTCTGGCCAGTATGTCCCCTGACATAACACACAGCTGATCACATAGTGGCCAGGTAAGTGAGCCCTGGTCTATACTGACAGTGAAATTCAACATCGTGATAGTTAACTCAGCCTTCTGCAGCCCGCCTCTCCACTGTCAAAGCAATACATTAAAAAAAAAAAAAAGGAGCTGTAATTCGATCTGCTAACACCACCCTGCAAGTGGCGTAGCACTGAGGTAAAAATCTACTATTTGAATTTAGGTCTATGTAGCCAGAAAATAGGTCTAATCTTGACTTTTCTGTCTTTCCAGTTTGCTGTACCATAGCAACATAACTCCTCCCCTGCCTGGAGCCCTGGAAAATTTTCACTTAATTCCTCTCTCTACATGCAGTACTGTGCCTCTCTGTTGTGCCTGCGGCAAAGAAAACAGCAAGGAAAGCTTTTCCTGATTTTTTTTTTAAGAGAAGAGGGGAGGGGAAGTGAGCAGAGAAGTCTCCCCAGAAGCCCCTTTGCCTACTACTCATAGTGCAATGCATTTCAGAAAGTAATGTGAGCATTGGGGAAGTGAGAGCCCAAGCAAGCAATTTGATGTGATCACTCACCTTTGCCTTCTGTAATTGAACAGCCTAAAATGGAATAACAATCCCACCCCCAGTGTAGACAAGCCCTGAGAATGGAATGCTAACACTTTGATATCACTCAATGCCCTTGACAATTTTTACCCATTTTATGCTCACCTGGGAAAATACAAACACACAAAACCCCCCACCCCAACCCTCTTGGATTAGATTATTTGATGTGAGAACTTGCATATTTACTATGAAGCTTTAATATTTTCTAAAAATTGTTTTATCACAAAGTAAATAATAAAATCTAAAGCACAAACAGCAATGTGTTTACCAATCTAATAACAGAAGTAATATTCATTAATTGCACAGTTTTGATGCATCCATGTTCTAAGTAGTTACTATGTAGGTATAACTGTTGCCAATGGCTATGTCATATAGTAACCATAAAATGAAGTCCACTGCTCCATCATTATCAAGTTAGTTTGAGACAACTGTGCAAATTCTCATCTTTAGCTCCTCACGCGCTACCACCACTGGAAATGGATTTATTCCAGCACAACTGAGAGCAGAATTGCTCCACAGCTTCGTTTTTATATTTGTATTTGTTTTGGTTAGCTGTTGACACTTTTGATTATTTATTGTGGAATTTAAACAATCAGACCTTTTAGGGCTTTGAAAGTGAAACAACTTTTGCAGTCCTTCGGCCTGGCATCGTTAGTCGCAGAGCATGGATGATTTTGGCCTTGCCAATGTACCCCGTTCTGCTCTAGAGGGATGGCAAAGGTAGCTCATTCTATATGTGCATCGACACTCTACTGAGACTGATAGCATTGGTGCGCAATTGTGAGGTCCACACCTGACCACTAGCATATGAGAGAGCCCACCAACTCTTTTTATTTAAGAGGCTGAACAGTTGTCAAATGGTAATGATGTGATTAATCTCAGGTCTGTAACAAATTAAATCTTTGATCTGGATGCCAAAACTCCCTGCTCCAATCCCCAATCCTTGAATTATCCAGTCCTTTTTTGTGATGTGTGCTATATGCACCTGGACCTTCTGGTGGAAGGCAGCAGAAGGAGCACAATGTAACTGGAACATATTTCTGCAAGGTCACACGATTGGAACCTGAACTATTTAGTGCCTCAGAATATGTCTGGAATCTATGTTTATTGATCCCTGGATCTGTCATGCTCCAATATTTATGCGGGGGCATATGTGTAGTCAGGGTCCATCTTAAACAAAACTTGGAAAGATAAAAATTATGTGCACACACATTTTATGCATGCTTGTTAGTTTAATTGTTATATCATCCATTGTGGCTTTTTTTTTTTTACAATTGTTATTGATGATGTGGATGGAGTGGCTTCACTGACAATTTATTTGACACTGTATGTAATTATCTGTCTTCATGTTCAGATTTAGCTACTTATTTATGTTTGTGGCTAAGTGAGTAATGTGATATGCATATTGACTTGGAATTTGATGTAATCCTTGTACAATACAATACACTGGTTCCTAGAGGAGTGTGCTCAGAGCCAGTACAAATACCTGAATTAATGTCACTAGGAGTCTCTCATGCTACAGGCAAAGTAGGAACCTGGAAGAAAGAGTACAGGGATCTCCTAGGCCAATTAGCAACAGCAAAGAGTATCAAGGAAAGTGAGGGATTTATCAGTGATAGCTTCAGTGGAAAGAACATGCCACAGGCAGTGGGAATGGAATGGTTAGCTCCAGAAAGGAGAACATTAAGTGACAACAGAGTGGCAGCAGGAAGAGTAATAAGGAAGCTTTTTTTGACAAGCTGACACACCATGCTCTTGACCTAATAATAGATGATCAGAATCTTGAAGGTAACAGCAATATAAAAGTTTATCTGGGCACACAAATATCATAAAACTTGCCTCTTTAAGAATCAATCAAATATAGCAAAGCTTACCTCAGCCATAGTCCAAATCAAATGTCCATAGCATTGCTCAGTTCAGCTGAGCTCCTAGGTGAAGAGTAAAACACTCCCGTTCCTTCCTCACCTCCATTTCCTGGGGCTTTTCTCCTTTGCATATCTCACAGATAAATTTAGCTTCAGCTTCCCTCAGCACATCCCGTTCATAAGAGTATTTCAAGTAAGGGGATGAGATACGGTAGTGTAAGAATTAATGAATCTCAACATTTGGCCCAACCTTCTATCCTGTATCCATGACAGGCAACTGGAATTGTTCTTCTAGCTTGGGAGAGGGTTACTCCTTCCCTAGAAGTGGTCTATGGATGGGTTCTACACACCCACCAGAACATGCAATACAGTGTTCCTTATATAAGGAAGTGTTCCACAGACAATCTTGTAATCAGGGAAGCTTAGGTGACCAAGGGCTTGCTGCAATAGTAAAAGAACAGAGAGGAAATACAAAGAACAGAGTAGCATAGGAACTGGTAATAGAGGAGATGGATACATTTTAAGGGGGTGAGGGGGGTTAGAAACCTATATGACTGATCCACTCCTTTCCTCTCACTACTGAAATAAGCACCTTGTGTTTTCTTTACAGCTGCCAGGGTGGATCTCTCTTGTTACTGACATGATCACTATTAGGCATGAGTGTCCAAAATCTCAGGTTATGTCCAACTCTTTGGGACAAAGACTGACTTTTTGTTGTGTTTGGACAGCACCCAGCACAATGCAGTTCTAGTCTAGGAGTGGCACTCCAGGGCATTAGCACAAAATAGACAATAGTCTACAATGATGAGGGTAGTCGGGAGATTTAACACCCCAAAGAAGCTCTGAAAGAAATGGCCTTTAAGAGGACTTCATTTTTTTCTTTGGTCCTTCTGGGAAAAAGTTCTCTCCCAGAGGTCCATTGATCAGGGCCAGATTAAAGGGCCTTGGGCTGCTCCCCAGTGGTGGCCCACCCCGTCTAGGGCCCCAGCCCCCCCACCAGTAGCCCCTCCAACTTAGGGCCCTGGCTCCCCACCACAGCAGCCTGCAGGTAGGCTGGTGCTGGGCGGGGGAGGGAGGGAACTGGAGCCAGAAGCCACTCTCTGCGCCAGTCCTAAGCCTGGTCCACCTGGTCTGCTCCTGGGGGCAGTGGTGCCAGCTGATGCCCAGAGCTGCTTCCAGGGTGGCCCTCCAGGGCCACAGGCCCTGGAAGGCCCCGCCAAAGGCCATACTGCATGCCAGGCAGTCCTGCCTCTGTAGCGGAGGTGACCACGTGCTGGCCCAGCCCAGCCCAGCCCAGCCCACCCCAGGGGTTGCACCAGCCAGCACAGGGGAGGGGGGCAAGAGCACAGAGTTCAGTCTCTGGCCCAGGGCAGCACCACCCTCCCTAGCACTGGCAGGGCAGGGGCTCTCCCAGCTAGGATGTGGGGGGCCTTGGGCATGGGCCCATGTGGTAATCCATCCCTGCCAATGAGATCTGTGCTCCCCTGCAGAGGCTGCAATTACAAGTGGCCCCTGAGTAAAGTACACATACATGGGGTTGGGGAGGGAACCTCCCTGTGTGCTCCATCCCTGCATACCACCATCAGGCCACTGCTGCTCTGACTGCAGTCCCTTTTTACTACCCTGGTCTTCCAGGGGCATATTTAGGGTTGCCGACTGTCTGTAAATTTTCAGACAGCCTGTAAAGAAGTATGTGAATTTACTGCTGTCTGAGAGTCTATAATTAAAAGAAAATGTCTGTAAAAATCTCTCCCTCACTCAGCCAGCACAGAGTGTAACTGAGCAACTGGATGGTGCCTCTTTGGTCCTAGTAATGGATGACTTCCACTTCCATGTATGCTGGGCTGTCTAGCATACAAAGAAGCAGGAGTAGAGCTCCTAAAAAAAATAATTTGGGGCACAGGCCCCCAACCCCACCCCAGCACCCAACCCTCTGCCATAGATGGTGCCGGGCCACCACACGCCCAGTCTAGCACTGCTTTGGGCTCCCCTGTGCCCTGGGACACCTGGTGCTGCTCCTTACAGCAGGGCTTCCTTTCCCTGCGCCGGCCCCAGCACCACTCATGGCAGGCCCCCCACATCTTCCACTGCCCCACAGCCCTGCGCACCCAAGCCCCTTGCCTTTCCTTGCCTTGCCCTCCCTACCCAGGCCCAGCTCCCAAAGTTCCCCTGCCCAGCAGAGTACTTACTTTGCTGGAGCAGGAATCACCAGATGCTGAACCACAGCATTTACACTTCCTGCCGTGCTCCACCTTGGGCCACGTGCCTAGAAGCGCAGCAGGATGGAAGAATTAAAGAGGCCCTGCGGGCCCCAGCTCCCAGGCACAGCTCAGGGCACTTTCTGGCACCTTTGGGGCCCATGCCCCATGTTCCAAATCCCAGTGACACCCCGGCATAGATGTGCAAGTCTCCCAGCAGTTGGACGAGGAGGCTGCATCCAACCACAGGGCAGCACTCCAGCACTGTGCAAGTCTGATCCAGGAGGCAGGAAAGGGTGCAGGATCCAGGGTAGATGGGGTTGTGGGGCTGATGCAGGAGAGTGAGGTTGAGGGGGTCAGACACTCTGGCCTTGCCCTTAAGTCACCAGTATTCAGCAATTGCTTTAACTGCTTTCTATGGCGGGGCCAGTAGTGGGGGAGTTTGGTGGCCCCTATGTGCAGCTGGATTCCTGCCTCCATGAGCCGTCTCCACGGAGCGCTACTTCTGCACCCAGAGAGCCTCACTGAACACCAGCAGTGCGCAGGCAAGGAAGACGTGCAGCGGGGACCCTTTGTGCTCCCTGGGGTGCTCCATTGCGCTTGTATCCCCTGATCCCGCCTACGGCAGGATTCCTGCCACTTCTCCCCAGAGCCTTCCCCATCATGCCAATGCTCCTTCTGGCCCAACATTCCTGCCTTCATACCTCCTCCAACCCCTTTTCCCTTCTGACTTTCTAATCTCTCCAGCCCATCAGTTCCATCTTTGCTCTGCCGTTGACGTTATACTATAATTATAATATTGTAACATTATTGTGTTGTTTATGGTATTTTTAGTGAAGTCATTATAAAAAGTTTACCATGTCAGTAAAAAACCTCAACTTCAGATCTTCATGTCAGTAAATACTAAAATGCAAGGTTGGCATCCCTGTATTAACTCTCTAAAGTCAGAGATCACATTGTCCAATATCTACTTAATGCCATGGGAATAAAATCACAGAGCAGAAGGTGTGTGTGTGACTGTTCCAGAGAACCCAATACTGTGACTTACCTTGTTAGTCTCTGCCTCTAACAAGAAGGAGTCTGTCTTGTGGTAGCTGGGTGTCAGCTCTCTGATGCTGCCAGCCACTCAACTGCTCTTCTGTGGCCTAGGTCAATCCTTCCTTCACCTTGCAGGTCAAAAAATAGGTGCACCCCAATATCCTTTGAATTATTTCCCTGTGATATCCAGCTCTGGAGTCTGGACACTGGCTACTCATAGAATTTCCAGCTCCTCTGCACCCAAAGATGCAGTGTGACCCGATTTACTTGTTTTATCTTAAACCACTGTATCCCGTAACCACCCAGCACTTGTGAGCACTTATAGTAAGGGTAGACCATAGAATCTTGCATTGCCTTCCCATCTGACTATGGAGAGGTGGCAACTCCCTTTTGCTTGAATGGGTCATCACTGAGACCCCCAATGACTAATATCTACTCAAAATCTATACATCATATTTTCAATAAGAATAAGAATAATAATTCCTTAACACACAATGCATACCTCTCACAATGATTATGAGTAATGACAAGTTCTGAGCTTTCTGTCAATACCTTACATGTTATTCTTTTGGGAAAAATATCTGGTAAGACATGTTTGAGGTAGTGAGTTTGTTGGATCTGAGATGAGAACTGATTGCAAAGAACAGGAGACCCTTCGCCAAGGAATCTCTGTGTCAGTGTGTTAACTTTAATACAAATTGTTTGGTCCCAACTTTTTATTTTCTTTTGTCTCTACCATTGTGAGTAAATCAAATGAGGTCTCAAGTTACCCAGTGTCTGAGCTACATGGAAGTCACCATATCACTCTTCTTGCGGTTTACAAAAACATGATGTTCTGGAGTTAGAAGCAGCTGGGGTATGTACAAGTGAACAGGACAATACAGAAGGACCAGAACTGACCGTGAGCAGCATTTATTACGTTAGTTCAGTGACTCATGGCTGCAGCTAATAAGGTGCACACCATGCTAATCAGTAATACTATGCCTGCTTACAGAGTTTCTACACTGTGGCAGAGGGGCCAAAATCTCTGTTAGGCAACACATTAGCTCTGCTGCAGGTACTGCTACTAAGGTAAATTCATTTAAGCAGCCCTATTGTCATAGCAAGAGTGAGGGCACACAGAGCCAAAACATTATTCTAGAGCTTAAAATGAGATGCTTGGGGACACTTTAGAAACAATAGGCCAAACTTTCAGATTTAGGCATGCTCAAATCTCCATTTATATTGGAGTATGCTAACATTTCCCTGCAAGCATCAGATGTCTGTCCACATATCAGGCTTGGCTAGTAGGGCATATCTTCACTGTATTTTTTACAGAGATTGTCTGTACCTTGAGAGCACTGGATAGGTATTGTTTATATAAATCAGATATGGAGGAATATAAAAACAGATTAGGCAATGGTTAAAAGAAATCTAAAAGGAGGGAGGGTGGGGGGAGAGTAAGCCCCAAATAAATGTTTTTGATTATACCTCATTGACCTCAATGAGACTCCACACTGGCACAAAAGAGCTACACTATATGATCCCAATACAGAATCAGGGCTTAAATGAGCTAATTTATAGAAGAATTGGGAGGGGAAAAAAGATAGAAGACAACTGAAAATTCTATTTGATCATCAGCCTAATTCCCATTTTTCATAGTCACACATTCCTGACCAAACTGCAGTGATTTCTGATTGTTGTTGTTAATCCTCCAGTTAAGATGGGATATTTATAACATAGAAGCAAGTAGAAGGAAAACATATTTTAGGGAAAAAAAAAAAAAAAAAAAAAGAACAATACATTCCAGCCCATCTTTATACAGAGCAAGAACCCACACTGCCTCCTTTTGTTCTGCAGTTCACCTTTAAATGACCTACCCAAGATTAAACAGAAAGTCAGCGGTAGAACTTCCAACCCCATGGTCTCTCTAAAACCAGAAGTGCAGAAGTTCTCAAGCTGTAGTCTATGACCTATTGTTGCTCCATAGAACACTAACTGGTGAGCCTTGGAGAGTCAGATAGACGTAGATTAATGGCTCCCCTTCTTGTGTCAAGTTGAGAGAGACAGAGCACATGAGAAGAAAAGATGAAAAGAAGATCAAAAGGAATCAAGTTTTTTTTGTTTGTTTTTTTAAAAGACCATTTATCACACTAAAGACAATGAAAATGCCTCCAATACTTTCTTATTTATCTTATACAGCCACTCATCGCCCTAACATTTGAATGCCTTCCACAGAAAAGAGACAGTAAAACTAAAGACCCAGTGGACCTAGAAGGAGACTGCAGTTCTCCTCCATTTGGGGCGTTAAAAGAACTCTGCTTGGAGTGGAGAGTTTTTGGTTTTGTTTTGATTGATTGGTTTACTTGGGCCAGGGTTTGTCTGTTTTGCCTGCTAACATGACTTTTCCTTGAGAGCAACTGCTGTACTTCCAAAAGGAATGTTACTGAGGAGGGGAGGAGAGGGGTGGTGCCATGCACATTTACATGCAGGTTGGGAGATGCTCCCTGAGACATGCTTTCTATTAAGATCACCTGCAGGCATGTCAGCTCTCATATATCACAAGAGCTTGGAAAGAGGAGCCTTCCTTAAGCAGTGGCCTGACATCAGTGACCTGAAGAAGAGCTCTGTGTAAGCTGGAAAGCTTGTCTTTCTCTCCTACAGAAGCTGGGACAATAAAAGATCTCACCTTACCCACTTTGTTTTTCTAATACCCTGGAACCCACATGGCTATAACAACCCTACATAGAACACCAATAAAAAAAATCACTTTTAATATGAGCCTAAGTATTTGCAAGGAATGTCTAGTGACTATTTTGGGAAGGAGTTGCTTTTCTGTACCTTCCGAGCAAGTGTGGGTCTCCAGCTGCCGCAGGCTCATTAGACTTCTTAGCAAGAGAACACAGTGTATGCGTCTCACATGCTCTGCCTTCAATAATTGCTAAGCGTCTGAAAATCCCCAGCCTTGATGCTGCATGATTGTGCTCATCAGCATGATTAGAAAACAAAAACCCTAACCTGTGTAATAACAAACACAGGCTACCTTGGACACAATCCCTCCTAGCAGGGCAGAAATCACGTATCTGTGTATTTCTGTCTGGGCTACTCTCTCCTCAGATGCTATACATGATCAGGCTGTACTTTTCATATGTAGTATAGTATACGCCTGATTTCCAATTATCCAAACCTCTGCTACATTGTATCCCTTCCTTGTCCCACAGCAGGAACTACATACCCTCTGTAACATGCATCTCCTGCTGTGGGACAAGGAAGGGATTCATACAAGGAGGAGGTTTGGATAATAGAGCAGAGGCTCCCGGCCAAGACTGCCAGGAGAACAACAATGAGGATGAGCTGCCAGGAGAAGCCACACTGCTGCGGCAGCACAGGGAGCCCTCTGCAGCCTGGCCGTCACAGGATTGAGCAAGCAGGGCCGTGACAGCGGAAATGCAGAGGGCTCTCTGCTCTGTCGCAGGGATAGTTATGCCCAAGCCCTGCAAGAGCAAGGTGCAGGGAAAGCTGGCAGAGCAGAGCAGAGCCCTTCAGTCACAGTTGTGAGGAGGAGAAGCCCCAGAAACGGAGGATACTGATTGCTGAATGCCCCCTCAATTATTTGAATCTCCGATTCTCTGAATAAAATCCATGTCCCCATTCTATGTGGGGTCTACTGTATATACCTTGTTTGAGTCTGTGACTATGGGAGAGAGACTATTAATAAGTATTTATTTCCTTTCTAAATTATTTAAACTACTAGTTCCATGACGGTAAATGTATTATGGCCTGATTCTGTAAACGCTTATTATATTGCTCAGTGGATTTACTCCTGGTAATTAGTACTATGCCAAGTGGTATAAACTGATATCAACAGAGCTGTACCAGTTTACACCATCTAAGGATCTGTTCCTGTGCTTTGTAGCAAGTATTTTTAGTATCAGGCCAAGAGACTCAGTTCTTACTGATGGACTAGAGAGTGAACTCACAGCTGAGAGTTATTCCATTTGCTCGGGTTTACATAATTAAATGAGCACTTACCTAACATTACATAATTTAGAGGAAATTAATAGATTACAAGACTAAAAGAGACTATTGTGCCTTGATTGTTATAATCTATTCTGACTCTAGTATACCAAAGGCCAAAGAACTCCCTCCAAAAGATCCCTGGAGCATATCTTTGAGCAAAAAATACATCTAATTATTTTATTTAAAATTCTTATGGATGGAGAATCCATCACAACCTTAGTAAATAGTTCCCATAGGCTATGTCTACACTGGCAAGTTAGTTCGAATTAAGGAAGCTTAATTCAAACTAACTTAAGCCATGGCTACACTAGGCTTTCATTAGTTCAAATTAAGGGCTTCCTTAATTCGAACTAATAAATTCAAATGTGATATTCGAACTAAGGGTTAATTCAAACTAGTTAGCTCAAATGAACCAACGTGGCCATGTTAGTTCGAACTAAATTGCTTAGTTCGAACTAACCGACCCATTGAACTCAATGCAATTTGCTAATTCGAACTAAGCAAGTGCCATGAATGGCGCTTGCTTAGTTTGAACTAAATTTTGCTAGTTCAAATTAAGTTAATTCGAACTAACTAAAATTAGTTTGAATTAGTTAGTTCGAATTAACTAATTCGAACTAACTTTAGTAAGTGTAGACATAGCCATAGTTAGTTGCCCTCACTTTTAAAAATTTAACCTTATTTCCAGTCTGAATTTGTCTAGCTTCAACTTCCAGTCATTGGATCGTGTTATATTTTTATCTGCTAGAATGAAGAGCCCATTATCAAATATTTGGTCCCCATATAGGTACTTACATACTGTAATAATCCAGTTCCAAAGGGGTAGCCGTGTTAGTCTAGTTCAACAAAAGAGGAAGTTTGTGGCACTTTAAAGATTAACAATTGTGAAAAATAAATTTGTTAGTCTTTAAAGTGCCACAAAACTATTCTTTCGTAATAATCATTACCTTTTAACCTTCTCTTTGTTACATTACCTAAAATCAAGGAGCGCAGTCATTATAAACTATTTTTTTCTAATCCTTTAATCATTTTCATACCCTGTCCTTAGATTTGCATGAAGCAGCTTTCCACTGAAATCAACAGAATCAGTGCAAGTGTATCTGAGGGTAGAATTTGCCAGTCTTCCATAATTACAGCCGTTGTGTTTATAAATCTTCAATTGCCTCAGATAACTAAATAATCTTATCACACTATTTACAATATTCTCTTGATATTTCCTAAAGTAATCATGCTGTAAATACAATGGAAAAGTCATCTAATGCACACTTGGAAAGCTTTTGAGCATGAATATTGTATTGTATCACTATTGTACCACTAAATGTAATCAGTGTTGTAACACTAAATGTGATTTATGATATACAGTGGTGCCTTGACTTACGAGTTTAATTCGTTGCGTGACGGAGCTCGTAACTCAAATTACTCGTATGTCAAATGCTGGGCGGATGTTGCGGCGTTCACTACGCCACCTAGCGGTGGGTTATCTGAAGCTCGGGCTCGTAACCCGAATTTTAGCTCTCAACTCAAAGCAAAAAATCGGCCGAGAGACGGCTTGTATCTTGAAAAACTCGCTAGTTGGGACACTCATAAGTCAAGGTACCACTGTATTAACATTACTTTTTTTGTGATGGTACTCAGGGATAGGAGTATCGGCACCTTTTTTCACAACAATGTGGCCCCAGCTTCTGCCACCGCTGCTGGTGGACCCAGGTCCCTGGCCGAGTACCGGGACCTTTTTTTTAAAAAACAAAAAAAAGCACTGTATATTAATAAGCCTGTTAAGTCTTACTGAAATCAATAAGACTGAAGTAGGCACTCCTGTGATGATGATGAGCATGGAATAAGAGCCTAGGTAGTTTAAAATAAAGTGCTTTGCCGAATCAAGGCCTAATAAACTGAATCCAAAAACCAGCAGTGGAACCAAATGACTACTTCTTTAAAAAGCAACTTCCTAGAATGATTGACTTAAAGTTACGGAGGTACATAATGCTTGTTATGTGTGTACCATTCCTGCATTGCAACATTACAACTTTTTCCTCAGTTCAATAGAGTGTATGCAATCTTTTCAACCAGATTTTGTCAACAGAAAATTATGCTGCTTATTTTCATGGCCCTCCTAAAAGCTATACATCTTCTGGCAGACAAAGACGTTGCTTTTTCTGTGAATTAATATCAACAAATTTAATCTGGGATTTGAAGACCATCAGGTATGAATTACAAACAATGCAGCATTTTGAAGGGGTTGTTTGTCAGACTGCTTATTGGGCTCAATTTTGATGATACTGGCAGCACAAGGGAAAACGTGTCAGGTTTCGTCTAGTATAATAGTTATATTTAGAGTTACAAATGCAGTTATACAATATATTTTAATGCTTTGCTTACAAATAATCCTCAACTGAACGAATATGATAAAAGGTATTTTTCACTGGGGGTTATGATTTTCAAGATGAATGTGCTTAAATGTAAAATAATCTTCCAGGAGACAGGCAAACGTTTATAGTTGAGAGCACAGTGATTATGAAAGAGCAGACCCTTTAGTTACCCTGGAAACTATATTTGAAAAGGGCCACTATTTATATTGTCCTAGAAGCTTTTAACATCTGCATCAAAGCTTCAAAAGAAGAGAACTGTCAGTGAGTATTTATTCACAAAAGAAAACTTCATTTCAGGGAGGTGGAATGATGTGCTTCCTCCCCTTTCTATTTATAATACGTGATCTCTCTTCTTGGGAGGTAAAAAATGAAGTTTGTGACATGTCCGTGGAAAGACAAGACCACACATTTTCATTGTTAACACTTGCTGGTTCGGGGTACGCAGAGAACCTTCCCAGAAAAACATATGAAGGAAAAGCAATACCACCTTAGTTTTAAGAAATATCTGCATTTCTATTTGCTTTTGCTAGACCTTTATACTGACATTGCTCCAAGCCAGCGACCTCAACCAGGTCAGCACCCCACTAGGCTAGCCACAGTACCATTACATACTAAATAATGTTCCTCACACAAAGAGTCCAAAACAGCTGACACAAGGCAGTAACATTTTGATTTAACACAAAACTTAAGAAATCTCAACATCAAGAACAGGATGAATTTTATTTTTAAAATAATTATTTTTTCATAAATTTTCAGACATGTTGATTTATATTATTTCTGTTTTACAACAATAAAAAAAAATCTACTGGTCTCTAATACCTGCCTTCACACATACTAAGGAAAAGCAGCTTTTGAGCGAATCCTGAAGTCCTTATCAATCAATGCCCCCCCAGGGTCTAAGAGCTGAGTAAAATCTTCAGGATTTGGCTTTTCAATTTAAGATTTTTAAGGGATTATTTTCTCTTTTACCAAAAGATTTTGGTCCATAGTCACTCTTTTGCAAGTATGACATGAGATGCAATTTGAATAATAATTTACTAGGAATTTCCAGAGTAGAATGCTGCATTTAGTGACTATTTCTCGAGTTCTTGCCCTCTTTGACAAGTATACTCTCCCATACTTGCTCATCTTAAATGCAGTAGCCACGGAGGTTCTAGAGGAAAATACAGGGGCAGGGTATGTTACCAAATAGCTGAGTTTCTGTCCTCCCCAGACTTCAATGCCCCATATCCACTTTAATTACTTTATTAATTATTATTATTATTTCTTGTGAAGGAGCTCATGTGCCACAATAATAGGAGTTCCACACAAGGATCAAACAAGAGAAGAAAAGAGAGATGCCCCTGGACAGAGATTATTCTGTATTTCTATGGATCCTCCTGAGCGAGTGGGAACATGGCAGGCTGAAAAAAACAATTTCTGTGTAACTGTATTTGCCTCACTTGCTCGATCTCGATCCTATTGGATAAATCTGGTGGACACTAGAAATCCTGCAGGCTCACATAAATGGCAGATAAGTGGACCAGTTTCCTGTGCAGAGATGGGAACTAGAAAGTGATAACTAGGGAAAATGTAGGTGAAAGTAGCATCAAGGGGCAGATCTAGTCCTTAAATAACTAGTCTGATGTAGAGAAAAGGAACACATCCATGGACACTCCTCACCCAAGAAGCCCTATAAATTACAGAAATAGAGAGGAGACTCCATCACTTGGAATCTTTAAAATCAAGACAGTGTCTTTCTAAGAGATATGTTTTATCTCAATCAGAAGCTGTGGGCTTGATGCAGTGTGAAGTTATGTGGCCTGTGGTACGCAGAAGATCAAAGTAGAAGACCACAATAGTTCCTTCTGCCCTTAACTATGGTACTTGTGGAGATGCATAAAGAGAATGTTTGGGATAGGAGAGAACTTAGGGGAAGGAAAAAGCATAAGCAGAGCAAGAATGAGAAAAAGACTGAAGGTACAGTGAAAATTAGGGACCTTTGTCCTGTTTCCTTTGCAAGGGAAGAAAAGTGGAAGAGGGAAGAGAAGACATATAAAAGAAAACCAGCCTGATTCTCTTCTCACTTATACTGGTTACATGACTGACTAACTCTCCCAACTTACACCTGCTCACTCTTGGTGTAGGTGAAAAGACGCTCAGGCCCAATGCATGCAAATTCAAAAAGAACTAGGGTTAGAGACATTAAAAGAGAGAGGCATAGTGGAAATACAGAAAAGAAAAGTAAAAAGTCACACAATGCGGAAATAGTTATTTTGTACATACCTATTTTGTTTAACTAAATTGAATTATGATTCTGTAGACATGAAGAGCCATTTTCTGAGTACTGATAACATACATGAAGTGGACACAAAGTCCTTAATGTGTGTCATGTATCACCTTGTTATGCTGTTGAGAGTTATGCTTTCAAGCACAAGGCTACACCACTAAGCGCTACCATCCTTCCAGGCCCATGAGACTTGGCAAGGTTCATATCTGATTTGTGGATGTGGGAAGAGTTGTCGATGTGGTATACCTTGACTTTAGCAAGGCTTTTGATACGGTTTCCCACTGCATTATCGTCAGCAAGTTAAGGAAGTATGGGTTGGATGAGTGGACCGTAAGGTGGATAGAAAACTGGCTAGATCAACAGGCTCAGCGGGTAGGAATCAATGGCTTGATGTCTAGTTGGCAACCAGTAATGAGTGGAGTGCCCCAGGGGTCGGTCCTGGGGCCGGTTCTGTTCAACATCTTCATTAATGATCTCGATGATGGGATAGATTGCATGCTTAGTAAGTTCGCCGATGACACCAAGCTAGGGGGAATGGTAGACACGCTGGAAGGCAGGGACAGGATTCAGGGAGACAGACAAATTGGAACACTGGGCCAAAAGAATCCTCATGAGGTTCAACAAGGACAAGTGCGAAGTCCTGCACTTGGGACAGAAAAATCCCATGCACTGCTACAGGCTGGGGACCGATCGGCTAAGTAGCAGCACTGTAGAAAAGGACCTGGGGGTTATGGGGGATGGGAAGCAGGATATGAGCCAACAGTATGTTCTTGTTGCCAAAAAGGCCAATGGCATATTGGGCTGCATCAGTAGTAGTGTTGCCAGCAGATCGAGGGATGTGATTATTCCCCTCTATTCAGCACTGGTGAGGCCGCATCTGGAATACTGTGTCCAGTTTTGGGCTCCCCACTACAGAAAGGATGTGGACAAATTAGAAAGAGTCCAGTGGAGGGCAACAAAAATGATTAGGGGGCTGGGGCACATGACTTACGAGGAGAGACTGAAGGAACTACATTTTTTTAGTCTACAGAAGAGAAGACTGAGAGGGGATTTGATAGCAACCTTCAACTACTTGAAGGCTGTTCTTGGTAGTAAAGAGGACAGAAGAAGGAGCTATGGTTTCAAGTTACAGCTGGAGAGGTTGAAATTGGATATTAGGAAAACCTTTCTCACTAGGAGGGTGGTGAAGTATTGGAATGGGTTACCTAGGGAGGTGGTGGAATCTCCGTCTTTGGAGATATTTAAGGTTCAGTTAGAGAAAACCCTGGCTGGATGATTTAGTGGGAGTGATCCTGCTTTTAGCAGGGGGTTGGACTAGATGATCTCATTAGGTCCCTTCCAGCCCTATGATTCTATGATCACAAACAGTTAAAGGGACTGCCGTTGACCAATACAGATGGAGAAAATAAGGTTAGCTTCCCCTATTCTGCCTAACTTGCAGGGCCGGCCCGACCATATAGGTGAACTCGGAAGTCACCTAGGGTGCCAGGTTTTAAGGGCCAATGGAAGTGATTTTTTTTTCTATTTTAAAAATATATTAATATGTTATCTCCTATAAATGAAATTATTGACTTATGACGGGGACGCCAAAGTCATAGTTCACCTAGGGCACCAAAAACCTTGGGGCTGGCCCTGCTAGCTTGGGTAAGCAGTGCTCCCCATTCTACATTGCCTGACGCAGTGACAGCTTCCCCTCCAACCTGTTTTCATCTACTTTAACAAATGCAGCAACATGAAGCCAAAACTCTCCCCAAGAGGTAGAAGTAAGATACTGTTTCAAGGCTGTTAACATTCCTTTTTTTTTTTTTTCGTTCTTTCTTTTTACAGATTCAGGTCTTGGTCCATTACTGGAGTTCTTAGGAGCACTACTGTAATACAGATATCTAATAAGGCCTAGGATGTGACATCCAGAATCCTCCAGGAATGACTGCAGTGTTTAAGCAATTTGGGGGGGGAGAGAGAGGGGTATGTTTGTTGCATCATCTAGACCATGGCAGAACAAATTGTAAAGAGAAACTTTTTCAGCTATTAGTGGATAAAAATAAACCAACATGAATAAAATCATTCTTCTTGCTTTCATTCATTGTCACTCTTTGTTCGGACAAATACCTTTCAGCCAACATTTATACTATTAATCAAGCAACTGAGATAAATGCATTTTTCCTCCCCAAAAGCCTAAGCAGCTCATAAACCTGCTCCTTTTAACTCTGATATAAAGCTCCTCACTCTTTTGGGAGCATCATTCCCCAAGTCAGAATGCTGACCCAAGAGAGGAAAGTGTTCATCCCAAAGTCACTGGAAAGCAGAGAACATGACTGCATAAAACAGTCTAAGCTAAACTGAAATATTTCAAGCTAATCCTAGGGAGTTTATGACGCTTAAGATAAACTTTTTTATTTATGACATCCTGGTCCCTCACAGAAGACACTGACCAAGAAGTCAGGAAACATTGGTTCTATTCCTGGCTCTGCCATTGAACTGAGGTTAGGCAATCATTTGACTTCTTTGTGCTGCTGTTTCACTTCCCACTCTTTGTCTTTCTTGTCTATATTGACTGAAAGATCCTTAGGGCAGAGACTGTTTCTTAGGTGCTTATAAAGCACCTACCAAAATGGGGTGGCTAATCTGGGTTATGACCTGTAGGTGTTACCATAGTACAAACAGTAAGTAATGTAAAATAATAATAAACTGCATTCTAGCTTAGGGTTAGCTTCTGCAGCCATCCACTATCACTGTTAATACTGTCTAAATCCGGATGAGAAGGAAAAAAATTTCTTTGCATTATTAGCTTATCTAAGATATGGTTAACTGAGACTAGTTCAAAGAGCCTGGTTTCAGGAAATGTAACTAGTGTACTTTAAAGCACTGGGTCACAAAATTATTAATTTTCAGCAAGGCATCTTTTGTCTTTTCTGTGAGTTTGCTGCAAGACAATGTTATCTGAACACATGTCACTACAGCATCATGCAACCTCACTTTTTTCAAAATACTGTGCAAGAAATATCACAAGGTTCCGTCTGTTCTTGACTGGCTGGGAATGCTCCAGCATAGTAGAGTACAGCTCATTATAAGATACCATTTGTGCTCCTATAATCAAGATTTTCTTTGATGTTTCCCTTATAATACTCCAAACCCAGGAGTTAGTAATGCAGTGGAATTATTGCCAGGATAACATCAAAAGGTAGAAACTAACATATATGTGGAACAGCTATATTTATTCCCCCCACCCACCCACCCCCCAGAAATAACAGGTCATAGAATTGTTATTTGGATAAAATGCAAAGCCCCATTGATTTCCCATCCCAAAGTATAGCTCTTAGTATTTTTAGAGTCCATTGACACCATTCTCTGTACCTGCTCCAAAGCTAATGACTCCACATGATGCACTGATTTAATTAAGTGTGGCTGACATCGAAACAATGGTAGTTTAAAGGCATGGGGCTAGTTTTTTTTAATTATTTAGGTGCCTAAAAATGCAGACAGACATCTAAGGAGATTTTCAAAAGCACCTAAGCAGGCTAGGTTGAAATCAATTGGACTGAGGCACCTATATTTTTTACAACACCATGAGGCAGTTATCTGTATTTTTAGGCACCTACATACATTTGAAGATCAGGCCCATTGTGCACAAAAGGCTAGCTAGTGAATGCAGTGAAAAGCAATTGCAATGTGCTTAGCCTTTACACATATCTTCCGAGTTTGACTTATTGCCAAAGCATCTGGAGATGGATGAAAACTCCGTATGCCTGGACATAAAATGAAGAGTAAGATGATGAGGGTTTGTATTTTCAAAAGCATTTAGCTTTGGCTTACCTCTATTCCCGTTGGAATCAATGGGAGTTTTACTGTTGACCTCAATGGGTACAAAGTCAGGCAGATACTAAAGACTTCTGAAAATCCCACTAGACGTTTGGCCTCTTTTACCCACTATGTCAATGTTTCAGAGGGGCTTGGAATAGTTTGCAGTTTTGTGAACTGCAGGCACAGGAAAAAGTAGAGTAAAATGAAAGCTGGAGGGAGGCATTTTATAGTGCAGTGGGTCAACGTGCCAGAATTAGATCAGCAAGATTACTAACGCACTAGCCTTCCACCTCCCGTCTCACATCACAATACTGCAGGGCCAGAAATGTAAGTCCATTAGATTAAGTCAGCATCAAATACACATTACAAAAAAACCCCAGACAAACAAACACACAGACAAACAAAAAACCCCAGCAACAACACAAAATGGAACAGTCTTTGTACGTGAGGCCTAGAACTGGAACAGCATTTGTTTTGCTGATCAGGAGAGATGTGCATTAGCAGACATGAGCAAACAGAAGTTTACTTAGTGCCTACGTCTGGCACTGTAAGTGCTATTTGTCCATCAATTTAATAAACCCCAAATTAATCCATAAATCTGAAGGCAGGATCAAGTGGTTAGCATTTACTAATTGCAATCAGATGATAGTCTTATTTATATGTAATACCCCACTAGGGATTTAGTTTAAAACAACTTCCAGTGATATTTCCCTTTTAGGAGGGTATGCATTAGAAGAATTGCTGTATTCAATTTATGTAATACCAAAATAATCCTGTTATATTGTGGACTAACTAAATAGGTTAGGCTTCTATTAAGTTATAACAGTAAAGACCCTTCAGGGGTAATGTCTGTTTGTTACACAAACATGTGTTTCAGGATCATTACTGTTAAAAATCTTAACTAACAAAAGATCAAGTTAATTTTGCCCATAAATATTTCTCTCTCTCATATATACATGTATGATGTGTGGCTGCACAAAGTTGCACTCCTAATATTCACTGGGATTTGCAGCTCTGTCTTTGAGAGACTGTAGAGAATTAGTTATTTTAACAAGTGTCTCATGAAGCTTTTCCATACTATTATTTACAATTTTATTAATTTGCATATTATATAAGGGAAAAGGTGTTAATCATATCTGAGACCTCACTCCTATTTCTAGTTGCCTTACATTTAAGGCTTCTGATTTGGGGTTTTAACCCATAAAATAATAATAAAACACTCAATTTAAAGAAAAAAAGAACTGTGCTTATATTCTGCACCTAACCTGAATAATATAACCACAAGCTGACCAAATCCTGAGGTCGGCTCTAATATGGATCACATCCTTTGGCTCTGCATGAATAAGGGATTTTACATGTGCATATATCTGAGTTCTCATGTCCTTCAGAAACCATAGCAAATTCTTTGTTTTTCCCAGGATCTACATGCGGGGAGGGACTAGAAGTTAAGTGGACCACGCAAGAGAACTATCCTCCACTGCACCCAGATAGAAACAAAGTGAAAGTTAATAGAGCTAGAGGCTATTCTGTCTTTTCTGT
Source organism: Pelusios castaneus (assembly GCA_007922175.1). Lineage (NCBI taxonomy): Eukaryota > Metazoa > Chordata > Testudines > Pelomedusidae > Pelusios > Pelusios castaneus. The sequence continues at coordinate 14,666,114 of ML685756.1, read as the reverse complement.
GGACCTCCCTCCATGGGAGAGAAACCCCACTGAAGGTGGCACCAGATGCTGTGGAGTCCAGAGGCACCAAGAAGACACTAATGTCTGAGTGGACAGGCCCATGCCACTGAGATCCATGCCCTTCCAGGCTTCCTCAACAGAAAACTGCACAATAAACTCAGAGAGGAATTTCACCTAGTTTTTTTTACCCCATGGAGATATTTCTGTGGCAAATGATCTAGCTCTCTTTTCACATGGTCTTGATTTAAAGTCAATATGATTCTTCCTTCAATAAGGATCTCAATATTTGTCTCAACACATTAAAAGCCCCCAAAGAAACCAACCCCCAACAACAGTCTATCTGGTTGTTTCTCCTACTTTGATATATTAAATAAATTAATACTAGCAAAGGGCAGAAGTCTGGAAGGTTTGGAGTAGTTACATTCTGTGCAAACTAAACCTTAATAATCTCAGATCTGCATGTTAACTCATGGAGCAATTTTGGGATACTTCAGAAAAATTGCTCTTTGCTGATCAACAAACCAAGTGAGTAAGAGAAAAGCAGAGCAATTGTCGTTTAAAAACTCCACCCACCAAATATATCTCCCTATATGTAAGTGGGTTTTATGTCATGGAAAAAGTTGTGTGTATGATTATAACAATTTATGAATTGTTTTCCTCTAGAGCACTCTCATACTGAATTATGTCTGCAGACCTCCCTAGTATCTGCACAGGATGATTTATCTGACCAAGGGTTTATCTTATCTTAATTTTTTAGTTTTTGATTAAAATGTGCCAGGCTTAATTTGCTACCCACACAATTGTCATGGTACAAGGGGCACAGACACTTCCCCACAATATTCCTCAACCGTGACCTGAAGGGGCTATCTTTAAGTCTGTGGGCATGGGGGATTAAATCTTTGGCCATTCTTTGCTGAAACTGCAGGTGCCAGTTAGTCCTGGTGGATTCTTGTGCCAACTATAACTATTATTTTTTCAATACTGACATGTGTCCAGCACGAACAGAACTAACACTATCAATCCATTTTACATGCTGTAGGCCATCACCAATGATATGAGATGGTAATGGCATTCGATCACTGTCAGACTAAATTAACTGGAGCTGCTGACCTGGGAGAGGAAAAGCTTTTCCTCATACTATTCCTCTCCTAAGCCATGTTATTTTTTTTTAAACAAAACAAAACACCATTACCAGGCTCTTTTAGTGGAAGAGAAGGTCTCCTTTAAAGTTTGTACTTGGAAGGGCTATAATAATTTAATTCAGCAGCATATTATAAATCGGCTTTGAAGTTCTTTGTTTCATTGCCAAAGGACAGTTCTCAGAAACAAGGGCCTTCATCTGCCTCAGCTTGTACAAAGTAGTTCTAACCTTGGAAGTAGCATTTTCTTATCTCAATCCTTTCCTCTTAAAGACAAACCTTTCACTTGGGATCTTTCTGGATAAAGATAAGTTTTGATTTCTTTTGGTTGAACTATTCATTGCCACGATGCATCATCTTCCCAAATCAATGGCTGACTTTCCTTGTACTGTACTTACAACAATTAGCATGTCATTTTTTCCCATGCGCCGCTGTAGCAAACAACAGAAACCACGTAAAGCAAGCCTACAAACTACTTGATTTCTCTTTTCCATTACACAAAGGATCTTTTAAGATGAGTTAGGTCTGGGTTATCCAACTCATGGCCCACAGGCCACACTATAGCCCACCAAAAGCTGCTATCCAGCCCACTGAGGAACAGCCCCTCCCATCCAGCCCCAAGCCAGGAGGGGGAGGGGGGTCAATGCAGACACCTCTCTCCTCCAACCTGCAGCCAGATGGCAGGTGCAGCAGCCCCCACTCCAGTCCTGATCCAGCCAGGGTGAAGGGTGCAGCCACCCCTCCTCTCCAGCCCTGAGGCTGGCTGCATGTATACCGGTCCCTCTCCAGCCTGAGCCACGCAGGGGTTAGGAGGGTGGAAAAACAGCAGCACATTCCCTCCAGCTCTGGCCCTGATAGGTAGACATAGCAGCAGCATCTGAGGAGGCAGTGGGGGCCGAGATCAACACGGTGTCAGCATGGGGATAGCGTAGTTGTGCATTACCAGACTAGGGTAGTGCTAGTTAGTATGTTGCTACTCTGCTACCATCTGCGCGTAGCTCTAACTAGGATTGTTCTTTGCTGTGATGATACTGTTACCGGGAAATAAGCTAATAAAGCAGTCTTCTCATTTGGAGCTCATTCATAAAAATGCACATTTTTTGTTGTTTTTATTAATAGCAAGATAAATTTCTATGTCTTATATATCCAAAATTTGCTCACCAGCCTCCTGAGTGAGAAAAAAAATTGCAATGTAGCCCCTCACACAAAAAGGTTGGACACTCCTGGTGATGGGTTATGCATATGAGTGAAAGTCATTCCTGTGCAGCAGTCCAGCACAAGGTCTATTCGCCTTTTAAGTCCCACTCAACCCTTAAAAATAAATCTAAAGTAGGATTTTTTGGGGGGTAGGCCTCACGCAGACAGTGTGCACAGAGCTGGTTTTCATTCACTTTAAATGTTGTGCACTTCATTCAGCCAAGGGCAAATTCCCTGAACTTCTGCTCTGCAGCTGAGCCTGACTCATCATCAGCTGTGTGCACTGGGGAAATGGGGGAGACCGACACAGAGACCACGCTGCTCTCTCTCTGTCTCTCTCTCTCTCGGTTTTTGGGAATTAAAGCATAGAGTCATTTGATTACAAGGTCCAAACAGCTCTGAAATGGAGCTACCTGCTGCAGTGGGTGAGTCAGAATGTCTCCTATTCCTACCCAGCAAGAAGTTCGGGGAACATCACAAGTCTAGCCCCAACCACTACCAAACCTCCCTCATCCACGTGGTAATATGTTCTTTTCTCATCTCATCCATTTTCTCAGCTGGGCCAGATCTGGGGAAGTAACTTCATCTCAAGGCTGCAGTCATTTCTATAGGGCTGAAGGGAACAGGATCGGTAGAAGACTCAACAGGAGAGCGGGTACCCAAATGATGAGTCTTTTACTTTGTGAGGTCCTTAGCTACACATCCCATAAAAATTTCCATAGACAGTTCACTATAACACCGAGATCTGAATAAGCCTACATCCCCCTTTCTGTAGTTCTACTAGTCCTAACAGAAAAGCTGCTTCAAAACTGCTCTGCACCCATTTCTAAGTCCTCAGGATCAGAGAGTCTTCCATGTCCCTTGCTCTGAGGTAAATCAACTCATAATATGGCTTTTACTCTCTATTCTGGGTTTCATCCTACCCATAACTCAGATTAGAGTTATAAACTGTTGATGTGTCCAATTGGTATCAGTTAGGATTTCAAATAACAATGCTGGCCAAAAAAAAGGAAGCTATGCTAAACAGCTTTGTCAACACGCATCCCTTACAGATTCTAATTTTAACCACTGCAAAGTTTTCTTTGGTTTACTGGCAAATAAAAGTGCTCTCTCTTCTCTTGAGAATGCCTGTGGAGTTCAGTGAAGGTGATCTAGAAACTATCATATTAAGAGACTGTTCCCTGTATTGTAATTGGTAGGAAAATGATTATTAACTAGTAGGAAACCCTCAATTTTCTTTTGGGGGTATCCCAATTGCATTGCAATCTTTGTGGTAATATACCTTGCATTGACAGAAATCAGCTCAGAGAGGGCCCTGTGACAGATATTGCAACCATATGCAATGTCTTTGGGGGGAATACATTATTTTAAACAGCAGCAGAGCAAGTGCGATAGAAGGGACTACTACCTGCCCCCTCTCCTCCCCCTCGCCCCCCCAGCAGTCTGTATGTATGGGCCTTTTACCCAACCCCCTCTTGGCTCCAGCTCATCTATTGATATTAAGTTTATGAATCACTATGGGCCAGGGATTGCATGCAACTACAGTGGGGAGAAGGGTCTCCACAGCTCATTGAGAAACTAAAAACAGGTACCACCCCCTCAGAAGGCTTCTACATGCTGGTTCAGATTGGATTTCCCAGAACAGCTGATCCAGGTAGAGCTTTTGGCATAAAAAGGCTGTATTTAAATTGAATCAGGGCCTTCTTTCTGATCAACCAAATGGACAGGGCCTTCTGTCCAAGGGAGCGCCCAATCCTTGCAGAAGTGTTAGACTTTGATCTACTAGGGCCCCATAAGATGGTGAAACCTCTGGTGAGTTTGTAGCATGCATTTTGAATGAAGATCAGAAAAGCAAAAAGAAACTTCCAAAGTGGTAAAATAGTGGCAGCAGCTAGTCAGTTCATCTCCTCCCTTTACTCATTTGGGGGAACCCCATTCACTTTCAACACGAAAATGACATTAATTTCAAAACAACCTGAAATTACATGTTAAAAGCTTAGTTGAATGACAAGTAGGGCAGATTTATCTCCACTAATGCAGGCACAGGGAATTGGGTTTCTTCTGACTTCTGTGTCCACAAGATGTAAATATGGGCAAATACTATGTTGAAAAAAGTGGATCCTTGGCCATATGGTGCTGGCAACATTTTTCTTTTACAGGTAAGTTTCTCTACAAGCAGAGTTTCCCCTCAAACTGTAGTTGCTATTTACACATTACTGTGTATGTAAACACACTTGGACTTCCTTAGTAATTCCCATTAAATGGAATTCCACTTGATTTGGTTTCACTGAGTGGAATTCACCCCAGTGCAGAAGGCCTATACAGGAACCACAAACCCCATAAGTTTCCACAAAGCCTTTCAATAAGAGATTAGAGGGACCATAAGTGGGATGAGGGCCTTGCATGGTCCCTCTTCATTGAGACAAATACTGCTGTATAAAAGGTTGCATTTCAAGGTTTTAGCAAAACGAATTGGCAAGTCACAGCATAGCATTAATTTTAAAGTAGTTTTTTATGAAAATGTGAACTGACCCAATTTAACTGCTACCTCCAGTATGGAAATAATTAATTGTCTTTTGCTGCTTGTTTTCTTTCCGAAACCTCAAACATGAGACCTTCCAACACTGTGTTTAATCCCACTAACAGGCTTGTACAGGAAAAAGAAATCCTTCACTCTGAATTGAATGATCTATTCTAGATGGCAGTTAATTCTATAGCAAACATTAGCATCGCTGGCCCATTCTTAGCTTTAAACAGGGAATTACATAAGTACCGCTCTAGCACAGTTTGGGGTTTGTTTGTTTTTTTGCTTTGTCAATGCTTCAGACTATGGGTATATTTTAAGCAAGGGTGTATTATAAATGTATTTATTAATGTTTCTTTATTTCCTAATTTTGTGTGGGTGGATAATTACTTATAGTCCTCAGAGCTTCTTAAGTGGAATTATGGAAGTCTAAAAATATGTCTCTGCTATTACAGTTTCTGACTGAACAACTCTGTGCAAAAAGGGCAGACTAGTAGATTTGCTATAAATGTCTCTAATTTTCTTGTGCCAGCAGCTGGAAAGCACAATTAATTGTAATCTTTATGTTTATCTCAGAGGTTGCACAACCAATTGTTAGCGAATCCAATAATGCACTCCTTTGTGAGAGAAATCAAATTTGGGATTGTGGTGTACTGGGATGTTGACAGTACTTTCCACTACAGCTTATTTTAATGCATTCAGGTAGTAAACTGGATCTGTATTTCTGTTGAACTCTACCTGGCCTAAATGAGCTCTCTCTCCTCACATCATGATTTCCTATTTCACTTTGTACATACATTTTGGGGATATTGCTTTTTGAAAATGATACTCAGAATAAATTGTGTTGCATTACATTTGCATTTTACTGTGACATTTATCCACATTACGGTGACCAGATAGCATGTGTGAAAAATCGGGAGAGGAGGAAGGGAGTAATAGGTGTCTATATAAGAAAAAGCCCCCAATAAGTCCCTATAAAAAGGAGGACTTCTGGTCACCATAATCCACACTGAGAAGAGAATTTGGCCCGGTAACACTAGTATAAATCCAAAACAACTCTACTGAAGTCAATAGCGCCTTCAGATTTAGTACAAATGAATGGACAGTGTAGTGAAAATGCTGTTTTCTCAAAACTCCTGAACTATGTATTCTACTTCATTAAAGATTTTGAGCAAAATCATCATTACAGAGCAAAAGTGATCCTGTGGTTGAGGGTTTGTTAGGAAGGGGGAGTCACATATTTCTGCAGCTTAGAAGGAACAGAAAACATGAGCGACCATATCTTCTTGCGGGAGGAGGGGCTCACAGGCCCCTCCAACCATCTTAACCCAAAAATCTAGTCCCCAACCCTAGAGATCTTGGAGCATCTGCAAAGGGGACCTGCCTTTTGCATTGTTCACCAGCTGCAGTTAGTTCCTAGGAGTTCTTTCAGGAGTGGTACTGCCATTGGCTTCTTCCCTGATAGCAATATTCCAAGGAGAATTTGGAAGCATTAAGTCCTGCTGGAATTCCCTTATGAAATTTCATGAATTTGCCAGGGAACAAAGTTTGCATAGAATGCCACCATCCTGCCTCACCCCCACCCACCGCCACACACACACTTATACCCCTAAAAAACTAGAGCTCCTCAACAATTTAGCATTCATGCACATACGTAATTATGAGTTTAGGAGCAGTGAGGGATTATGCTACTAGACTCTTCTCCCTCCTTTCACATGTGCCATCTGCATTTGGCTTTGATTTGTGCTACTCCCATCATCAATATATCTAACATGGAAGTGAGCGTTTGGCTCTCTGAATCTAAAATCATAAGACAGGTATCTGCTGGTAATAGCCAAAAGCCATTATTTTATGTTTGCTAACTGTTAATCGAGATGAAAACAGCATAGACCAATATGAGAGAGTATGTAATTTACCTAAATATAATGGAGCTAAATCGACAGGCAGCAAAACTTAAGCAGCTTATAAATGAAACTTTTCACCACAGCCAGCCTAGCTGGAAAGTATCACATCACACAATGCAAAGACACATTGTAACATGTAGAGATTAATGACTTCAGTTGAAGCTGATCAAAACAAACTGAAGTCCACAATATCTAGATGATGTGCTATAGCAGGTATATACAGGAGCATACTGTATTTGGGAAATTCATATTAGAAAAGAGTAAAATAAATAGTTGGAGCTAAATTTTGCACTTGTATTAGAGGAAAATAGCTGCCTCATTCTTAACCATGCTGCTGTGACCAGCTCAGGTCTAAATATTTAATACAAATCATTAAAAAATATAATTACACATACATGCTATATGATACTCCTACCCAAATGACAAGTACCCCCTCTGTTTGCATTCTGACCATAACTCCACACTATCACGCCCCCGATCCTGCCCTGGGCTACACCCAGGCTACTTTTAACACTACAAGCTTGAGCCTGAGACAGGTATGTTATAACTTATATTGTTAGAAAGCCAGAAATTTCCTTTCTAATGAGACAAGACATTTGTTTCTAGTCCTGGTACAGCTCAAGATATCCAACCTCCAAACATATCATTCTGTGCTGGAATACTATTTTAGATAATTCTGTAAGTTATTAGTATAGCGTATTTTCCTTTGAGGTCTGTACAGTTGAACTCATGGTACTAAGTGAGTTTAGTATTCCCAGAAAAGGGATATGAAAAATAAAACCCCAAAAAGAAATTTTTGCATTCTCATCCAATCCTCAAACAAAACTTTAAGTTCTTTGGGATAGAGACAATCTTTTTGTTCTGTTTATACAGCAACTAGCACAATGGGGTTTTGGTCCATGAATAGGTCATGTAATTACTGCAGAGACACACATAATAAATAATAATAATCTAAGTTATTTCACCAATCACAACTATACAGCACAGCCTGAATAACGAATACTTGCATAGGAATGCAAAAAATAACTCAGAAGATTTTTTTTTAAATGCAAAAGAATTTGATTAATGTGTATTTGAACTGTCTGCTCACCAACATTCTTGTAGGAGAAGTAAAGTAGCTAATGTTATCTGACAAAATTATTCACTGTTAATGATCTTCTCAGCTCTATGTGATTCTTGTCAGTTTCAGTGATGCTCGCTGGTTCTATAAGGCAGCTGAGCAACTGACTAGTTTTCAAACTAAATTCTGTTGCTGCCCAAGGTCTAAGCAGCAATGGAGGTACTGAAGTAGCCTGTCTGCAGGCTTAGGAAGCCAACACTCTTAGTTTATATTCAGTTCATATGTGGAAAATCATCTTCATATCCATAGCACTTCATGTCATTTTTTTTTAAATGCAACTCTACACCCTGCAGAAAAAATAGCACCTGTCTCCCAGCTCACCTGCCCACTTTTCAAAGTATGCTGTAACTGAAGACTAAAATTCTGTTTTAGCTATGAAGTGATCAGTGTCCTTCACCTTTCCAAAAAGAAGTTTCCCAATCCTTCAAGTACAGGATGAACATGAGCTGGAAGTTATGCAGTGAGGCTGAACACACTAACAATATTGGCCCCAATCCAAAAACACTTTGTAATTTTAGGCACGTGAAGAATCCTATGGATTTCAATGGGACTACTGATATTCAGAAGCATTTGCAAGATAGGAGTATACTTGGCACTTACCGGATGCAATGCTTTTCTGATATTTACTAACTATTTCATGTATGTGGAAAGGGAAGTACAGAAAGTAAGCAGCTAGTCCAACACAACAATAGAAGACTGTGTCAGATATTGGATTAGAATTTAGTACCCCTCAATTCCCACTCCACCTCACCTCTGTTTTGCAGAGATGGAACAGGGAGATTAACAGTCCCGTCAAAGCTGTGATTAATTAACTGCCTTTTCCAAATCAGCAGAAATATATGAACTAAATGGCATATATAATGTGGATAAATTCTGTGTAATATTGTAGATTCTTTTATCAGTGACCTGGGAAGTGTGACAATAATTTAATCAAATTATAAATGTCAAAAGACATACAATGTGTTACCTCAACATATTCTAAAATTACCAGCCTCCCTCAAGCTGCTCTTTCCACAATTTACCAGTTCCGCTCTAATCAATCATTCCCCAAGCTGTCACTATTTAGTTTCTAGCTTGACACAATACATTTTCAATTTGAAATATGTTTAAATATAAAACAGATTGAAGGGCACTGTATAAAAATATTGCTCTATCGATACCCAGTGTTGAAAACAAGATAGCTCTATGATCACTTAAAATGGCATCCATGTTTCTGCTTTGTTCTGTTACTTGTGTTGCAATTCTTCAGTTTGCATAAATAATTCTGTATCCGTAGGGTGCTACTGCCTACCTACTTCTTTACAGATACTCACCTACTGTATTTGCAGGTGAATAAATTAGAGATATATATATAATATCTAGAGAGGGCTTTTAACTATTACATGAAATGTTTCTAAAGAGCCAATATGTAAAATGCTTTTAAAGATCAAAATATTTAAAACGTTATACAGAGTTAATTTATTTAACAGCAATTTAAGTCATGAAGGTGTGCACACTCCATGTCTAAGGCATTCCAGTAAACAAACCTTGCTCACCCTATCTGCCTTTAGCGTCTGTGACGTCTACTCACTGCATCTCAACATAAATTAGTCTAAACTCTTAGGGCAAGGATTATATCTTTTTAACTGTACTGTTAAGCATCTAGCACATTTGGATACTGCATAAATAAATCAAACTAGTGCAAATGTCATTAAATCTTCCTTTGTGGGTTCTACCTTTTCCAGATACTACTTTATTGTTTTGCTCACAAACACACTTTGGGGGAGAATAGTTAACATACAATATTTTATTTCATGGCTCCTACTGAAGCCAATGAGAGACTTCTATGGCTAAAATGCTGTTGATTAAATATACTCTTTAGACCTTTATGACTTTGTTGTAGCCAGATACACAAAAAGAGATGAAATCCTGCCCCCAGTGAAGTTAGTATGAGCTTTGCTAGCAACTTCAATGTGGTCATGATTTCACCCTGGATATTTTATACAAAAGTAATGTTCAATTCTTTATACTTTCTTTTACTTCCATTAACACTGAGGATTGGGACAGAGCCCCATCTAGCCACAAATCGGTATATAATGGACAGCTACAGTGCAATTTTCTCCATCTTATTTTGTCAATGGAGGGAACACCTCCAGCAGTGTAGAAGGCTATGTGAAATGAGTCAGGGAGTTCCCATAAACAACTCCCTGCATTACCAATCATGATCACATTCGATCTAAATATTCTTGTTCACTTAAGGTTTGAATCTCATAACAAGCTGGTCAAATTATTTTAATCTGCTAAACTGTTCATACTTTTATATGAACACAAATTTTATCCCTACAGAAGAGCCCATTCAGGGACTGATCCTCCATGACTGAAGTCCAGGGGAGTTTGGCACTTCAATGTGGACCAAGGCCTGATGGAGGACTTGGATATAAAGAAACTCCATTTATAGTGGAATGAAAGCCAAAAACTTTTCACAATTAGCCTTTGAATTTGGACAGCTCTGTATTTAGTAGTCCAACCTGAGTGACCTTGGGACAGATTTTGCTGACAATTACTTCAGTGGAAATTACAGTCATTGAGCATGTCTGAAGATCAGAGTCAAGACCTCTCAAGTTGGGCTCCCAAAAATCTGACACCCAGAAGTCTGAGGCCATATCTGAAAAAAAAAAAACTGGCCTCAGCTGTTTTATTGTTTTGCATTTCTGATTGCAATAAATCTCTATTTACTGGGTCCATGAAACCCTTTCATTCTGTTGCAGCTCCATATGCCTGGACAGTGGACTGTGTGCTAGGTCCACAGAAGGGACTACTGCAGGTAGGATGAATTAGAACACATCCCCTGCCTGAGACACCACTGTTCCAACATAGAAGCAGCTCCTGCAAAAGGGCTGGGCTGCCCCCAAGATACCCACACAGAAGATTCAATTACTGTGCTATAATGCAGACTTTAGAATTTCAATGGGTTGTGAAAATGTTGTGAGAAAAAATAAACATCATCATAAGAGAGTACAAAGTGTTCCTGTTCAAATGCACAAGGCATTTTATTTGCAAATGGGGGACAAATCAATACATGTATCTGTTAAATTCACAAACGAATTATTTTGCTCCCCTTGGTCAGATTTCTGCCTAGTGTTATTGCCAAAACATAATGCCTACGGGACTTTGTATCAATGATTGAAATCACTTTGTAAGGGGAAAGTGTACATGTGTTGTACATGCCTCTAGCAGGATTTTTTAAAATGCTGCATGTTGATTATTTGAGAGATCAATAAGAGGACAAAAAGCTTATCAAAATGTTTAATCACCAAGCCCTGAGTAAGATAATACACTAAACAGACATGGTTGTGCAAGTTAAGTTCTTTGTGTTGTTCTGGTGAACAGCCAGTACCACACATAGCATTAATCTATCAATGAATATCTGTATCCATGGGAATAAGGATTGACTGGACTCACTTGCAAGTAAAGTGTTTCCGACTTTTGGTACAAGGAGCTGTCTGTAACCCCATTCAAAACAGAGTATTTTACTGTTCTTTTTTTGTATCCTTTTGGGTTTTTTCAATGAAGACTCCCTGAATTTCATCAGCGTGCACTCTCTCTCTCTCTCTGATGGAAACTCTAAATCATGCACTTAAAAATAGACCCATCAGATTATCTGGGTAAATCATAAAGCTTGGCTTATCTCTCTCTCTTCCCCTTCAAAACATACAATTTATTATGTCCACCAGCATCAAGCCAAGACTAATCCTACAGTCCCAGCAACCTCACTTCCTTTGCTATCTATTTATTACATGTGAGAAGGAGATTCTGGGTGAGGATGTATGAATGCATGTTTTTGTGCACATGATTGTGTGTTGGTTATTGTGTCTGGGGAGTATGTGTTTAAGTGTCATGACACAGCCCAACAGGACCAAGGAGTGTAACATCAAAATCAGTTAAATAGTAAACAATCCAAACAAGAAATAAAGTACAGGTATCACTAAATATTAATCTAAAATCCCTAAAACTCAGTGTTGTTCCCTCTAAAAACAAACAACTTATCCAGCTCTAGAGAATAAATCAGTCTTCCTAGAGGTTCAGATACATGATATAATGGAACCTAGGCAGACAATCCTGTCTTCTAGACCCTCTGCTCTAAACATGTAAATTTCCTTACTCTCCTTCCTCATTCCCAATACAGCCCATCAGGCCATGGGAACAGGAGAAAGCCCTGAAGGTCTATAAATAGCCACTCTTGGGAGGGGGGCTCCTAGGAGGCAGGAAAGTGCAGCAGCAGGTTCCCAAAGATGCTGCAGAGGGAGGCATCTCCGAATTAATTCTTGGGGGAAAGATAGTTAGGAAGTTCAATGACATACTGAGTAATCTGTGGTGGGAAGAGGAAGTGGCTGGTATTGGGATACTAAACTGGGAATGCCATGCACACTGGGAGAAGAAGGAGGTGTGATTTCCATTTTTGGCTTCCCACCCTCCTCCAAGGAGTTTCTCCAGCTCCCCTTAGTTCTGCTATTTGGGGTCAAGGACTGAGGAGCATCTCGTGGGAGTGGAATGAATGGAACAAACAAGAATATCAGTTCACGGCGATATTACCACACAAGTCTAGCTATCTATATCGAATTCCAAAGGGGTAGCCGTGTTAGTCTATTGTAGAAAGACAACAGAGTCTTGTGGCACTTTTAAAGACTAACAGATTTATTAATCGCATGAGCTTTCGTGGGAGAAAATCCCACTATATCGAGTCCGATGGGTTTTATTTCTGCTCACTGGCTTTGCATCTACTGCAGGAAACATCCCTGTCTCTGCCCTACTGAAGAAGCACTTCTGCTTGTCATTATTACTATTAGACAAAGTGTGAAATCTTTCCCTTTCCTTTTCACCCAGCAGCCGCTGTCCCGTCCTTAATTGCGACCCCGCCTCTGCCCTACCCTTTCCCTACAAACTTCCTGAGTCCGAGTACCGAGAGGCAAGATAGCCACATGCCTCTCTCAGCACACAGGGCCCCCCAGACATTTCCTCACAATCGACCGCTTCCCATCGGCTCCCCACATATCTGATACCCCCGCAAACACACCACCAAAGAGACGCTCCAATACACACCACACAGGCACTGTACATCCAGTGCACACACTCACTTTCCCGATTGACACCTCCCCAGGACAATTAGACACACTGCAACACACACACACACACACACACACACACACACACACCTTGTGCATAAACACAGACACTCCCTGTGCATAAACAGACACACACACCCCCGATGCATAAACACAAACACACCCCTCCCAGTTCATAACAAACACACACACCTTCCCAGTGCATAAACACACACACATCTCCCGATGCATAAACACACACAGGCACACACACACTCCCTGTGCATTAACACAGGCACACATTCCCTGTGCATTAACACACACCCCTCCTGTCCCACAATACACACACAGTTCCTGCATTACACTTATACTCCAGCTGCACATCACACACAACTGCCTCCACCCCCGATCCTCTCGCCCCTCAAGCACCCGCTCCTCTCCCGGCCCGGGGGTCACTCACCGTCCTCCACAGCCGCTGCCTCTTGGCGCTGACCGAGGTGGCGGTGACGATGAGGTGGGAGACGGCCACCACCAGCCCGAAGACGATGGCCAGCAGGGTCCGCACGGGCAGCAGCGAGTAGGAGACGAAGGTGACCAGCATGAGCTGCCACATGCCCTGCTCGGGGGCGCTGGGGGGCTCCAGGCCGTAGGCGCCCAGCGAGAAGGGGCAGCAGAGGAAGGAGAAGGTGAAGCTGAAGAGCAACGTGAGCTTGACGATCTGCTGCAGCTGGGTGACCTGCAGGTACTTGACATTGGTGACGATGAAGAGCGAGAGGAAGATGATGCAGTGCACCGGGTGCGAGCCCTTGGAGATGGTCAGGCTGGGGCCGGAGAGCAGCTCCACCAGCGCCAGGCTGGCGGTCAGCACTATGAGCACAGCCAGCGCCTTGAGGGTGGAGGTCTGCTCCAGCTTCAGGTTGTAGCTCCGGAAGAGGGACTCCAGCTCCTTGCAGTCGAACTCGTCCTCGCAGGCGATGGCATCCAGCAGCAGCGGCGCCGGGGCTCCCCCCTGGCCGCCGGCGCCCGCCGCAGCCGGGGGGGAGCAGCAGCAGCGGCAGCACCTCTTCCTCTTGGTCTTGACTTTCTGAAACGGTATTTCCTCCATGTCAGGGCCATTCATAAACCCCGGGGAAGGAAGGCTCCTCCGGGCGTCCCCTGCCACCGGTCCTGCTCCGCCGCGGCTCTGCTGCTCATAGAGAGCTGGGGGGCCGCGAGCCGGCAACCGGAGCCGACCTCCTCGCTGCTGGATCCAGCCACCCCCCTCCAGATGCAAGCCGGTGTCGCTGGAAAGGCTGGAGGAGCAGAGTCCAAATCTTAGGGGTGGTGGGAGTCCTCCCAGCCTCGCCCCCCTTCTCCCTGGAGCTCCAGGGACGGCAATCCCCTGCTGACACCAAAACCCCGTCCGAGCTTTGGAACCGAGCAAGGGAAGGGGGGCGAGGGAGAAGAGCAGGGGCGGCGGGGAAGTAATCAACAGGCAGAACTGGCTCAGATAGCTCGAGAGAGGATCAGGAGCTATAGGACAGACTCTTTCCTAGGGAGTAGGCAACGTTGGAAACAACCAGGGGGGCCGGGATTAAGCCGAGGGAAAGGGGGTGGGGGAGAGAGCGAGCCAGAGAGAGGGAAGGAGACACAGACGAAGCAAGACAGGGTGATCCCCTTCCTACGTCCAAGAGCATTTCACTGGGGCTCGGGAATGACATGCGCCTGCGCACTGATTGCTTGAGAAGCCAGGCACGTCTCCCCTATCGGAGCAGATTGACAAGAAGAAAACACAGATTTGACAACAGGACCACGCTCGAGACCGCTTTGCACCCTTCCCGCCCACCGCCTGCCGCCATCGGAACACACACAGCTAGCCACCGCTGGCCCAGAGAGGGAGCCGTGGTTTGCTTTGCTCTCCGCGCTTTGATCAAGCCTCGGCGTTTATTTCACGTCCCTGCATGCAAACGCATTAGTGTTTGGACCAGCCACATCCTGCCAGCAGCAAAGGAGGAAAATCTTGCTCTTCTTGGTGCAAGTACAGTAATAATACGAGCCACTAGAACGATACAAACTTCATACCTCTAGCCCAGTTGGTCTGGAAACATTCTTTCTGCTGCGACAGAAATATAATCCATTGTAAACGGGATGCGAAATAGCATACGGTGTAATTTGATTTTTAATGGGCTGTATGAGAGAAAGGTTGCAAGTTTGGGAGTAAAATTCAACCATGTAGAACCCCCTTCATTCACGTCTCTGCTACCATTCATGTGTTACACATTAAATCAATCCCTAAATTATGAAAAGAAAGTTTTACTTTCTTGTTCACCATACATATTCTGGGCCAAATTCTGTCTCAATTTACATGTGTTGACTTCACAAGCTGCCCTTTAGCGCAGAAGTTAGTGCCAGCTCTGTATTTAAATTGAAAAAGAAAAAGTGTTATCAAAGTGCATGTTTCAGAAAGAATTTACATAGGAGGTGTTTAGGATTAGACTGTTCATGGGTAAGTGTCAATTTCATCCTCAGGTATGTAGGCACACACACAATGAAAAAATATCTCCATAGGTAATCAAAATGTAGTGATAGTCAAATTAGGAAAAATGGTTTTGATTTAGGCTTGTTACAAATAGATTAGCAAATGAATAGCAAAAATAGGTATAATTTGTTGATTTAAGGATATTTACTTTATATATTTTGACATGTGATGTTGATGATTTTTAACAGTTTATAATCTGTTTTGAATCACACCACCTTCTGTCATTAAATTGTCTAAATCCCTGCTCTTAATTTCCAACAGCTGTGAGTGAACATTTTAAAATCAGTCTAAAACATGCTTAAAATAAATTGATATTATAAAAATAATAAAATTCTACCAACCCTATATAGGAGTAGATGTTAAAATAAATGAAAAAGCAATAAAGAACATGAAAAATTACCTAAAACCCTCAAACAACATTTCTGTCAGCACTTCTGACAATTTCAGGGAAATAAATCAAGTTAGTGGCTATGGACAGGTATTCTTGTGATATGAGTTATTTTCCATTCACACAGCTTCAGTGAGACAAACTAAATAAATAAACCCCCCACCTTTCAATGCTAACACTGTACTACAGCACAGCAATATTGCCATGTTATCATCTGACACTTGTGTTAAACTTCTGTAACCCCTGTACTTTAGTTTGAGGCTATAAGCCTGATTCCAAAGCTCATTGATATCTAGGCAAAGATTCCCATCAACTTCAATTGCCTTTGAAACAGACCTTATAAGAAAATAAATTGGGAAAGCATCTTAAAGAGCAAGAACAACATTATAATCTGTGGATGGTATTTTGGTTGTCTGAAAAAAAACATACAATTGCTTTAATTATCTTGTGGGTACATTTAAGTCTGAATGGCCTAATCTCTCTCTCTCACTCTCACTCTCACTCTCACTCTCACTCTCACTCTCACTCTC